>CM034150.1:164381858-164981858 GCA_019776745.2 Taxus chinensis
TGTGAAACACTGGGGGTTAAGTACGTTAAGGAATGTTGTCATTATTAGGTGAGCTAATGCAATAGTCGGAATAAGGGAACTGAAGGAGAGATGGATAAGGCATGCCATATATCAACTGACCTAAGGATCTCAAGTGGAAGAGTGGGAAACGTAGCAGTAGTAACTATAAGGTTGTGGGATTCTAATCAAGGATTCGTGCAAATTTCTTCATCGCCTATGGCAATGGTGGTAGGTAGGGTTGGATCCATGGGGTGACATGATAGAGAGTGGTGAAGGACTAGTTGGGAGTGGTTGACAACTCGCGTGAAATATAAGAGCGTAAGCTTGATTGCTAGTCAACACCATGTGAATGAATGTATATCAGGTGATGTTGTATCCTGCAGATATACAGAGAGTAGTAGGAATGAAGAAAAATAGTGTTTATTGGGTGGATTTGGGTAATTTATCAACTGATATTCAGCACAGGGGTAACTGACAACGGTTAAGGGTGACCAATACCGGTTCAGGGGGTAACCGACGTTTTTTTTTTATTAAGGGCAAATAGTTTTGAAGGGACTATACCCTGTATACAAAAGGGCTCAAAATCTAGATATCATAGGTGAGAGAAATAGCCCAGAGAAGGGAAAAACAACCAACCAAAGAGGGCTCATCAGCCAGATAAGACAACATATTAGAAGAAAGGATCCAGACGTACAATGATCCAAAAAGTATCACAAGAGATCAAAAAGAAGAAAACAAAAGATATACATCATATAATAACTTCACCAAAAAACAGCTCCAGAACCACTAGTTATCAGCAACTTCGCAGCCAGCAAACAGCACACATCACCCCATTACTTGATAGCCCTGTCAATTTTAGTTTGATAGCCTGCAGCGACATGAAGAAGGCAATGGCTGTGGCCTGAGAGGAGTCTTTCAGATCTACCTGGGCAATTGCTATATCCCTTTTCTCTTTGGGGCCCCAAATGTCTTCATTATTCCCACTTAAACTGCACACACTATGAACATGTTGTTTAATGAAATATAAATACTTTTAAGGGCAGATAGTATGCAGTCATTGCGACTTTTTGCATTTCCCATTCTGCCATCCAGAGACTGTAACTTCTTGAATAATTCAACAATAACCCCCTCCTCATCATCACTTTGCAATATTCCTTTTCCCTTAGCTTTTTCCATATTTTTAACAACCCCTTTGAGTTCTTGTATTTCCTTTTCCATCCTATCCACTCTGCCCCTCAAGTCCTCCTCCTTGGGTTCCTCCATCGGTTGGCTGATATGCAGGAGGTTCTTAGCAAGCTCAAGGTCTTTGTGACTTCTGAGGACCCATTGAGAAGTAGGGATTTTAGTTTTTATGTCCTTTCTTTTCTTGCTAGAAGCAGCAGCTTCAATCTTCCTTTCTAGCAGGGGGGGAATGAAGGCGGTGTGAGCAGGGGGAGGAATGGAGGAAGAGGGTGGAGCAGGATTCATGCGGGGACAGTTTGAAAAGTGGCAATGGATCAGCAGGATTAGCCCTTGATGCAGAGGGACATCTCTATAATGGCTCTGAACTTCCCTAATTGATTTCTCTAGCGAGTTTATCAAGTAGTGGGGGAAGCTGATGATTATATTTCTATGAAAGTGTTTAAGAAATATCAAGTGTTTTTGAGGTATAGTCACAATCTACCTTCCAGAGTTACATACCTAACAACCATCCTGGCTAGCTCAGCAACATTTTTACCGACGTTGATTATTGTGATACAGGAACATTTTTACCAGATGAAGCAAATATTGTCGTCGGTTAGATAAACAAGTTATGTGATGATTTTTTATCAAATCCTAGAGAGTACAGAGACTCACAAGAACTCTAACAGCAAAGAAAATGAAACGAGGGTTCTTTAGGCAATTTAACCCAAGAGAATAGAAAAACCGATGTTGGTTAAGCAAACTCGATGCCGGTCAGGGGTAACCAATGCCAATTACTGTGAAAAATTAGAAAGATGTAGAAAAATGGATTTTTGTAAACTGAGATCAGATGAATGATCCAACCCAGAATCCTGGAGATGATATAATGAGGTCCTGACACACTTAGAAGAAGTCAAAATACTCCAACTGTGATTGTGGAGTGTGTAAGGAAAAAGAATAGAAAATGTGGAGACGTATCCTCACACCTCAAATGCATGTAAATCAAATGCTAAAAAAAACACGTATCCAACAAGTGATTTTAATGTGTTGAGCTTATGCTATTTATAAGACTAACTCATGAATTTAGAGTAGATTTTTTGGTGAGGAAGGCTTCCTACGAAGAAGGATATCTAAAAGGATAGGTTTCAGGTATGTTATGGCGGGGCGTGTAGTCTTCTGAGGTAATGACTCGATAGAAGTAAGGAGCTGGGAAGTACCTACCTATCAGATCATGTGATCGCTAACAGGTGTTCCCAGGTAAGATGTTGTTTAAGAAAGATATGTACATTTCAATTTTATGCAGTTTGGTAAGACACATAGAGAGAGAGAGAGAATGTGCTTTCTACGATTCTTTGTGTCAACCATTAGCTGGGCATGACTTCCAACATATAGGTTGCCCTCATTTTAGTGTGATCTAAATGCAGTAAATCAGAATGTAAAATAACTAATTTTAAGACCAAATCAAAAATATTACGTTCGATGAAGCAAATGATGAATAGGAGAGGGTATGATTTTTCACTACATGAAAAAAGCAAGAAAGAATAATGATTCTTTTTAAATGCACCAAGAGGAATGTTTCTTTTAGAGCAATTAGAAAGAAGAGAGAATTACTAGGGAAGAAAGTTACTATGTAAGCCTTTTAAATGGAAAAAACACACAACTTTTACCTAGAAATGAAGAAAATGCAATAGAACCCCTGATGGGTCCCACTAGGCGTGCCAAAAAATTTCATCATTTTCTTTAATTTATTGAGACAAAACAGATAAGGGTAAGGGCTGAGGAGGAATACCTATTATTAATGATCGGTTGATAGTTGTTGCACGCGTTTTGACTTCTCGATCCAATGACGATTGTGAGAGCTTCCTTTTGGCTGGGAGGAACTACCTGAAATAGAAAACAAGACCACAAAAGAATAGTTAAATAATATATGAAAGTGGACTGCCTAGCGTATGCTAGATCCAGGAAGTGTGATACTCCCTAGATTGTTGTTAATCCACTATTTAAAACAAATTAATGCGAGAAATAATAAAATTCCTACTGTAGTTGATATGATTTAGGTATCACATTCATTCACAATAAGAAAATATAATATAACAGGCTAGTCTATAGTCAGATCTGAAGGGTTGGTAGATGTCAGGGTACTGGAACTAGTCGAGTCAGGTTGTTATCCTGTAAAATTGACAAGGGCAATTTTACCGATAACCATACCGAAAATTTTGTTTCGATCCCTCGATAGAGGATTCCCCCCGCGTCCGAAATGATTGTAAAATCCCTTCTCGGGAAATCTCAGCTTTCGAACTTAGTCTTTTTGAGCCTTTTTTGGCTGGGCACATGGATTTGCACTGTAACACCACGTTTTTCTTGCGTGCACCTTAAAAGCCTTTGGTGAATGGTTTTCCATGTTTGCACGTCTTTTCGGTGCGCCAAACCATGTTAAGCCTCATTTACGTGCGCCAAGGCGCATGCACCTCGTTGTTGACACATCATTTGTTGCGCCACTTTTCGGTGCACCAAAGGGCGTATGGATTTGTTTTGCAACACCATGTTTCCGCGCGCCAAAGGGTGCACATAACCCCATGTCAACATTCCTCTGGTGCGCACCAAGCGCGCACCTCATGCGCTCTGTTATCAATTCATTTCCACGCGCCAAAGTGCGCGTGCTTTTCGCTTGTCGACAACATTTTTTCCATGCGCCATTTCAAAATGGTGGTTGGCGCATTAATGACAAGTTTTTATATATATATATCAGTGCGCGCCCTGTGTCATTTTCATTCCATTTTGACAAGCACATGATATGCTCTGGGTTTGTCAGCCTCTGCTCTGTCACTTGTCATCGCCCTGTGGACCCGCTCTCCAAGGATTTTCGATATATATTCAAGGTAAGAGGTGCTTCCTCTTCCCTGTTCATCACATGTTTTCATGTTCTTTGGTCTGTGTTTTCAGTCGGGGTGTGCTTGGTCTTTGTTGTGCCGACTTGCTAGGCCGGTTTAAATAGAATATGTTTTGGCTGTGTTTGAGCCTTTCCCCCCCCGCACTGCCCTGTTCATTCTCCGTTTCTGTTCCTCCTTCCTCTCCCTCCCTCTTTTCAGGATCTGCTGGAAAGGGGGCTCGTTTTGTAAATGACTTGGCTTGGTCTATGAAGGATTTTTATAAAAACTTTACTATGATCCAAGTAACCATTTGAAGTGGAAGAGAATGAATGAGAAGAGAGGTTTGAGAAGATTGTTTATTTCACATGGCGCACTGGCAGCGCCTTGTTGCATATTAAGACAGTCGCGCCCCTTGGTGCACCTACCCGCCATGTAACAATGCACTCAAAACCTGCGCCTAATGGTGCATCCTGCCATCCTTCTGCAGTAGAAATCCATGCGCCCTTAAAGCGCACCCCTTTTTGCCTGTCACAACATGCTCAAAACCAGCACCTCCTCTTATAAACCTTTGGCGCGCCTTTTCTCCATGCTACATCCCATGTTTCCATGCGCCCCAAAGGACGCATCCAGCTTTTGATGCAACGACAAGTCTTATTCGCGCAAAGTACCAAAGCTATACATAGGCGCGGGCGCACCCTCCGATTACAGTAACATGCTGTTATGTAATCGCATCCATGCGTCGCGCCATACGCCTTCGGCGCACCATTTGTCCAATGTTACACAATCTTCTCCATACGCCTAAGGGTGCACCGAAACTCTATTGTAACATGCACTTTTCCTGTGCACCCTGCTATAAAATGCAACCAATGCTTCATCCGTGCGCCATGCGCCTTGGGTGCTAGTTTAACCTCTGCAACATCCCTTTTCCTGTGTGCCTGGTCTATTTAGCCTGTTATATACATTTTTCGTGCACCCTGCGCCCCGAGCCTTAAAAGTTCTAACTCTTTCTTCTGCTAGTATTCCAATGGAAGATCAAATGACTAATTCAACCTTCTTGGATTGGGTTTCGCTCCTTCTACGTGCAGATCATCAAATAAGCCTTGAAGAACACATGTCTACGTCAAGCAAGAGACCCGCTAAACCAAGAGGAAAGGCTAAGCTGACAGAAGAAGAGATGAAGTATAAATACCAAAGGGTCGGAATGCCCGAATCATAGGCAGAATGTAATATGGATGTCAGGGACTCTGAATTGGGTCACATTGACATGGAGGAATCCTTGGTAAGAACTCATAAAGTAACAAGGAGTCCATGGATGGACAAATTAATAGGCAGCGCCCTACACTTTGCTGGTGGGATTCCTGTCAGTGCTGTGAATAATGAATTCATAATGGTGATCGCCCAATCTTACAACAAGGACACAAGATGTGTCGAAAATAGTAAGGGCGAGGTGGTCATAAACCTCACTGCCCGCCATTTTGAATATGATTCTTGGCATCCCTCATCACCGGAGCTTTGTGGCTGTTAGCCAAGAAGAATGCGTCAAGACTTGGGAAGACAATGAAGACCTGTGCATGAAATTAATGAATGAGGTCTACCTTAAGAATAAGAAGGTAGTGACCCGGTGGCCCCAGACTATCCACCGAAGTGATTTCTCAGAGGAGCTCAGCGACACCATCACTTTCCTGAGCAGAGTCTTCGGGCTTTCAGACACCCACTACTTCCATAAATGGATGCTGCGGTACCTAGAAACAATGAACATAAGAATTTTCCCGATCAGCGCTTTTGCTGGGGGGAAATAATAAGCAGCGCCATTTCTGAACAGCTACAACAGTTTGCCACAACAGGAGTGTTTCATATGAACTCCTATGTAGTATATGCTGCTGCGTCTGAAAGGGACTATCCAGGGCTGCACCGAAGTGGAACTTGGCCTCAGGCCAAAATATATGAATATTATCCAGAGCTAAAGCTGGAGAATAGCATCCAACATTTTTCAAAAATCAATGATGCTTTCTTCTACTCACATTATATGCATGCTGCGACCAAACTTGACTCATGGCCACACAATCAAGAACACTATTTCAGCTGTGGAGAAGTGGGGGGCCTTGTTTACCCAATTTCCCACATTCACCTATCTGAGGGCGGTTAACTTCTTGGGCGAGCCCACCAGATTGCCAAGGTATGCTGGACCAAAGCTGGTTCTATTGGAATTATCAAGACAGCTGGTCACATACCATGAGAAGTGCCAGAAAAGAAAGAAGGGTGGAACTCCTTTCCCCCTCATAGTAGGCCGTTACACACTTGCTCCACCTATCACAAGGTGAAGGAGATGTTTGCTGAGCTAGAATTGCTCAACCTAAAGCATGATTTCCCAGCAAGGCCTACATTCGACACAAGGGGCTGCTTGCCAAGGGCTAAGCTTGATCCGATCCATGTCCCTCAAATTGAGGACATTTACATCGATGTCATCCATGAGGTGTCGCAAAGAAGAAAGGATCACTCCCACTTAGCATTGGCAGAAATTATTCAGTATGGAGTGGCCATCATCCCCGAAGGCTTCCAAACTTCGAAAGATGAAGTGGATAAGGTATACAATGATACAGAAGGGGATGAGTGGCCCTTCCCGACCATTGATAGAAGCAAGGCTCCTCAGACAATTGAGGAGAGGGTCAAAGAAACCATGCGGAGAACGGAGCACTGGTGCTGTATGAACGGATTAATCTACCTCGGAGTAGATTTTACAACTTCTCCTTTGGGCAATGCACCTCCAAGGTCAAAGAAGCAGCTCAAAGGCAAGGGTGCAGCAGGTGAATCTAGCACCAGTCAGGAGGAAGCCCCTGAAAGTCCTCTTCCCTCGGAGCCAGAACAAGTCATAACTTTGGAAGAGGAATTCACGGAGGACATTCCCGAAGGCCCATCCTTTCAGGATGTCGGCGTTGCTACAACTACAGAAGTCCCTTCTGTCCCTTCTTCCTCTCTTCCTTCCCTTCCTCAGGTGTCCGACACGACCACCCCTTTGGTCGCGTCCTCCACCCCTTCTTCTACCCTTTCCCCTGCCACTTCGTCTATCTTCTCCTCCCTCGGCGATTTGTCTTCCTCCATTTCTTCCCTCATCTCCGAGCTCCCTTCCCTTCCTATGTCTTCTGCTGCTGTGGTTTCCCTTCCTCCCGTGGACACCTCTGCGGCTATTCTTTCAATGCCGCCGCCGCGTGTCTCCACGTTCTTCCCCTCCTCTACCATTGCTGCCACCCCCTCTGTCTCTGGTCTTTCTTCTATAGGACCAGCTTGGATCTCTCAGCAGCTGAGCCAACAAAAGAGAAAAGTTCCCATCGCTCCTATGGACTTTTCGATCATTCCGACTAAAGGAGCAAAGAAGTAGAAGCCGGTCACACGCTTCTCCAAGAGCGCTGCAGGTGAGAGGGTTATGGAAATAGCATACCCCGATCCCCTCAAATAGAAAGAAGATCCGTCTCTGACGGATTTCATCGTGACCCAAGTCACAATGGGGACATCCTCTGAAAGTCTCCAGGGGGAAGCTCATTCCGCGGTTGATGCACTTTGTGAGAAGCTTCAGGAAACCAAAGAAGAGAAAAGGCTACTAAAGGAGCAGAACAACTACCTGCTTCAGGCCTTACAGAAGATGGGAAGTGCACCTCCCACAACTGCCGCCGAGACTCCTGAGTTGCTCAATCAGGAGAAAATCAATGAATATTCAAAGATCGGAGAGCAAGGTATGGCCGTTTCTGCTTGGAGGAGCCAGATCCTCAAAGATAGTGAGAAAGTAATCGCCGAGTATGTCAGTTTATATTTGAATATCGGAAAGGTGAATAAGGAACTCCAAGTATTAGCGGGCCCAATATTAGAAGAGCTAGATCATGCTAGACTCCAACACGAGACCTTCCAACAAATGTTCGACTGTTCAGTCGAAGATCTCGTTAAGTTTGGTGTCTTCGGCCATCCAAGGGCCCTCAACAAGACTATGTCCACTCTGGACTACAGGATAGATCAGCTAGAATTTTTTTTAGAAAAGATAGACAAGGTAAAAGAAGAGGCCCTGGATGCAATGCATCAAATGGAGAAAATTATTCTCGCCATGAATCCAGGGTTGCTCACTCCTTCTCTTACCTTGAGAGTCAGCTGATGAGACTATCCAGATCTTCAAGGAGATCAATTCTCAAGGAACAGCGCCAGAGGTTACATTCGACTCCGAATCCATCAATAACCTACTGGCTTGCAGGGACTTCATCGGGTTCCTGATTGAGGCGGAAAAAGATTATTCCAAACTTCCCGAAAAGCTCGTAGAAGAGCGGGAAACTTGCGAAGCAATCAGTGATCGACACCAGGATCCATCACAGGATCAATTCGGGCCAATGATCAGCAAGTTCTTGGAATACCGCGCTCAGTTCCAAATAACATCACCTGAGCAGCATCAGAAACAAGCTACCCCTTTTCAGCTGCAGGATGATGATGACGAGTAGCTGTTCTTCTTCTTCTGTTTCTTCTTCTCCCTCTTCTCCAAATTTCTTTTCCGAATGTCTAAAAATGTGTTGGCACAAATGATGACCTCATCCATGTTGCATCATGGGATGATGTCATCCATCCAAGTTGTCAAAGTCAACATGACTTTTGGATATTTTGTAAATATCTTGTAAATAAGTGGTTGGCTCCATTTTGCCCTCTCTCTCTCTCATCTTCTATAAATATAAGAATACTTGTCGTATTCCAAGGGGAACATTTTTCAGATAGAAATAGAAGTGAGGAGAGAAAGACTTTGAGATTTCTTGTAACAGAGAAGAACAGTAATACAATTATTCAGACTTTGTGCTCAATAGCTGTGTTATACATTAGATCTTTCTTAAGTTAGATCTGTATGTGTTTGATCTGTTAGATTCATATCTACTTTTCCGTCATTTGTTTATCAGTATTGCTTTGTTTATTTATGCAAGTAGGTTTGGCTCTGTTTACTACCAAGCCCAAAGCATAGATCTTCTGACCCTTCCGCTTTGGAACTCATTTCTTTTCTTCCTTCGGATCTGTTCTTTCTCTTCTCCTTCTTTTATTCCTTTCTCTTCGCAGCCTAGAACGCTCTACTGGGATGAGATCCCAACCCCCGGAGGCAGAATCTGTGAGACTTGCATAGGTTCCTGCTAGTAGAAGTAGCAATAAACCAGTTTCGCTTTGCTGTCTCAAAGAGGGGCTAAGCCCTGCAACACTGTTGGCTCGTCTATCCATAGATCTGTCCGCGCGACAGATTTTTGGACCAACAAGGTTTTAGGTTGTTTAAGTTATTTGGTAAAAGGTTTTTTGGTTTTGTTATTGGCACAGGGAATGAAACACAGAGACTGATGTCGGTTAGGTATAACCAACAACGGTTTAAGGAATACCGATGACGGTTATGGGTAACCGGCATCAGTACAATAGGGTGACAGTAGTTCAATGAAGACCTTATTGTAGAGTCTAGGTGAGGTTAGATGGAGCTAAAGAAGGGGATAGCGAGGTCTATGGAAATGCTGAGAAAACTCAGAGAGTTGGAAGGGCCAGGATAGGTGATCTGATAAAAGGGTGGGTGAGGTTTTTAGGTTTGTCAGAAAGATGGCTATGGAGGAATGAGAATGTTAATAGAAGAATGGTAATAGAAGTGATAAAAACTCTATGAATAGAATAGGAATGGAAATGATTAATGATAAAACACTTACCAATGTTTCAGGTCTAATGGTTGGGTGGTGGTGATGATCAGTTGATGGAATGGGGCTTCTGTGCAATAGTGATGCTTCCTGGAATGTTACCGTGAGCAAAGTGCTAGATCTGTCGTAGTGTTGGCTATGGATGTTTAAGTGCATGAAAAAGACTCTAGTTCTTCTTGCAAGTAGCTCTCTTCTCATCTTCTTGCTATCAGAATGTGCCAACCCAAAAACAAGGTTGCTTAGGTGAATAAATGGTAACCAACGATGGTTACAGGTTGACTGTCATTGGTCAAGGTGGGATTCCCTAGGTTTACTAAAATGGGCAGATATTTCTAATTTCTTGGGCCCATTTAGTTTGTTCTTGCATATTAGAATGGAAAATTCCCTTCTAATGAGCGGGAATGTGGTTTAGAGAAATCTTAGGCATTGATTTTAGGGTTAGACCAAATTTTAGCTCATTAAGGAAACTAAGACTTAGTTATTGTTAGTTATGGAAATATGCCAAGAATAGGTCGAGGGTGAGGTGGATGGATGAGGTGTCTAGGTGAGGTGGTGGGGTAGAAATTAAGGTAATTAGATAATAAATATTGTGAGGATATATATATATATATTAATTAAATTAAATTAAATTAATAATGATGTGGGGTGGAAGGGGCCATGGTTAGGTGAGTATGTTTGAGTTGGTTATTTGACGAGGGACCAAGGGGAGTGTGACCCAATTTTGTTGTCTACACATCTAGCTACATTGTTACATATAGATATTGTCTGATATCAAGTGCACTTACACAAGGGCATCCTAGGCATGATTCTTTCACACACTAATAAGAACTATATGGAATCTAAGATGTAGTGCAGTGCTCAGTTGTAAGTTTACTTAGTAGGGTGACCAATGGAGTTAGTCTGACTCCCCATAGTACATATTTTTTTTTTTGGAATTGATGTGGTATTGTGGGTTTTGCAGGTGAATCTTTATTTTATAGGTTACAAGTACTTTAGAGATCATATTGTGACATACATATTATTAATAAAACATTGAAATATATATATTCCTGATACTAATTGCAATTTAGTAGTAAATACATAAACAATGAAATACATAAAAAAATTAAGCTAATGAGTATGAAACCCTAGTTGCAAAGAGGAGGGAAGAAGAATTATCTATTTCCCAATTAATCCTAGGTTGTTCTGAAATTATAACCAAGTGATAAGAGTCACATAGAGACTTAGAAAAATGTACGAGGTGATAATATTCTTGTACTAGAGTGTTTGGAAAGGGGTAGGGGCACCTTCGGGCACCCTAGACCTTCTCTGGACACATGTGACTAATAAAACCCATAGAAAACCATCTCTAAATGGCTGCAAGGTGTTCATTTTACTTCACCTTTGGTTGCTAGTATGTCACACAATCATTTTTGAAGACGTTGATAACCTGCAATAAAATATTGACCTAAAAAACCCTTAATAACACAATTTTAGTAATCCTAGTTAGTACCATTCTAGCTAGCACCATCCTAGTTAGTTTCACTTTAGTTATTCCATCTATAAAGTTCTTTAGAGCTCACCTGCCCCAAACGCCATATAGATTTATCAGAGGGTGCATTCACTACTCTACGCTTTGATATTTCCATCCCCATCCTATATGGTTGGAGTTAGAATTGGGAGTTTATTTGGCCCCCCCTCGGCTTCCATAATATATATATGAGATAAAGGGCTGGCCATCCCCAAGTTGGAGTTTAGTTGGGGCTATATAATCTATATATAGGTTGGTTGGTAGGTCCCTATCTATACTTGATCTATATGGAGTCTCAAGATCTATCTAGATATAGGGCCACCATATATGGATAGGATGAGCATAACATATTATAGATATTAGGAGGCACGGGGCCATGAATACATGTGTTATATTGGCCATAAAAACATATGCCAAGAACCCTTTATATCTATATATGGTGATGGATTGAGGGAGACTCAATGCATAAAATCCCAAAAAGAATAATAAAAATGAGGGGTCAGACTGTCCTCAACTGTAAAATATGTGAAATTATGACCAAGCATTGTACTAAATTTTAGAACCAATTTAGTTTTGTGTGTGTGTGGAATCATTCCCTAGGCGGTTCTTTTCTGTGTCACACTTATTAGAAATGAAATAGCTATATGTAAGAATGTAATAGATATGTGCATGGAATATAATGAACTTACCCTCCTATGAAGTGTATGTATAATAATGTAATCGCTTGCCCTTGAATGGATGCTTCAATGTTCTTGAATATCATTTGGTTGAAACCTTAGGTGGTTATAAGTAATGCTTAGTGCTTGGTCCTTTATAATGGTCATATAACTTTATATTAATATGATTCCCTTTCTTTATTTTCATAATTAATCATGAAAATAAAAAATACCAAAAATATAAGATGATAAAATGAATAGAAAGGACCAAAAATATGTGAGCAAAGTACAAAGAGGTCAGGGGTACCCAAAGGGAATATGGGTGCTTGGCACTGGCTTCCTAGTTGGGCACTGGTGTCTAGACTCATTGGAACTAAAGGGTTAGAGTTCAGACTGAGAAAGAAGGCGTGTAAGACAAAAATTGGAAATAGAAGGAAAGTAAATATGGCTAAATACATGGGTTTAATTAGTAATTTCCTAACTTAAGAATCATATAAATAGTAATATGTAATCAAGTATGGATAATTACCCAAAGTTCATGATTGTGTCTATATTTTCCCCCACTTTATGTTATTGAGAGAAATCTCAATAATATGAAGTAGAAAAGATAGACTTTACTGGTAACCATGTAGATCGATGGTGAAAGTGTGCTGAGAGACAAGGAAAAGCATAGAGTGATAAAAATGTGGAGTGTGGCAAAACTAGAAAGGAAAAAGTGTAAAAAGTGATGATGATGATGACCTTAGGGTGGAAACACATATGTAGGTTCCATGATTGTACCTATTGTTGATGTCATTTGTTTTTTTTGATGTTATGTATTATGATGTTGACTACTTCTTCCAATAAGGACATACCTACAAAATATAAGAACGAACAAGTAGTCAAATACTCATGTATTTTTATCCAAAATACCCCCTGGGCTTCTTGGATTTAACAAGGTTTAAAATGGACTTATCCATTTTTAAGGGGAAAAAAGCATTCAAATGGATGTTAAATTTCATTTTCCAAATGCATTGGCCATTTTCATTTATAAACTTGTAGGAGACTTAACCAATTCATTTACGGGTTGTATCAAAAGTTGACAGTCATTCATTTGGTTGTTAAAAGAGTTACACTGCCAAGCAGTTCAAGTGCCTATGATGTGAAGGAGCCAAGTGGAGGCATTCCAAATATCTTCATTTCCATTTGGGTTAGCAAACCTCAAAATCATGAAATAAAATATGGTTGATAGCATTTTAGGTTCGAGGAGAAGAAAAATTCACTAAAGGAAAAAGGGGATAGGTGGCACATTTCTTATGAATCCAAAAAGTTTCTAAGTCTACTAATGTAAAGAGTTGTGACACGAAGGAAATCCTGATAAGTTATGACATTGCAAAGAATGTGGAGATTTCCTATTGGATCATGTTTCATAGTTTTCAATAAAGAGCTAAAAAATAGTCTGATAACTCGAAGTGTGTGGGATAATCTCATTGTATGGGATTTTGCAGGGGACAAAAGAGCAAATCAAAAGGAATGAAATTGCGAAGTGCGTAGAGATTTTATATTGGTTCACACTTCACAATGGTTAATCGGGGTCTAAGGTAAGAAGTAAATTGTGAAGAAGTGTGGAGCCTTTCCATTTGCTCATGATTCACAGTCTAAAAAATATCCTAAGGAAAATCTGACACTTGTGAGGAATGTGGCATAATTCTAGTGGTTCATATTTCTTAAAGGAATAGACTTCGCTTGCCAAGGAAAAGAAAAGAAAGGTAAAGGAGCGTAAAGGACCCGATCCTCGAGGAAATGAGGGAAAAACACATGGAAAAGGAAAAAAAATTAACAAGATAGAAAATCCCGATCCCCAAGATAATCAAATTCCACCACTCTTCAAGTTTATTTTCTTCCCATCGTGCAAATATTAAAATGATGATATCTTTCAGTTTCCCACTCCAAATCATAGAAAATCGGTCTCAATGGAATATATCTTCAAGAAATCTAATTTGACATCATAAGAATCATATTCTGGTGGAATTTGATATAAAAAAGAGGAGAAATGGTTCAGACCATGTATAATCACAGGTGGTCCAAACACAAGAATTGTTTAATTATGGGAGCCACATATTTTCACATCAAGTTTATTTTGGTGTGTTTGAAGACATACTAAATTCTTATCATCCTCTACAAAGAAATCATTGTGATCCTTTGGGATAGAGGGGACCATTAAAACATGGTCTTCAAATCCTCTCTCTCTCTCTCTTCTCTATAGAAATATATAAATGCAAGTTCTTGGGAATATTTTTTAGGGGGGATGTTCTGAAAATGAAAGGGAAATCTGTAGATTTTTTTTGAACCTTTTATGAGTTATAGGCATCAGATCTAAGCATTCTAAAAAGAAATACTTTCTATATATATTACATTGTAGTGAATTTTTCATCTTCTTAAGAAATAAATCCATGTTTTGTGGCTTTTTACACCTTAGGTTTGTTATATTATATTTCTTTCCTTTTGTTACAATTCTAGATATATTGTGCATATGTTATTCTTCTTATAGGATTCCAATTTGTTGTTCTTGATGGAAATGATGTTAGTAGATGTAGTTTAGGACAGTGTCACTCATGTTTGACCTCTCTCTGATCCATTCTTCCTCCCATTTTCACTCATTGGAATGTTTTTCACTCATTAGAATGTTTTCTTGGTGCCATCACCTTTGTAGTTTATGATTTACATTTCATGCATCTCTCTCTGGTCCCTTGGAAGTTTAGGATAGAAGTAGATAGTTGTGTTTCCCTTCCTAGTATTTGATTAACATTATGATTAGGTAGAGGAAAAATATTTCTCTGGAGGTTTTTCTCAATATCAAGGTCCCACACTTAGAATAAATTCTGTGTTATCCAAAAACATTGATTGCTCATCCATTATCCATGAAAAATCAGAGGCTGTTGTTTTTTGGTGATAAAAGGACCCAAAAGAGTAAGTAGAAGATAAATAATGGTAGGAGTTCCCATGATGGATAGGAGCACCTAGGCACTTTTCTCCTATTCTGGCGCTAGTGTCCGTGGTCATCAAAAGGTAAATCATTCAAGTGTTAGTATAAATGTAAGATGTGTAAAGATAAAAGGAGTTATCAACCACTAGTTTTCTTGCTTAGGAATCATGTATACATTAGTATGCTTTATGACCTGGAAATATACCCAAGTGCATAGATTTTGTGTCTCCGATAATAGGTGCAATATGGGGTTGTTGAGAGGGATAAGTTGAGTATACAGTTACACCAAGTAATGGCAAAGCAGGATGTTATATTCTGCATGGAGGTAGTGGGTAACATTGGTGATGTATTAATTACATTGAGGGAGGGAGGCTATTATAGAGTAGTATATGAGGTTGTTATTCCTAGAGGGTCAGAGATTTCCATCTTATAGTCAAAGATCAGGCAGTCGATCTATGATGTCACATCGACCATTGAGATCATTGAGGTCAGTACAGATGCCCCTGCCTAAGGATAGACCACGAGGTCTTGGTTTCTGAGAGAGTTAGGGATGACTTATTTTGGATAAGATATTGTATGTATAGTGTACATGGAAACTTTATTTTTTATGTATATGATGTGGACATTTGATACCCCATATGATGATGAGATGTTTAATTTCCATATGATATACTATTTATATGATATGATGCCATTATTTCAGAAGTATATGATTATGGTTATTTTTATTTTGTATGTATAGATGGTGATGTTACATGTAGCTTAGCTTCTATGTTCATATCTTAGCTTTGATTTATGATATATGATGATATGATGGATATATGATGAAAATATGATTATGTGGTATAAATGTGATGATGGTAAACATGTGATAGCAAAAAACTACATGCAATTGGCAGAAATATAAAGAAATGTTAACAAATCTAAACACACACACATACTAAACAAGTAAAACATTACCATGGCTTATTTAATTAACCAAGATGTCCAACACAATTCTAAAAATAAATCAAGTCAAACAAACCCCAATATGAAACAAGAATTAACCTACACCAAAGTTATATATGAACTGAAGTACTAATAATTCATCTGCTATTGGTCTAAAATAACAAAACCCTACAACAAAAATTATAGATACACATAAAGCTAATAAGTTTAGCTACCTCCCAACATGTGATCTGAGTTGAAAATGTGTAAACAAGTCTTACACACACCTACAATATATAAGGTTAGTTACAAACTAACATTCTAACAAAATAATCATTCATACTAGTAAATCTATAATTCTAACATAGCATTCTAAGACAACAGAATGTGCAAAGATGATGTTCAAAGACACCCCTAATGTGTTCCATAGTGAAGAAGAGACAGATATGAATTCCCCCAAGTGATGTCTTAGAAACACAAGAGGATTGAATTGATATGTATTGGAATTTAATCCAAGTGTGCCCCAAGAAAATTTATATTGCGAAGGGTTAATTGATTGAATTTTATTGCGAGCATAGATATACACCATGGGAAAGAAAAGTGATTATCGTAAGATGATCTAGAACGATTAGTAGATTTTGTCAAATAGTGATATTGTTGAACTGTATTATTTAGTTGCTAAGATTTTGTCAAACATTTTTCTGAATATTTTTTTTTCCAATATTTATATATTTTTTTGGTTTTTTGAACATTTATAATGTTTTTGGGATTTTTGAACATATTTCAATGTTTTTGAGTGTTTTGAACATATTTGAAAGTTTTTTATTTTGTTGAAACATATTTGAATATTTTTGTGTTTTTTGATTTTCAACATGCACCAATGATGGAGGAAAGGATGTCTCCAGAACCAAAGAAAGCATGGCACAAGTGAACTAGTCCAATGGAAACAAGGGAGACACAAAGCAAAGAGGGTGAACAAGAGCGATGAAGCATGGAAATGACAACCTAACTAGGAAAACATGTGACACAAGGTGAAATGGAATGACACAAGCATGGACAAAGTGAACAAGGCGAAGCAAGTGATTGCGCTGATATGCCCCCAACACTAGGGATACTCTGATAAGGATTAAGAATATAAATTTTTTAGATGAACCACGTTCATGGGATCCTTAAGCTCTTTACCATCTTCTTTGGATAGTTTATATGCTCCGGATCCAAATTTTGCAGTCACAATATATGGTCATAACCAATTAGGTTCGAAATTTGCCTTGCTTCTCACGTTCTTTTGTAGTATTTTTCTGATTTTCCTTAAGCACAAGATCACCAATCTCAAATTGTGTAGGTTTGATCCGCTTGTTATAACTATGAAGAAGTGATTCTGATATACCTTTAGATGGTCCAAGGCACAAATTATTTTCTCATCCAAGAGCTCTAATTCTGCAAGGTGTGCTTGGCGGTAATCCTCTTCATGCACCAGGTTTTGTAAGGATACGTGGAGGGAAGGGAGCTCAACTTCAATGGGTAATATGACTTCAAAGCCATATACTAGGGAGAAGGGAGTGGCTCCAGTTGGAGTGTGGAATGAGGTGCGATAGGCCCAGAGGGCATGATACAATTGTGTATGCCAGTTGCGACCATGTTTGTCGATAGTCTTCTCCAATATTGATTTAATCATTTTATTGCATGCTTCAGACTGGCCATTGCACTGTGGGTAATATGGGGTTGCCCATTGTAGGCGGATATGGAATTTTTTAGCGAGTGCTTTAACATTCTTGTTTTTGAAGGATGTATTGTTTCTTGTAACAAGGGATGTAGGGATGCCAAAGTGACAGATGATGTGGTTGAATATGAACTTAGAAATATTTGACCTACTGATGTAAGTGAGAGGAATGACCTCTATCCACTTAGTAAAATATTTGGTAGCAGTGATTATGAAGGTATGGCCATCAAAGGATGTGGGTTTAATTTTCTGACTAAGTCAATCCCCCATCTAGAAAAATGCTAGGGTGAAGTGATAACATGAAGGGCTTGTGATGGTGCATGAATTAGATTACCACTGTGCTATTGATATGCCTGACACTTCTTAACAAAATTACATGCGTCAGACTCCATAGTAGGCCAATAGTAACCTACATGCGCAAGATCTTCTTAGCTAGGGCCATTCCAATTATATGTGCACCAAAAATACCCAAATGTATTTCAACTAGTGTTTGATTCACTTCTTCCTAATTGAGACACCTTAAGAGAGTCCCATCATAGCCTCTTCGGTAAAGGGTATCGATACAGATGGTGTAGCGTGAAGCACATTGTGCTAAGGCTCTTTTATTGGTTGAATTCATGTTGGCAGGATAGGTTTTGTCTTGGATAAACATGTACATGTCGTGTTACCAAGGGTTTTCAGGACCAAAAATTTCACACACCATGGTGGACTTTGAAAAATCATATGCGGGCACCAAAATATGTTCCACAAAAAGCTCATTATGTGTTTGGTTTTTATCAAACTCAAGAAGGATGCGATATTAGCCATGACATATGCTGCTTTATTTTGCATGTGAGAACTTGTTCAAATGTTATGAGATGAAAATATCCTTTAAGGCTATCAACCATGCATTTGTATGGAACAAGCTTATCATATTTGACTTGATATTCTCTGTTTACCTTCTTCATGATTAGGAGGGAATCTCCAAAGGCTGTCAGCTCTTGGAGCCACCAAGATATAGCGAAGCCTAGACCTTTTGTTAGAGCTTCATATTTTCTAATGTTATTGGTGCGTGGAAAACTAATACCATCAGATGTAGGTATGACATCACCATCTGGTGTGCACAATACTATGCCAACTCTGATCCATGCATATTACAAGATCCATCAAAGAATAAGGTCCATGAGGGAACTGCATCAATATACAACAAATCTTCGTCAGGGAACTCAAAATGAAGGGGTTGAGAACCCGACAGTGGTGTTGTGGCCAGTTGATCTACCAAATATTTCCCTTTTATGGCCTTTTGAGCGAAAAAATTCAATGTTGAACTCACTTAGGAGCACGATCCAACTAGACATCCACCCTATTATGACAGGTCTTGATAGAAGATATTTTAGTGGATCTACTTTGGCAATAAGTTGTGTGGTATGATTGAGTAGATAGTGTCATAAATTTTGAAAAGTGAATGCCACTACCAAACACACTTTTTTGACCTGGGAGTATTTGAGCTTCTGGGCTATAAGATTTTTTCTCAAGTAGTAGATTGTTTTCTCTTGTCCTTTATCGTTATGTTGTGCAAGCAATGACCCAATGGAATGTTTTGTCATAGATATATACAACATTGGCTTATCTTGGATAGGTATCATCAATACTGATGGAGTTGATAGATAATCTTTCAACTTAGTGAAAGAATCTTGACATTCTTGAAGTCCATTTGAACTGGACATCCTTTCTGACTAGTTGGTTGAAATGGTGGCACTTATTTGCCAGCTGAACTATGAAATACCTCATGGACTGAATTCTCCCTTGTAATCCTCACACTTGATAAAGGTTCTGTGGTGGAGGAATTTCTATTATGCCCTTGACTTTGGCAAGGTCAACTTTAATTCCCCTCCTTGAGACAATAAATCCTAGGAGTTTCCCTGAGTGACACCAAAAACACATTTATTCAGATTAAAACAAAGCTTATATTCTCTTAACCTTTTAAATATATTCTGGAAGATGACTGGATGATCTATTATGGTTTTAGATTTAGTGAGAATATCATCAACATAGTCCTCCATGTATGAAGGAGGTCATGGAAAATAACTGGCATTGCTCTCTAGTAAGTTGCACCTACATTCTTGAGGCCGAAAGGCATGACCTTATAGAAAAAAGTTCCCCATGGGGTCGTGAATGTTGTCTTATGTTGATATTCCTCAAAAATGTGGATCTGGTTGTAGCCAAAAAATATGTCTATTAAGGATAGCATCTCATGACCTGTTGTATAATTAACAATCATGTCGATGTTCGGAAGGGGAAAGTTTTCCTTATGACATGCTTTATTGATATCCCAAAAATTGGTGCAAATTCAAATTTTTGGTGTCTTCTTAGCAATAGGTACCATGTTCGAGATCCATTCAGAATAGTTTATTGACCTTATGAAACCAGTGTCTAACAACTTTTGAAATTCCACTTCGACTAACAATGTCACCTTAGGATGCATTTTCCATAGTTTCTACTTAAAAGGCTTTGCATCTAAGTGAACCACCAGATTGTGTACAACTAGAGAAGGATCCAAACCTAACATATCCTTATAGGACCATGCGAAGACATCCTAAAATTTGATGAGTGTTGTGAAGGCCTAGATTTATGATTCTGATAAGCTTGCTCCAAGTTCTAATCTTTTAGGATTATCCTTTATTCCAATATTGATGGTGATAGTTTCTTCTACTAACATTTTAGATGTGTCAATGCCTTGGAATGACATTGTAGGCTTGTGCATATCATTTTATTTATCTATAAATGAGTCTCCTCTCTCTAGCGCCAGAAAGGTTTTCACCAGGAGATGCGTCCTTTTCTTTTTGCTTTTTACTTTTTACTCTTTTCAATTTTTGCTTCTCACACAACGCCTCAGTGAGGTTTTCACTATGCGAGATTGTATTCTTATTTTTTCCATTTTTATTTTCTTTTTTGACTTTTGGTGGACTGGAGCACTCAAATTCCTCGCCGAAGTAAGTAGTAGCGTCAAGGTTTATATCAAATCCCTTCTTGTGGTCTGATAAGGGAATAGGGTCCTGAGTCCCGAGGAATTTTTGGATGGCCTCATACTTCTAAAAGAGTTCAATGGAGATGTGACATTGTTGGTCTTGATTTATGAGGGATGGCTAAACAATATCACGGGTGTAGATGGACATATTTTCCAAAAAAAGGGTGGTTTCAGCCAGGTCTTCAAAGAGGCTATGTGTGGAACCAGTCTTAACTTCAGAATTAGTATCGTCTTTTCTATTCATTACATTGAATATTATAGGCCTTTTTTCAAAAGTTTCGTAACCTAAACCATGACGATATAGGTTTGATTCATACATTACTGGTTCAAGGTGACCTTGTGTTTGTGAGCTGAGTCCTTTACCTTTCCAATTCATGTTCTTCATCATCTTATGGGCTTTGACATAGTTTGTTGATTCATAACACTCAACCATCCGATCTTCGTATAGCCAAGAGCCATCGGAACCCTGAACGTGTTCATTCTCCAAAAGTCCATATCACCTCCAAAGAGATTTACCAAGGTGATAAACCAAAGCTTCTTTCAAGTGGGGGGCATTGGGTCATCCATAGTTGTGGGGACAATGGAAGTTTTCCAATGTGGAAAGCATTTTCAAGAGTGTATTCACCAAGACCTTGATGGGAAATTTTGAGTTCAGCAGGTGAATAGGATGTAGAAGGTTGTGAGCTAGATGTAGATACTTGGGATCAAAACAAGTCTCAGGATCAATGTGTTTATCAGTGACATGGATGACGTGAGGCTCGACAGATCTTTCTGCAGAAGGAAAATAATTAGCATGGTTATGTCTAGCCTCCAAATTTTTGCAGTACTCAAAGGGTTTAGAATTAGAAAGCAAGGTAAACTCTTTACCTTCATGTGGAAATTTAATGCATTGGTGGTAAGTAGAGGGAACGGATTGCATTGCATGTATCCATGGTCAACCTAAGAGGACATTGTAGGAGGTCTCAAAATCAACAATGAGGAAGATGGTTTGATGCATTCATGGGCCCACTTGTATAGGCAAGTTGATCATTCCAAAAGATTTCATTCACTACTATCATAACCATGAATGGTTATAACATTAGCTACTAGACTAGCCTCTGTGTGACCAATAAATCTCAACATTTTCATGGAACATATGTTTAAATCTACTCCATTATCAATTAGAACTCTTTTGACCTTGTGATCAGTAATATATGCTTTGATATACAAAGAGTTATTATTTTGTAGGTTTGGATTTAGCAGGTCTTGAGGACCAAATGAAAATATGGGACTAGTTGGTGAAAGATTGGAAATTAATGCTTGGAATTGTTAAACATAAGATTCTCAGGAACGTGTGCCTCATAGAGAGCATGAGTGAGAATCTCCTAAAATTTAAGTGATGCTTTCAATAACTCCATGAGGGAGATATGGGAAGGTTTTTCCGCTAACTATTGTAATAGGTCATATGGATAGGAAGTGGAAGATTTGGCGTTAGATGTTGGCTTTGGGTTACTTGGAACCGTGGGATTTACCGCTTGAGGCACAGTGGATGAAGTAGATGGTTGGTTTTAATGTATGCACCCAAATTTTCTTTTTTCATGTGGCCACCACATTATTATGAGGTTGGAATTTTATGGTAGCAATAGTAGGAGGCATTTCTTAAACAGACAAAATTATCAAGTTGAAATTGACATTGTTTGAAGATTGGCCTTGTTATGTATCTTTGTTAATTACACCATGATTAGGGAACAGATTGGAAAACACCTTTAGATTTTCATTGGGTGTTTTATTTGGTGTTGGGTTTTCGACTGCTATATCTTCGTTATCAATGAGGTCTTGGATGTAATGATGAAGTTGCACACATCTATTTGTTTGATGACCATCAATGCGACGAAAATCACAATGGTGTTAGGTTTATACCAAGAAGGCTTAGGTTCCCCTTCAAACAAAAGGTTTTCATGATGGGGTATGTGACCATATTAGCACTTTCTAGTTGGCGTAAGACACTAGAAAGGGGATCTCCCAAAGGTGTGAATTGTCGTCATTTTTCATCACGGGAGGGGGATCCTCTCTACTTGGAATAATGATAGGTTGTTTTATTTTTTTCTTTGGTTGATTGTTTTGTACATTATGCACATTGTGGTTATCTGTGATTTGTCATTAAAAACATTGTGGTTTCTATTGACATGTTTAGGTTTATCTAGATGACTGTTATTGTTATTATTATTGTGTGCATTATCTTTGGAATGAGGCTTGATCAAGCCTTTGATAATGAGGGCCTTTTTAATTTGGATCCCTTTCTAATAAATTCCTCAAATTTGTTGAGGAAGTACATCTGCATGTGGAAAGACAACTCATTATTGAGGTTTGACATGAATATACCGACTAATTGTTTCTATAGAATGGAACATGGGAACCGGTTTTTGATTCCTCTCCATCATTGTAAAAATTGTGCAAATTTTTTGTTTGATTGTTGTTTTGCGTTGCACAAATCCATCATGGCGATCTTAGAATCAAGGATGAAGGAAATGTTTTTGAAAAAATTATCTGAGAGATTTGCAAAAGTATTTATTGATCCCTTTGGAAGGTGTAAGAACCAGTCCAAATATTGTCCTCCTAGACTTCTGGGAAAGAGATGCAATAGAAAGATATCATTATATGTCACTTCTTGGCATGCCATGAAGAATTCCTTAATATGCTCTCGTGGGTCGTTTTTGACCTTGCATTTGTCAAATTTGTACGTCTCAAAAGATCTTGGGAAGGGTATGCATAAGATGTCCTTATCAAAGGGGAAAGGACACAATTCATCAAAGTTGAATTGTTTGCATTGTTGTTGCATACCCGAAATTATGTCTTTCATCATTTTCCATTCTTGAGAAAATGGTGAATTATTTTGTGGGATAAAGGAAGTATTATCATTTTTCATATTGTTGTTCTCTTTATTTATCACAATATGATTTTTAAACGGATTTTCATTATTCTTATTTGATTCTTTTTCATTGGTGTCATTAGTGACATTAGAAGATATGAGAGCCAATTCTTTTTCCTATTACATTGACTTGATCGATCGTCTTGATTTGGCTTGGGGGTCGAAGCACTAGATTTTCCTTTATCATCGGCATTTATTACTTGTCTTGGTATCATTATAGGTATTCTTTTTGGGTTATCTATTATTGGTGGATTTAGGCTGATCTCGTAAGGTTTTCAAAATGTCCTTGTCAAATTCTGGAGGTAATTTCACTTCCATCTCGAGGAGACGAAGCAAAAAATTGTTCCTTATTTGTTCGTAAAAGATTTTTGATTTGGGACTTGTTCCATGAAAGAAATGTTATTTTGGTGATCCTCAAGATGATCATTATCTTCATCTTCAGAGTTAATATGGAAATTATTTTTTTCATCTCTTTCGAAGAGACTATAGTCTCGTTGTCTTGTTTCCACCATTTTTAAAAGAGGAAAGGAAATAAGAGAGGTGTGATAGATCACTCAACCCTTAGCAAAATGAATGCTTAGATAGAAGATATTTTAGTGATAAAGAATTTAAAGGTGAAGCTCGACCCTTAGACAAAGTGAATACTAAGATGGAATAAGGGTTTGAAATATTTGAACAATGCAACCCTTAGCAATGTGAATGCTAATATAGAAGCGAGTGAAAATGAAGATCAAGATAAAATCAACCCTTATAAACATGAATGCTAAGATGGAAGAGGGGTTTGAATTGATTGACCGTACTCGACCTCTAGCAAATTGAATACTAGAATGAGGAGGGATGAAAATATTGATCGTACTCAATGAAAGTGAATGCTAGAATGGATGAGGGGATGAAAAGATTGATTGTACTCGACATCTAGCAAAGTGAATGCTATAATTGATGAGGTTGAAAATGCGTTTGATGTGCTCAAACCTCGACAAAGTGGAATTTAAGATGGATGAGGCTTAGTTCAAGTAACAAAGTGATGAAAAGGGTAGACTCAAGTATCAACAATGTGAATGTTGAAAAAGAGGTGTAGAAATGACGATGCCTAAAATTTAACAAAGTGAATGTTAAATTTATAGACGTAAGATGGGCGAGCAATTAAAGTTTAACAATTTCTATGTCAAATTAAAAGACGTAAGAGAAATATGAAAAGATAAAATCTTGATGGATGATAAGATCTTTTGATGACACTTGATCGTGATAAAGTAGATATTACAACGTCAAGATTCAAGTTGTGAATAAAAGTGTTTGAGTAAGGACGTGGGTATCCACTACTCAAGGCTTAATTTTGATGGGAAATAAGTTTAAACTTTAGAAAAGTGGTCCAAATATTTGAGACTAAAGTAAGATAAGATTCAACTTAAGATGAGAAAAATCGAAAGGCATAAATTTGGTAATTTCAAAAAGGGGTGATGAAAAATCCGAAATGAGGTATTTTGGAAGATTCAAAAAGAGGTGATGAAAATTCCAATTAAAGGATATTTGGAGGTTTGAAAAGAGACGAAAGTTCCAAATAAGGGGTATTTGGTGATTTGAAAAGAGAGAGCGAAAGATCCAAATAAAGGAGATTTGGAAGGTTTGAAAAGAAATGGTGAAAGATCCAAAATATATATATTTGGAAGGTTCGAAAAGAGGTAGTGAAAGATTCAAATGAAGGAGATTTAGAAGATTTGGAAAGATGCAAAAAGAGATTTTTATGGAGAGGTGAATGAAAGAGTGTGGAACAAAAATTCACTAACACATAAAAAGAAAAATAAAGTGAAAATTTATATTTAAGGAAGGTGGGCCTCTAACATAGATTGGCTTAGACAAGGCATGGCTTCCTAGAATAAATTTGTCTCCCTAAATGTCAACAGTCTATCCGAGCAAGCGTGGTACTATTTCTATTTGTCGGCTTTACTTTACCCCCCTTTCTATGATAATTCATATTTTACTCGGCTCAAAGGATCAAGCTAGGGTCACCATTGTGGATATCTGTAACTCTAATCTCTCACAAAAGGCATACTAGTCAACTAGGTGGGGGTACCTGTTTCGTCAACCGGCTCCCTCAAGGCATGGACTACTTAGGGGTTCCTTTGGTACTCCTCGCAATTAATTTCTCTCCCCTATCCATGCACTTCCCACAATTATAGCGGTATCATGGAATAAGCCCGTCACCAAAAATTTAATTAAAATAAATTTTATAAAAATTATAATAAAATTGGGTGATAAATGGGTTGTTTGAATCAATGATCAATGATAACCTACAATTAGTATTTTAATAATAATCCTTGTACGAATGGTCCTGCAAACAATTTTTTATAAGTTTTTCCCTGAGGTAAACAAAGATAAAATAATGAAAAACAACAAAATCGTGTTTCTAATTCTCAAGATCGTTTATAAAAAGCACGAGAGAAGAGCATACGCATGAAATTGTTACGATTAAAAATATATATATATATATAAGATAATTGCTAAAATAAGTACTTAAATTAATTAAATACAATAAACCTGCAAGAAATCGGATAGAAATAATCCTAAAACAGAGGTTATAATTAAAAGAACTTGCTTAAAAATAAAGAAAATTAAAAAAAATAGTGAGGAAACGCTAGCGCATGTACTTGAGTGTGAAGGCATTAAGGGTTACATTAGTGTGTACACTTGATTTCCCTAGCATTAATAGGTAACACTAGCATGTGTAAAGAGACGCATGTGCATATAATGAAATGTAAGTGTGTGTTATACCACAGAAACATGTGCAAAGTAAATTTGTTAGTAACACTAGCACGTGGTTAAGAACGCTAGTGCACACACAGAGATGGAAACGTGTGCACAAAGATGCTAGCATATGCACATGCACGCTAGCACAGAGCTCGTGAAACGCTAGAGCAAGGAATCTGTAAATGAACAAAAATTAGCAAACGCGGCTAGAAACCTAGTTGTTATGTTTTTCTCCTTCTCTATTGCACCTGTGAGCCTAAAACTCTAACAGCAAGATTAGAAACAAATAATAAAAACACATAAATGATTAGATTACTAAAATATAAATGAAAATGGATAAATGAAGTGTGGGTGTCCTACCGAGTATGCCAGAATCTGAGCAGTGAAAATCTCAGTAGCAGTTGAAAGATAACAAATAAACAAAAGTATACCTCTCTCCGAGATTTTCCTTGCAAACCTCAAATAAGATTATGAAGCACTTGGAATTGTAGAATCTTGTATACAAAATGATTATAGGTTCTCTTGGTTGTTCTCCAAATGTGGAATTGTAAATTCTACGAGCTCATAAACATGAGGATGTTGGTGGCAAATTTGCCAGAAGTTGGCTGCAAATTGCACAAAGCTTCCAAGGATGGATTTACAAAGGAATGGCCTATATTTTATAGCTAAGAGTGAGGCCATGAGAAATGGATCATAATTTGAATGATCTCCAGGATCTTAATTATAATTTTCTAAAATAGTAAGGGGATTTGGTCTGTGTAGTTGTAGCTTTGCATGGGCAATGATTATTTTGATTTTTTGCAGGAAGATGGTTGTATATGCAGTTTTGTTTCCCCCACCATTATAGAGATATAGAAGTGGAGTGGAATGGAGTGTGAGTAGATAAATATGATCATTTAAATAACTAATTTAATTAGTTATAAATTGCGAGAGGATAATTAACCATTTATTTAAATAAATGTTTAATTAAATTAGCTAAAGGGTCTTAGGAATTAATTTAATAAATTCCAAAAACATGATAGAATTTAATTAATTAATTCTAAAGGGTAGGAGTATGTAATTAGAATTAATTTAATTAATTTTATTGGGATGGAAATAGGCTCGAAATAGGTATGTATTTTTAGGGTGTCTACACTTTCATTTCTCTGTGTCTATAATATGTAGGATGGAAGGGTTCGCGTAATATTGATGTGTGGCATGTATTTTTCCCTCTCATCATGTGTTTTTTCCTTTTTTGTTCTTCCCCTCATGAAGAGATATCCCCCTTCTATTCTAGTGTCATCACCATTCTTTTACCTTAGGTTTCATTTCATGCATTTCTCCTTCCCCTTTTTCCCCTATAGATCAGTATCTTAGCTTAGGAGTTGTGTTAAAGTTACATAAATAGGTAAAGGAATTTAGTCTTCTCCAAAGGGTGATATCATACCTTCAAATCCCACATTGAGAGATTATCCTATGTTTCACTGAGATGTTGATCCTTTTAGGTTTTAGTAGGGGTACAACTTCATGTGAAAACAATTTTTGGCACGCCCAGTGGGACAAATTTGATGAGATTTACATCTTCTTCACTAAGATTAGTGTGTTTATTGGTGATATCCATCCTTTGAAAGTTTCATCTCAACACATCTGGCAACTCCACTGATTCAGTAAACCCATTTCTCTCATTTACAGACCATTTTCATTCATCTTTTTCCCTTTCTCATGAAGTTGTGCAATCATGATCTCTTTTCCTCATTGGGATCCTCACATGCAAGAGAAATACCATTCCCCTCCACTTCCATGTTTTTGAAATCTTCCTCCATATTAATTATATAATCCTTATCATGATGAATATGCATATAACCCAACCCCCACTGACCTGTATGGTTATCCTATTGACCATGATGTTTTTCAAGAATAGAGATATGCAAAAAATGGAGGTAGTTTCATGTTTGATGATGATTTCCATATGCAGGTTTGGATTGAGGAAAACATGTTGCAAATGAAGGTGACGTGTGAAATCAAGGCAACTAGACTTTGTTTTAGGGATCCCTTTGGGGTGGTTTTCTACCGAGTTGGTATAGGCCTCAACAGAAGCTAGACATAATGGTTGAATCCTCAAATCAAGAAACCAAAGTGGATTGATTTAATGGAATCTTACCAATCTAGTTGTAGGGAACCCTATCAATGGGGAAATCATACACTACCATCATATAGATCTCTCATTCCTTCTTTTCAACTTGCACCATCTCAACAAAAGCATCAAATACTTAGCTTCCTCAAAGCTCCTCATGCTAGTCATCCTCCTTTGCAAGAGGATATTATTCCTCCAACATTCAAACCCCTGCAAAAAGTCAAGAGCTCGATCCTTCCCTCGTTTCATGGACCCAAATTCATGTGTGTATGAGCATCATGAAGAACCATCTTCAAACCATGATGAATTGCAAACCAAACAATAATTTGAGTGGCCAACCACTTGGTTTTCCCATTATTTAGTCCTTACTAAACATGAGGTTGAAATTTTGATGGAAATGGGGATGTTTTTCATCCTTTGGCGTAATAATATACATATGAAAACTTGGGAGGATTTCCAAATGAAGAGCCAAACAAAGAATATTAGCTGCAGAGTTTCAAGGATTAGAACTAGGAGTTTGAGGTCAAACAAATTCTTCATCAAGAAGCTAATATTCAACCTCTTGCAAATGCATCAAAATTAGTTGAGGTGAGCTCCATTATTGTTAATCATGATATATATATTGAAGAATGGACTGGCTCTAAAAGCATGGATGAAGAAATGACCCAACCTTTTGAAAATCATCTTGTTGGTTTTCTTGATCAATCTAAAAAGGAGGATGAATTGGTTGAGCTCAAGAAGGAGTAGGTTGAGTTAGAAGAGCACAAGAAAGGGGAGGATAAATCATTCTCTGAGGCCTTGGATGCAGAAGAGATCATTGAGATCTTCTTTCTCTCTTTTGGAGATGAATATATTGATCTATCTTTACTTGCATTCATTGAATAAGACTTGGAGGAAATCCTCAGGGAGAAGAAAACTGGGGAATAAATCAAAGATGAAGATCTGATTGATCTTCATGTTGAGGGGAATGATGTTTTTGAGTTATCAAACTTCTTGTTTGAAGTTGAGGAGTAGGATGAGGAGCCCAATATTGAATCAAAGCTGCTCATAGGGGAGGGAAAAAATGAAGACAAGTTTAAACAACTTGCAAAACCTTGCCAAAATGAGGAAAATATGTGTGATGGCTCTATTCATGGAATGGAATGTAAAAGGGATGGGAAAATTAGAAGAATCGGTCCTTTGGATATCATATATGGATTTCTAATTAGACATCTAGTTATATCAGAGACAAGAGCAAAGTTGTCACTAGTCATGTTTACTTCAGAACATGAGGAAGATGTTCAAAGTGCCAAAGGTCATCCCAAACACCTGTCCAAACCAAATGAAAAGAAACAAGGGAAGGTGTTTGGTTTGTTTAAGGTTGATACTTTAAGAAAAAAAGGAGTGAGACCATGTTTTCACTCCCACCACTTGATCCAATTACAAAACTGATCTCATGGCCACATTTTGTAAGAACGGAAAGTTACATTTCCCAACCAGTATCTGGTATTGTTTAGCTTCATTTTCTCTTAGTTATAGTAGGAGTAATTTAGGTTTACTTTTTGTAAAACAAGTGATTTACACAATCTGCATGTTTCTATTTGGATCATGTATGATTTCTCTTTTGTACATAGTTTTTGTGTGTCTTTTGTCATTGTGCATAGTCCAAATCATTCACCTTCATATGAAGAGAATTACATATTTTGGTGAAGTTTTATGTTGATCAAGGTGTTACTCAAAGCTCCAAAGATGAATTTTCAAAAGTAATGTGAAGTTCAGTGCTTCATGTGGATTTAGGGTGAGTTTTTAAATTTTGGGATCCATTTCTAAGTTGTATGTTTGACTCTATGACCAATGGATATGTCAGGCTACTAATCCTTACATCTAGCAGGAAGATGTCCCATGAAACTTTCCAAACTGTTGTCCAAAATAGCACCCATGATATTTCTAAAAAATTCATTAAAGTTAGGGACTTAAGTGTTTTTTGTTTAATATATGTAGAAGTGAAAAAACAATGTTCCATCGAACGGTCGTTGGCCCATTGGCGAAGTTGTTTAGCTCACAAAGAGCCCACCTGGGTTTAATTTTTGTTGAGGCAAAGGCCCGAAGATACCGTAATAAGGGATGAGATCAAGATCGTGCCTCAGGAAAATTTGGCGGAATGCAAACCCCTCAAATCTTGGTCACTTAGCAGAAGAAATCTACCCACCTAACTCGTGGGGTATGGCAGTCTAAGACCTGTCAGGTTTCAACCAAAAAAAACAGTGTTCCACAGAAATCCGGAACATAGTGTTGCACAGGTTTCTAAAGTTTTGGAACAAATGCTAAGTACTTTGTGGCATTACGGGGATACAAGAAGTGTTCTGTGGAAAAAATCAAAAAATTAGTCTTCTACGGAAATGCATAAGTTAGTCTTCCGCGAAGTTGAAAAGATAGTGTTCTGTGGAAGTGAAAAAAATTAGTGTTCTATGGAAGTCAGAACTTAGTGTTCCGCGGGTTTTCGAAACTTAGTGTTTCATGAAGTTGGTAAAGCCACGAAACAAAGGAACATATTCGCGAGGAAATATGCCGCAGAATAAAGGAAAAAGGCTATTCGGCATTGCAGAGAGTAAGTTAAACATGGAGGTCATAAAAGTTAAGCATGGAGTACAAGCAACGCAAGGTTTAGAAATCCGTGCAACAAAGAAAAAACACATATCAAAGAGAACCCATGAAACAAAACAAAAAAATAAAATGTCGCAAAACATAGAAAACTTTTCAGAATGTAGTGTATTCCACGAGACAAGGACAAAAAGCCATAGAAGACGTGATCAAGGCAGAGGTCACAAACAAAGTTGCGGGTCACCAAAAGATTGCCAAAAAGGACAGAAATCCATGGAAGACATGATAAAGGTGGCGGAATATAAGAACTCCACGAAGCACAACAAATTTATACCTAATTCAAACCAGGCACCCAACCACTGCAACAACCAGAATTAAATTTTGAATGGCATCGTCCTCCTACACTGGTGATATGATGGAGTGTAATTAGAGTGATGTTAGGCGCCCATACCTCACCTACAAAATCAATGGCTATTGGTCCTTAGTGGATGGCGAGTGGTTGGCCCTCTTCATTACTAGGACAATCTGATATTTTCCCTCTCTCTTCTCTTCATTCTCTATAAAAAGAAACTCAATTTCATTATATACATCCCTCTCCTGACTGCAAAGTCAACATGTCAAAACGATGGTCGAACTTTCACAAGTTGCAGACCTCTTATATAATCTTTTGTAATTCATCCAAATCCTTCTAAGTGACTATAATAGATTATGGATACTTATAAGAAATAATACGATGTTGAATGTGGCACATATCTATCCTTTGATTTAGATTATTGTCTTCTTGCCTCTCTATTCTTTTCATTTCATGTTGTGTTTGGACTATATTTGCATGGATTTCATTTCTTTGTGTTTATAATGTGCGGGACAGAAGGGTTCGCACAATGTTGATCTATGGCACGTATATTCCCTCTTATTCTGTGTTTTTTCCTTTTTTGTTCTTCCCCTCGTGGAGAGAGATCCCTCTTCTATTCTGGTGTCATCGTCATTCTTTTAGCTTAGGTTTCATTTCATGCATTCATCCTTCCCTTTTTCCCCTGCATATCAGTAGCTTAGTTTAAGAGTATTGTAAGTGTTAGATAGACAAGTAGAGGAAGTCGACCTTCTCTAGAGGGTGATCTCATACAGTCAAATCCCACATTGAAAGATCATCCCATGTTTCACTGAGGTGTTGATCTTTTCAAGTTTCAGCAGGGGTATAACTTCAAGTGACAACAATAACAGTGTTCAAGAAGAAGCCAGCATGATTTCACCTAACTCATAATTGTAACTATTAAAACTGACTCAAGTGCGTCACATTACATTATCTTTTGGGCCCTATCTTGTATAAAGGATTGGGACACATAAAGTATCATATAGGTCACTTGTGGCTTTAAGGCAAATATTGTAAGTACTTGGGCCTTTTGTTTATATAACATGTCACTACACTTGTGACTTCGAGGAAAATATTGTAAGGAGTTAGGCCTTGTCTCTATATAAGCATGTCAGTACTCTTTTGAAAGGTATATGATTTTCAATTGGGATAATTGGAGCCTAGATTGCGGTTGTGAGGAGTGCTACATGTAGATATTTGTGTGCATGTATGGGAGGAATTGAATCGCCTAAGAAACACTACAGTGTTGATGTGTTTATAAATATGTAGGATTTTGTGAGTGTTTCATTATAATAAGCCATTTGGTGTCAGAGTTTGTGTGTACGACTGTATTGTTAGTGATTGGTCTCAAGTTGATGTAATCATATTGATGAATAAAATACATTGTTGGTGTTGTAATTTTTCATTGTTAATATTTTCCACATAATTTGGTAATTGTGCCACAATCTAAGGCATCCTTTTAATAGAAATCCAAACCATAGTTGCATCTAAAACAACATTATAAAAATAGTTAATACATTTTAACAAATGATGCTTATTCATTTTCACAAGGAAGAAAACATGATTTATATTGGAAAAGAACCTCAATGTGAACTACCTTTTATTGATTATAATTAGATGTTTTTTGGAATAAGTATGCATTGTAGCCGATTCTTGACAAATTTGATGCCTTTTATTGAGTTGGTTAATCAATATATTGGATTGTTCAATTAGATTCTCAGGAGTAATTATGTGTTGTAAGTCTTAATTCTTTTCATATTTGAGGCCTTTTGATGAGCTAGATGATCAAGAACTTGCATTTGACAATTAGATGCTTAGAAATGAATAGGAGTTGTAAGTCCTTGTCAAATATAAGTTTGTTGAATGACATACATTATTAAAGTCTAGATCAGATTATGTTTCAGTGCTTTGGTTCGAAAAATGGGAGATGAATTACTCCATTTTAGGTGTGTTTGTAACAATTAGTACAAACGTTAGTTATATCTATTAACTCGGTATAACTTTTTTAATAAACTTATAAACAAATATTACAAATTCCTTCGTACAAATATGTGTCCTCTAATGTTTAAAACAATTACTAAGGCTATACATTCCTAAACTAAATCAAAATGCCAATAACGATGTGTCGCCAACTTAGCTTAACCAAATAAGAACAATCCTCATCAGGAAATAAGAAAAAATATGTTACTACGCCCACAACCATGGTTAAATTCATAAATATAAATATATTTGTTAGTGCAATTTAATAATTATATTAGTTAGTTAAATATGGCTTTGGAGGTGTCAATAACACTACTCACTCTATCAATAATACAATCAAAGAAATATGTTTATGTGGACATTATATGAACTTTTAAGTACAAGATTGATATAATGCCAACACAAGCAATAATAATTCAAGGAGCAGTCATGGTTATGTGAAGGATACTTTGTCATTTATGATAATGAATGACTTGAATGTAACATCCACCTCCTCAATTCCAATTATTGTGAATTTTTTGCTTCTTGTTTAGAAAAGGTGATCGAAAATTGCAATAACAATTAAAGGAATGGCCATGGTTATGTGAAGGATACTTTGACATTTATGATAATGAATACCTTGACCTATGGTTAAATTAATGGTTAATAATTATGCCAATAGTTAAATTCATGATTATTAATTATGTCGATAAGCAATCTACAATAGTGAGTTGTTTACTTTTATGTTTGACCTTAAATTTGACATTCATCTAACCATTGCATTGTTATGCCAACTCTAAATTTAACATCCATTTAACCTAGACATCCTTCTTTTTGTACGGAGAGTCAATTAAAAATTTATAATATCTTGGTCATAGTGTAAAGTTTGGAGCTAGTTTTTTATTACTGAAAGGATTTTTTCGAGCGCCACACAATGGTGTACCTAGATGGATACCATTTGTCACCAATCAGTAGGAAATTGGCAAAGAAGGCAATGGAGACATTAGTCAATGTGGTATGTGAAAAAAATCCAAGATATGAATTTTGAGTATCTCTTGTCATATTTTGGATAGATGTATTCGAGATATGTGTACAAGTTATTTCTATTAGTACAATATAATTCAATGTCTTTTGGAGGTGTTTGTAACACCACTCACTCTATCACCAATACAATTGGAGAAATATGGTTTTGTAGGCATTATATGAACTTTTAAGCACAAGTATGATACCAACATAAATGATAATAATTTGAGTGGTCGTGGGTAAGTGAAGGATACTTCGACATTTATATTAATGAATGACATAAATATAACACCCACATCATTTCTAAGAATTGTGTGATTTTTGTTTCTTGTTTAGAAAAGATAATTAAAAAATCATAATAATAATTCAAGTGATCATGCTTATGTCAGATATTGATATTTACAATAAAGCACATGATAGAGTTTGGGGTCAATTTCTGATCTTAGAAATATTTTTCAAGCTTAATGTAGTGGTGCGGCTAGAGTGAGGTCATCTATTAATAGTCATAATACAATTTGTAGAGAAGGTGACCAATTCATTCATCAATGTGAAACGTAAATGAGTATGACCATGAGAAAAATCTAAAATAGATACTTCAAAATTAATATCTATCAAACATTTTTCAATATATTTTTATATATTTATATTTTCAATTAAAACTTAAAACTTACAAAATTTTGAATAAACAAATTTTAATAAAAGTATAACAATATACATCTCATATTAAATATTTGGTATGTACTATAACATTCAAATAATTTACTTTTAAAGTTTTTATTTTGGAAAATGAGAATGTATGAACTATCTAACTTAAATAAAAGATAGCGATTATTTCCTTCTAATAATATTTACTTATTAGATAGCCATCTCTTCTTCTTTTTTTTAAATATCTTTTACAAATAAACATACATATTCAAATATTAATGATACCAACTTTTAAAAATGGAAAAGTGCACCTCTGCCATGATAAATTTTGAATTATATTTTATATCCAACTCATTACATTTTTATTATTATCTTATGAATAATCCTTCTTATATATAGCTTATAATGTTGAACAATTACGATGACCTTAAATACATAGATTGACACGACATTGTTGTTAGCCATGGTGTCACCAATTTAACCAAAGAACATTCCTCTTCATAACAAAAGAAAAAACATTTCTACTCCCGCACCAATGGTTAGAGTCATGGCTATTATATCTATTTGTTAAAAATAAAAATAAAAATAAGGTTTTCACAGACTGTGGGTTGATTGATATATTCTATTAGGAGGTCTCATTGACACGATACATTATTTAATTTTGAATATGTTTATATGGACATTGCATGAACTTTCGAGTACAAGTTGAATATAATGTCGATACTATTATGTTTATATGTAAAACACTAATATTTATAATAAAAAATAATTCGATTGTAGCACCAACCTCAATAACCATGTATTATGGAAATTTTTCTTATTTGAAGAAGGTGATCAAAAAATCATAATATTTTGGTCATTCAGTGGAGTTTAGAACCTATTTCTTATTCTTAAAAAAAATGAACCTAATACATTGGTACAACTAGATTGAGGCCATTCGTTTCAAGTCATTATAAAATTTAAAGTGGTGACAATGGATCCGTTGATGAACATGGAACCTTTCAATAGAAAAAATATGAAATAAGTCTGAGATAAGTGCCTCAAGACTGAGATTTATTGACGTTTTGAGATGTATTATATCCTTACATTTACTATTGAAACTTAACTTATAAAATTGAAAATTAAAAATAATAAAATATTAAGAGTGAATAGATTGATATTACTCAGATAGAATGTTCTTTTGACATTCAAATAAGTAACATGCCTATAAATACATTATGCCTAGTATGGCTACCTACCTATCATAACACTTATTGTATGTGTCTTAGTGACTATATGTATGTTTGGTGTATTTGTCTATGTATGAAATATTGGTCCAAACCAAGCATAATGGATGTCGCTGCAACTTCTAAATCCTTGAACCATATTTCTTGTGCACCCTCTTACAACCTCCATGCTAGTACTTCAATTCTCCTTGTATCATGTTGGTAATGCCCGTGCAATATACACCTTATTTGTGCCTCCCTCTTAAATAGATGGGCCCATTTGACCTCTTCCACCTTTCTCGATTCCAACCATTGGAAATCAACATGCGTGCAAACCTCGCCAAATTTTGAATTCAAATCATGTGAATAGACAAGTAATTAGATTCATTTGTTTATCACGTATAATATAATCCTTGGAAAGTATTATCAATTGTTGGAACATCTTTCAAGAATTATTTTTGTTATGTACTTTTTATTTATCATATTTTCTTTTGAGCTAGTTAATGCTACCAACCCATCCTAATCTTAGAACTCCTAAACAAACCCTTCATCTATTTCAAATTTACAGATTTCAAGAGGCCATGAATTCATTTGAAAAAAATTATCACAATTCCAAGACTTTATTAGGATTGCAAAATACTCTATTCATGTTCATATTTCAAATTTAACAAAAGTATTAAAAAAGCTTAATAACCTTCTATCCTCTATTTCCTTCCATTTAATTGAACAATTAATTAGACATTGTTTATTATATTTCACATTTTCACAATGATTAAGTCGACGTTACACATTTACATGCACACACTTAGCATTGTGTTAAATTTTTCCTATTCTAACTTAGCAGTGCTTAAATGCATGGGTTTCCAAATAGTCTTTATCCAATCTCTTTAAAGAAGCAACACTTATTCAATCACGTTACCTTTTTCAATCATTATATTCCTCCGAAGGATTGTGGTCATTTACATTAAACTGTTGTCATTTAGCTTTAATCTTGTCCTCTTTTCTCACAACCTTGGGAGATTTCATTGCGTCTATGGTTGTTGTCTCTCTGGGCGGCACAATGACTAAAAGCATGTTATGTAGCCATGTGTATGATAGTTAGAAATATAATATGTACATAGGGCATGTGGAAAATAACCCTAAGTTCTTTATAATGGGACCAAATGGGTAACTTGCCAAAAAAATGTGTAAGATAAATAACTTGCATTAATAATAAAATAATGTATTTGTCAAGATTTAGAAGATTATGTGTATTATCTCTTTTTAGACTGTTGTACATTTTAACCTTGTATTGTTCATCTTTTTTAGTACACTAAGGTACACTAATTATGTAAATATATTATTGTAGCCTCCATATATCTCTAGTATAATGGAAATAGTAGACTACAATTTTCATTCATCTAAAAAATATAATCTACTTTGATTTGGTAGGCTTGATCCACATTAATATATAAACCCAATTTACTACAATCCTTATGACAATGGAGCGATGCCACAATGAAAATAAGACTCAGCTTTTTCCTCCCCCTCCCCGCCATCATAATCTCACTCAAATTCCTCTAAATACATGCCTTACAACCCACAGTCAGATTCGCCTCTTCAATGCATTTTAGGATTGTTTCTATGACTCTAAAATCCTCGTCTGTTCAATGGATGTCTGGTTCACCACACAGTACCATTGCAATAATTGGGCAGGTTGAAAAAGTCTAGATTATTTTATTGAAACATTTCCTAACAAAATGACCATGTTTCTATACACAATATCCCTCTATTGAAGCAGCATTTGGGTCCATATCTCATGTAATGAGAAAAAAAAATCTGGATTTCATGGGAAATATGATACGAATTTTGAGGAGTATAATGGGAGTTCGACCGTGGACATCTTCATTACATCCCCGTTTGGGGAGGCCAGGCATCCCTTGACGAAGGTATAGGTGATCCCGCTTTCCTTTTCTGGGCATCGACGGGTATCCTGAAACTCTCATTTACCTGTCGATAAAATCAATTTTAATTTGTGACTAAACTTCTATCTTTTAAGTGTCTTTTATATTTTACTATTCATCTTGTCGAATTTGAGAAAAGTGACTGTAACTAACTTTGGGCATATTTGCAGGAGACATCTATGCATCCATGGGGCTAACAGTTTTTTAAAAACCTAAGGACACCTTTAATTGAAAAATCCTAAAATAAACAACCTAAGTTCTAACACTAAGCACCTACCATTGCACGCTTCCAAATTTGCAAAATATAATTTTTCATGTTTTTTCTACAAAAATGTCCTATTTTTCTTAGGACTTTGGACATACTTCTAGCTGGCTCCTTCTCACTGATTTTAAAAGAATCCTGATAAGTACATTTTTTACCAATAAGGATAGTTAAGACAAAAAATGCTTCAGATGTGTGTTACATCCAAAATTCCATTACCTTCCAATTGCAGACAATGTTAGGTACCATTTTCCAATAAATTAGACCTCAATTTATTAATAAGTCTGAGATATGTCAGTTCTGTTAATTACATTATGCTTGCCTCAGACTTATCTCCATTTTGTAAGGAATGAGATGAACTGATTTTTACCTCTGCCGTTGACCCTAAACCAGCTGATAAAGGAATGGTACTGACAGCAGCCACAGGTGATGGCCTGCCATGATGAGAAATAGACTCAGTCTGCTGGTTTGATTTCATTGATTTTAGTGCCTCTGTCGAATACTGCATAGCTGTCCAGGCAAAGGCAAACTGATTGAGACAAAGTTTCTTCCAGAAACCCATGAACTAGCATTACAACTATATAAGATCACAAATCAGACCAATTTAAACATCAGAAGGTACAAACCTCTTGTTTTTCCTACATCAATAATTGTCTTAAGACAGTCACGAAACTCCGACAATATTACTCTTTCTTGTTCAGCAAAACACTTGGTCGTATGATGACTGGAAGACCTCCTACAACTACCAGATGGTGAAGATGGGCCCATAAAGAAAGTATCTTGTTCATCACACATCAAAGCTAACGTGCCAGGTGACATGGCCCTTTCTTTATGGCAATCTGCACCACCATCAAATTTAGCATCCTCAACCCCATCACAAGTTGATGTTCCAGGACACACCTTATCTCCTTGATCACAATCAAATCTGTCATCTCTAATTTGCTCACTGGGATTCCCATTTTTACCCAATGATGCAGAAGGTTCTTTTTCATTTGTCAGACCATATCCTTTCTGTGGTTGCATATCCAAAGTCCCATTTTCCATGCTTGTTTGAGCTGTTCAGTTAAACATGTTATTACAGCAAAAAATCCATATTAACCACTAAAAATTTAGAAAGCAAAACCAGACTATGCAACCTCCATAGAACAACATACAGAGAGTTTTAAAGTACGGCAACATAAAGTTGAGAGAGAAAATACTTTCTCAAACAGCACAATTCAATTTAGGGAAAACCAATGAAACTTTAGGCTATCTGTAGAAATGAGAAGTATGAGATCACCTCCACAAGCATTAGCAGCTTCTCTGGAAGCAATGACCAGAAGTTTACAAAGACCTTTGACAGTCTCTGGCTGAACCACATCAGCCAAAAGAGACCTTCACAACATAATATTAAACTGTTAGTATTATCAATTTATCACCTTACAAAGCATGGTTCTAACTTCTAAACTATGATCAGTCAAGCAAACAAGGATAACCAAAAAAATGTACCTGTAAATGATTTTAGATGATGGAATCCCAAAAGCAGCAGCATCATTATGAGTTTGAGATGAATTTGAAGCATTTGCAGTGGAAGGGATATGTTTTACATTGCTTGCCTGCTAAATTACATGAATATAACTGTCAAGTGAATGAATAACACCTTGTGTTCCATATAGTCTGACAAGTGCAGAATGAGATAAATCTGGCATCCAAAAATCAACTTTTATCACATTGCTCATCTATACCAAGGTCTCATCAAAATGTTTAAACAAGCAATGAACTGGACATTTTCTTTACCTGTGCAGCTTGAGAAGTTTGGTAAAAAGTGTGTTCTGCTGCTGGTCCACTATGAAATTCCTGAGCTTTCCTTTTTTTGCTAGGGGAAGGAAATGAATGGCCTATAGATCTGCTTGTTCCAGAAATAGGAACATTGGATGGCAACTGAGTATAATTTACACTTGCAGTAGTATCTTCACAATAGAGAGCCTTTCGTTCTTCACAACTTTCATAATTCTTGCAATCAATGCATTTACAATTATCTGAGCAGAAATTATTTCGTTGGAAACATTCACAATATTTCTTCAAACATCCAGTTTTCTTGCAATGACACCCTCTATTATGTTTACCTGAAACAGGTTGCTCTCCCATATTTACCTGATTTTAAAAGACAAAAATTTTAAAAAATTACCATTACAGTAAGAAATTGAAAACAAATAACAAGCATAAGAACATTCCCCACTGATTTTGATTTCTTAAAACAAAAACTTCAATTCTTTGTTGACTTCAGACCCATTTTTGCTTGCCAATTAACATTCAGGCATAAATAGCACAAAAGTATGGAAGCCACTTGAACCGTACATAAGAGTAGCGGTTAACAATAATCAACCCTAATAGCCAATCTATCGATCAGCTATTATATGCACACCTTGACATTACAAAACGTGAGAGAATCAAGCATTGAGGTAATTTGGGAACATATTTTTAAATGTCCGTATCAAGTAAGCATTACACAGATGTTAGCAGACAACATTACGGATCTCTGTGCCAGATAAAACTCTGAAGTTTGAGTGAAATTGAGCAACTATGCCTCCATATTATTGCACAGCCATTTGTTCCTCTGTATTGTAATGCAACAAATGCATCTTTTGAAAACAAAAACAGCAACCAGCCATCAGCACTAGTATAAAGGAATAAAGCACTTCATTTAAGAAAATTACGCCATTTGGGAAAGTTATGGTACTTGAAGAAGTTAAAGAAGATGCCTTAACCATGCCCGTGCATCCTCCATCTATTAAGGTATTGAGGACATGGAAACTGTCGCTCATTCAAGCACCTCCCCAAGAGCTGTGAAACACTGGGCCACAGTTGCCTCATCCACAAGTCTTTCATCTCCACAAGCTGTATGTAACATTTGTGGCTATGTTCATGAAGTTGGATATACCTTTATTGCAGAGAATCATTTCCATTCCCACAAGCCGGATATAACTTTGACCTAATCATGTTGAATATGTAGTCCATCTGGAGACGCACTTTGATAAGAAGATAGCATCTATACCTGTACAATTTGTAAGATAGGCTTCGGGTATCCATAAATCATTACCCGTTGTAGAAGCCATAGCTATGCCACAAAGGCATTCTAGACAGGTATGGCAGCTTCTACAACATCATGAGAATATGAAAGAAAAGTACAGCTGCACTAATGTATCTGATGCATGTTCACTTGTACAACACACTTTCCCAAACCCTAGGATGAGATCATATATGGCACGTCCATATGACTGTCACCGAGATATGACCACATCATACATGTATCTACCAATGTTTTAAGTCGGAGACCGGCCCTTCGGAACCGGTCAAGGGTTGGACCAGACCGGGACGAGAACTTTGACCAGTTCAAACTCTCTTGAACCGGTTTACTAAAAATAGATGTATAAAAATTACATTTTTATATGCAGAAAACAATATATTTGAAAGATTAGATGGTTTTCTCTTCTCAACAATTAGAGACAGTTTATGCAAACGTTTGCTCATGTATATACTATATAACAGGTAAGAAAGGTGTTTATACTCAACCCTAGTGGCACAAACGGTCCAAGTAAGAAAGGTGTGTACCGGGTACAGAAATTTTGAATTAATGTTTGAATTTTGTTATACTCAGTGTTGTATGCATGCAGTCTTTACATGACTCGGGACCGGTTCCTTCCAAGGATGAAACCTGGGAATACCTGGCCCTGCTGGGACCGGCCAGTTCCTTACAAAACCCCAGCCCTGCCGGAACGTCTGGGCAGGACCAAGCAGTACCCACAATCAAAAGTGGGTCATTGTTTTTAACCGGTTCATGTCTAAATATGTTTGAACAGGTCTAAAACCGGCCAAGTTCTGGTTCCGGTTCAGCCGGTTTTTAAAACACTGGTATGTACAAGCAGCAGGGTGCACATAAAAATCTGGGGAACTTTGGAAAGCGTAAAAAGCACTCAGTCACATTGCTTATCCAGTTCCAATCATCACTTCTCCTTAACAAGGACCTCCTATGCGCAATTCGAATGGTGAAGAAATGCCCAATATGCTGACCTTCATTTTGATCTTTTGATGATACATTGATGCAACGGTTACAGATAAACTCAAAACCAGCTACAGTTTGATATCACTGAAGCTAGAAAGTTTATTAGATCTATGAGCAAGAAAGGATAACCAGGACATTTGGCATTGAATTATCAAGGCCTAGCTTTCTACAAGTGGTTCTTGATAGGTTATATAACTTATTTTGTTTACTCTACATATTAGCTAGACTGCACAGAAACACCCTAGACCCCCTCGTACCAGGCTGGGTACATTTTGAGTACGGGTATGGGTACGCTGTGGGTACGTACCCACAGGCCCTGGGTACGTCCAGGGTATGGAAATTCGTACCCGGGACGTACCCAGGGCCTGTGGGTACGTACCCACAGTTTTTTCTTTTTTTAAAGTGCAAAAAAATAAATAAAAAGAGTACCCAGAGAGTACCAACAGTTTTTCTTTTTTTTTAAGCAAAAAAATAAATAAAACATGAGGGCTTTGATTGGAATTGAACTTTGGAAAGTTCGTGTGAGATTCAATATTGCCAATAGGCTCTGAAGGGTCAAGAGAGATGAAAAGGACTTCATTTGGTTGACTTACTATTTGGGGGGCTTTCTTGTTGCTCCTCATGGGTCCTTTATTCTTCAGTCAATTTGGAAGGCATGGGAACAAGTGAAGCACTTGGTGGTTGGGCAGCCTATCTTCTTTTCATTTGACATTAGGTGCCAAGCCTACAAATCGATTTCGTCGAATCAGAAATATAATGACAAGATCCTTGCCTTGACAAGAGGCTGTTCTGCCCTCCTTTGGTTTGAGAAAGGAATTAAAATATTTCACGACTTTTAACTGTTTTTTTTATGTCCAATGATACATCTAACTCAAGTGTAAGGCATTAATAATGAATTATCAAATCTATAATACAGTCTATGTTATTAACTATTATGTTTTGAACATTATGAATCAATACATACTCAAGTCTCAATTCTCAAGTATTGGAAATTTGTTTTCATGTTCTATGAATGATTTTAAGTTGTATTAGTATTAAATGTCAATAAGTATGCAAATGTTTCTTTAAATTTATAATTTTATAAGCGCACACACACACACACACATATATAAAACGTACCCAAAAGCGTACCGTACCCAAGATTTTTAAAAATTTGCCGTATCGGCGTACCGTACCCATACCCGTATCCGTATCCGTACCCGTATCCAGACTGTCTAGGAGAATATGAAAGATCAAAGTACAGCTGCACTAGTATCTATGCTCCAACTTGTACAACACACTTTCCCAAACCCTAGGATGAGATCATATATGGCAATATATGATGGCAAGATATGACCACATCATACATGTATCTACCAATGTTTTAAAAATCGGAACCGGACTCGGAACCGGTCAAGGGTTGGACCGGACCGGGCCCAGAACCGGACCAGTTCAAACTCTATGAACCAGTTTACTAAAAAAACACATAAAAATTACATTTTTAAAGAAAATATATTTGAAAGATTAGAAACCATGATTCCAACAATTAGACACAAAATATGCAAAGTTTGCTCATGTATATACTATATAACAGGTAAGAAAGGTGTTTATAGCAAAATGGCACAAACTCCAAGTAAGAAAGGTGTTATAAGCAGAAATTTTGAATTAAAAATTGAATTTTTTATACTCAGTGTTGTATGCATGCATCTTTACATGACTCGGCCGGTTCAGGATGACACCGGACCAGTTCAACCGGTTTGGTACTAAACCGGCCAGTTCCTTACAAAACCGACCGGTTCAGTTCCAAACCGGTCGAACGGTCCGGTTTTTTAACCGGTTCATGTCTAAATATGTTGAACCGGTCGAACCGCTCGAACCGGCCGGTCCCGGTTCCGGTTCCGGTTCGGCAAGTTTTTAAAACACTGGTATGTACAAGCAGCAGGGTGCACATGCTCTAGGGAACTTTGGTATATTTCCAACATCAGTCCATTGCTTATCCAGTTCCAATCATCACTTCTCCTTAACAAGGACCTCCTTGGCAATTCGAATGGTGAAGAAACGCCCCTTACAACCTTCAGATCTTCTGCCTCGATGCAACGGTTACAGATAAACTCAAAACCAGCCACAGAGATATCACTGAAGCAAGAAAGGAAGAACAATGAGCAAGAAAGGATAACCAGGACACAGCTGAAAAGGCCTAGCTTTCTACAAGTTGTTCTAGATAGGTATGCAGCTTCTACAACGCCGTGAGAATATGAGAGATCAAAGTACAGGTGCACTAGTGTCTATGCTCTCCAACTTGTACAACACACTTTCCCACACCCTAGGATGAGATCATATATGGCAATATATGATGGCAAGATATGACCACATCATACATGTATCTACAAGCAGCAGGGTGCACATCTCTGGGGAACTTTGGTATATTTCCAACATCAGTCCGTTGCTTATCCAGTTCCTATCATCACTTCTCCTTAACAAGGACCTCCTTGGCAATTCGAATGGTGAAGAAATGCCCCTTACAACCTTCAGATCTTCTGCCTCGATGCGACGGTTACAGATAAACTCAAAACCACCTACAGAGATATCACTGAAGCAAGAAAGGAAGAACAATGAGCAAGAAAGGATAACCAAGACAGCTGAAAAGCCAAGGGAAAAAATGCCCCCATATCCAGCAGCCATTCCTAAGGATATATGCAGATGAGTTGTGGAGTGGGTGAGGAGATTTAGCCATTGATCTGGGGCACTGATCTTGTTTATAGGGATGTGCTAGATCATTTCTATATATACAGTACTATTAGCCAATATATCCACCTCTTTCGCTCTCCTAACATGTGAGAATAATACCATCTCAAACATGGGCCAAAAGTCATATATCCTCGATAATACAAGACATCAATTGCTAACAAGGTTAGGGAGAGGATAATTAAGTTTGCTAAATGTAAGTTGTGAACGTTTTTGAACCACAAGGAATCTGATAAAAATTCTCCATTCCACATAACTTGATTTGTAGCAAGCACCTCAGCCCCATTATTAGAAGCTACGCATGTTCTTTTAAAAATCCATTCAGCCACCTTACAGTTAGTGTCCTTAACAATGGGCAAAATAGAGAAAATTGTCAGAACCTTCTTATGGCAAGGTAATCATGAGGAGCGCAAGTTTCATCTGGTGAAATGGGAAAATATTAAGCTTCCAAAAAAATTGGTAGGGCTGAGAATCATTGATTTGGATCTCCAGAATATAGCCCTTGGAGTAAAATTAGTTTGGAATTTCATTGCTCATCCTAAAAGGCTGGTTTTTCAAGTGCTTTCTCATAAATATCTGGGAGCTGGTCGTCCAGAGCTTCTCCTATCTAGCGCCGAGCTTCCTAAGGGGTCACACATTTGGAATTTTCTTACCAAATGCAGACATCTAATAGCGGATCAAGTTTCTTGGAAAATTGGTAATGAGCAAACAGCTAATTTCTGGGAGGACAGCTGGAACGGGTTTGAGCCTCTTCACCTAAATCAAAATTTAAACCGTGTTATGCAGATCACTAAGGTCGTTTGGGGTATTACAGTGGCTAATTACAGAGACACGGCTCCAGATGGCTCCCCCTCTTTGTTTTGGAAGGATCCTTCTTCCCTCGACTTCTCCGAGCAAGAAGCGAAGGATTTCAAGGAGTCCCCTTTTCCTAGAAAGTATGCTTGTAAGGCTCAAAGGATAACCTGCTATGGTTAGGCGCTCCCTCTGGTTCGTATTTAGTCAAAGCAGGCTATGCTAAATTGATTTCCTTATCCAGAAATAGGGCTCCGAGCTGGATAGGATGTTGTAGCCCCAAAATCCTTCTGAAGGCAGCTATCTTCGGATGGTTAGTGGTCAAAAGGAAGATTCTCACTCAACAAAGAAGGAAAGTTTGGGGCTATGTTGGTTCATCTAAATGCATCCTCTGTGAAAATGCAGAGGAAGATATTGATCACTTGTTATTTTGCCCCTTTGCGGTTCAGGGTTGGAAATGGTTAACTTGTAAGTTGAGCATAGCTTGGGCCCCATGCAGGAATATAGCTGAAACTTTAATGGCTTGGCCTAGGCTGGGGGGCAAAGGCACTTTCAGTTCTATTTGGTACAGAGCACCTTTCCTTTTGATTTGGCATATTTGGTGGGAGCGCAACATCAGAATCTTCAAGGAGGAGACCTCAGGGTTTCCGACCTTCATCAGCAAGCTAGAAGTGGCCATATCGGAGAATGTTAGCACTCATAGCTCTAATAATCCCAATTTCACCTCGCGTGACGCTGGGATCAGAAAAGCTTGGCCTTTAGTAAAAATTACCCCTCCTGGAAATTGAAAAAAAACTAAGAAGGCGAAACACAAAATGGAGTCCACCCCCCCTGGATTTTGCAAACTCAACTTTGATGGGGCCTCTAGAGGTAAACCGGGTAAATAAGGGGCAGGGTGTGTTGTGAGAAATGAGAATCGGGATATTATAGTGGCAGGCCCCTTCCCGCTTAGAGATGGCAGTTGTAATGTAGCAAAAGCTCAAGCTCTCATGGAAGGTGTCAAATTAGCAGTTTCCAGGGGTTGTGATTCTCTTCTGGTGGAGGGCGACTCGCAAGTAATTGTTCAAGCAATTGCCAAGGGTTTTGCCCTTTCCTGGCATCTTAATTTTTACATCTCCAATATTTTATTTTAGTTAGGCAAATTAAAAAGCTAGAGTATCAATCATATCTTTCGAGAAGCAAATCACGCCGCCGACGGCGCGATTTGCTTGCCAATGCTCCCATTGATGAGTCGGACGCCGTCAGGATTTCATGTAATTCTACTGATTGGCACGACTTATTCGAAATAATTTCGCATGAAGGGAGTTACGGCCTCTTTCCTCAAAATTAATGGTGTCTCGTGCGGCTATGCTTTTAAGTCGGCCTTCGTCTTTTTCTTCCCTACTTTTTCTGCTCTGCTTTTTCGGCTTGTGTTTAATGGTGTTCCTGGGTTTTCCCTTCATTTCGCTTCGAGGCGAACAGATGGAGATAGCCCTCACTTCGGCCATTTCTCGTTGGCGTCTTTATGAAATCTTTCGTTATTCTTCCACCCGCGAAGCTGAAGCAATTGAGAACGTCCGTGGAGAGTCCTACATGCATGACTCGCCTCGGACGCGAGCCAACTCCAACATTGCAGCAGCGTTCATCTCCTTATGTCTTCTCATCCATCTTGTTCCTGCTAAAGTCGAGCTCGTCGCTGAAGATCTTATCTACCCAGTTCATAGAGGCGGCCTACATGAAGAGTTGGTTGATTTTCAACTTCCCGACCCTTACTTTGTTTTCAACTTCCCGACCCTTACTTTGGGTCGAAGAGGTGGCTGAACCGGCGATTGGTCCTGGGCGGGGGATACAATGGCTCGGCGATAAATACAAAGAATTGCTTCATTATGCGGAAAATGTGGACACCATTCTCAGGCATGGCCATCCAGATCCTCAACTTGTACCACCCTTAGATATATCCGAAGCTCACTTTCCTTTGCATTCAACTATTGACAATCTTAATGAACTGTGGGATTGCGTCAAGGCGGATTTTCTTTTTCTACTTGACGAGGCTTCTCGACGTGTCGGTGGTGCTGCAGGTGGAGAGACTCAAGGTGGCGGTGGTAATGTGGCAGTGACGGTGGTAATGTGGCGGTGGCGGTAACGGCAGCTAACAATTCGGGGAATGTTCCAGGTCGCTGACGTCAAGTGACGTTGGTCTGGTTTTCACTTCTTCTCTTCTGCTCGTTTGGTCGCTTCAGGTTTGTTTTCTAGGCTCTGCCTTGGTTTTTGGTTGGCTCCTCTGGATATTCTTCCCACCACGGTGAGGTCCTTGTTGTTCGTACTTGGGTTTTTTGTCTCTTGGGTTTTTGTACTTCTTTGTTATGTTTTGTAAGGGTGGGGTCCCGTAACCCTCTGGTTCATAGCTCTGGTCAAAAGCTCACTTGAATCTAGTTTAATAACAAAGCCGCCTTCCAAAGTCTGCAATTGATGAGTACCAAATCCGAAGACTTATTTGACGATGTAGCAGCCAAACCATTTCTGCAAGTAATTTCCTTGCTTTCCATGAATGTAGTCAAACTCGATAACCACCTAACGGTTAGTGTCCTAAATAATGCCACCAAAGCTACCTTTGACCAAGTTCCCTTTGGATGTGCCATTTGTATTGAGTTTAACAAAAGAGGCTTTCAAATGATTCTTATGTTGAATGTCCTTTGGAATTACAACCAATAGGCCTACCTCTTACAGGAAAAAGAATTAGATTCATTGAGTAGACAAACACAAAGTGCATTCTTTGGGCACAAAAGGAGTAACTTCTAACTATAGTAGCATTGATAAGGTATTTCACGGAGTGAATTCTCAAGAGGAAAGATAGCAATACTGATGCCTCAAACAACACAAAAAACCTTCAAACTCATGGTCTAAATTTTGTTCTGATTTAAGACTGATTAAGTCCAATTCCAAAACATCATTACGACTACAAATTTCCTATCTAATAGTAGCACAATAGCACAAGATCATCATTGGCTCACGCATCAACTAAAGGATCATTTTTAGCACTGAAATCAAGAGAGACCGAATAAATAATTGGGATTATGAAGGGTAGCCTAAGTGCCAAGCAATAGGTAGTCTACATGGGATCTAACACAACCTAATTGACGACGGCGCGGCGGGTCGAGACAATCCAATGCCGTTTGTAGAGCAAAACACAGCAAAAATGACTTTAACACAACAAAAAAATCATTAATTTAAAGGCCTTAACGGCATCTACAATCAATTCCCTCTATTGGGGCAATTAAAGAGCTTGTAAAAGACTTCAAAAACTGTAAGGGGGGTGCATTCTTGGCCTCTTAAGGCTCCTCTATCTTATAGATTCAACAGCGGCTCTGTATCCCACCAAAAGTCTATTCCCAAAGGTCCACCCTAAAAAAGAAGACTCCCAAATAAGGCGTTGGGCAAACTTTTATAGATCTTCATTCCCACTCAAACTGGAATTTAAAATCCCACGCATTAATGGTGTCCAACTACTTTGGTCTGGTAGTTGAGATAAATTTGTCTAGAAGTTCCACGTCCTTTATTGAGTTGGTAGTTTTGTACTTCACCTACCACTTTGTCGTTTTTTGTCTCCATCTCCATTTTCTCACGCAATCTGTCTTTCTTCAAGTTTTGTGTGCTAATCTTTGGAAAAGATATACACACCCTTGGTCTGCTATCTATTGCGACATCTTGTGCCTTGTTAAAAATTACGCACCCCTCTTCAGCACTTCGCACAAATTTGCACACCTCTTCTCAAACTTCCGTCTCATACCATTTTACCGTGCTCCTCGCAGTTTCACCCATTGCGCACAACTTTTGTGCACTGTCGCTCAATATCCTGTCATGCCTTTGTTATCTTGCCGACCTTTACAATTCTCATGCACACTCAAATACTTAGTCAAAACTTCAAAATTCATGGACTCTTTGAATCCCCCACGATCCTCATGCATCAAACACCCCAGGTAAGACAAAAGTGTGCTCCATTTCACGACTTAGGCTCCGGAGTATGGCCAAGATGACCAAGCTCCTTCGCGCTTATCCATGTTGCATGCTAGAAAAGTAAAATGTGTGGTGGTCGTTAGGCCGGGGATAACACAGGAATACTCCACTAAACCTATGGCAAATTGCTTGTAATGAATACAAGGGAGGAATTTACTTGGGGAGAGGTGAAGTGGAGATGAGAATATAGGGAGAGAGGGTTAAGGTAGTGAATAGGCACTTGCAGACTTCACTGACATTAACCAGAGTAGGTCGACATCCAATAGGAAAAAACAACCATGTAAGCAATAAATAAAATTAACAAATCAAAGATACAAAGTTCAATTGATTTATGCCTCAAAGATATAAAGCTCTTTCTTGGTTATTCAAGATTATAATGCTTGAAAAGTTGACAGTAGGAAATAGAAGAACATACACAAGAAATAGCTTCTTTCTTGTAATAGGAAAACAATAGCTATCAACCCTTTGAAATGGATAAGTCATCCCGATATATCGCTTTACAATAGGTCTCTTCATCTCCCCCCCACATGACTTTACACATTCATATAACTTGTGACTTTTCATATTCCCATAGGAATAAAAATAATCCCCTTTCTTAGCAATGAAAAGAAACTTTTACAATGTCAAATTAAAAGGCCACTTAAGTGAATATGACGAAAAATTCAAAAAGTGCATTCCCAATGAAGAATTAGAACATAGAGAGGGAAGAAGAGAGTGGTTAGTCCGAGGATGAAGAAGATTCCAATGATGAAGATCTAGCTCTCGGAGAACTCTAAGGAAATGCTCCTATAATGAACTCCTTGTGTTTCACTTCCTTACTGAAACAAGTTGCAGTGAGTGCCCACCTTCTCTGCTTGTGAAATGCAAACACAACCCAAAGCATTGATCTAAGTCTCGGAAATACCACCAATACTCTTGTATTGACTGAACCAAACTTGATGGTCTTTGCAGTATTAGAAATTGAGCCTCTAATTTCAGCGAGGGATTCCATAGTATCCTCATTGAAAGAGAAAGGATCGCCTGCCTCTTTCTGGACCAAATCTTGGAAAGACTTTAGGAGCTCTTCCAAGGATGATTGTTAAGTGAGCGGAGGTGATCCGAGCTTCTGAACACTATTGCTGACATCTTCCAAGATTTCAGATGCATGTTCTACACAAGACTCAAATTTTGAGACTGCGTCATTTATCATATCACACCTGGCACTCATTGTGCGTGACCATATGGGAGACAAATTATCTTGGATTCTAGAAATGATTGTACATAGACAATGAGGGTTCTCACATGCTCTTCCAGTTGCTCCACAGTCTACTTATTTTCTTCATTCCTTGCAAGCAATCGGGTTGCAAACTCTTTGAATAGGTGCACATCTCCCTCGTGAGTGGTTTGTCCCAAGGAAATCCTAGTTACCTCATAATCATCCAGTCATTTCTCCCATGGGCTTAACAACTTTCGGACATGCAACTTTCACATACTAAGATCCAAAAGCCTCTATGAAGAAACGAAAAGTTATTTGTGCCTTCTTGGTATGTTTGATTTTGATGTACTTTGATATGGCCTCAAATTTTGGTGTCATGGCTTGTTGCACCGTTCTTGATTCCCCTCCAAGCAACTCCTTTACCCATGGGAAGGTCTCAGCAAGTGTGGACACAAAGTCAGGCATAGGGGAACTCTCGGGCACTTGGTAAGGAACTAGGGCTTTCCCAAGATGAGATGATTTAATTGTCAAGGAGGAGACACTTCGATTGTGGGGATGCTTAGGAGATTGTGATGGATCAATTTCCCTTAAAAGTTAATTCAAGTGGCTCAATGTGATCTTATCGGATTTTTGCCTTCTTGTGAGGTCTCCTAGTGGGAGAAACTTCAGTGCACTCAATTTCCACAAGCTTCCTCTTGAAAAATTCCTCCAAATGAGCAGGCCCTATGGCCCTCTCAGGAGCCTTGAGAGAGGAAGTGAGAGACACTTGCCTCAATGGAAACAAAAGACCACCAAATTCGATGAAAGAAGCACTCTTCCGTTGGAACCAATATTTGACCTTTGAATCACTGTCATGGTTCTATCCTTGATGTCACTAGACTCTCTAATGTTCCATGTGGTGGGTGGAAGAGAAAAAAATTGCATTGCTTGATATTCAGGATCAAATAGGTATGATCCATCATCCTTCATTCCTTCCACAACCCAGTTGAACTTGAAGTTCCTCATTTGATCCACTTTCATTCTCATGCAGTCTCGTTTCCTAACCTCGAAGTCATCGTTGCAATTAGCCCAATAGTCCTCAACTTGTGGAATATGATGCAATCTTGGCAGGAGGAGAGTCTCGAAATTCTTCCCAGTGTCAAAGTAAGACCAAGGCACATAGCAATACAAATTGAAAGTTGCGAAGGAAGACTCAAGGTTTGTCGCATCTGTGATACTCTTGCATGAGTAGATTCCAAGAGAAATAAGAAAGAATACACCTTTCTTCTTTGCACTCTTGCATATGGTGTGAACAAGGGATAACTGCCTGCATAACTCAATTATGATAACCTTGTCACTTAGGTACATTAGTTGCCTGCGAGGTGCAAGATCAAATCCTTTGACCCTCAGATAGGTGAAGATGGGAAACTAAATGAAGTGACTTCCATACTCCTTGATCAACTCAGCTACTTGAGATGGGAATCTCTGTTCAGGATTACCTTCAAATAGCCTTATGACATGCATGGTGAATGCATCATTCACCCTAGAGAAGTGTGAGTTACTTTCTCAAAATGTGAGTTGTGGGTATTTTTCATAGGCTGGTGACTTCTGTGGCACATTAGGTGCAGTGGAGAGACCTTGAAAAGGCCTTGCGTATGCAAGAGCATACACCAGATACGAAATCATAGTGAACTTCTTGGAGCTAGGCAACTGCATCAGCGGTCGATGAATGTTATTGCTTATGATCTGCCCCCAGTCAATCATTTGATCTCCTTCTGTGACCACCATAATGAACTGAGCCATCCAATCTTGGAAATCCCTTGGGGTTTCTTCTCCCATCACTCTATTCAGTAGAACAATTGCATCCAAGTATGTTTCGTGAAATTCACTTCGGGACAAATTCTTAGGAATTCGAGAAGGCTTCCTTCCCTGCTTAAGCCACGAACCAATTGCCAAGCCCTGTAGGTATAAGTCTATTCTTGCCCAATCATGTGAGGCAGACTCCTGAGTGATGATTACCATGTTATTAGAAGTAGGAATTTGTAGGCACTGAGAAATACCTTTTGGTGTGAGGACTGCAAGAATGGAATTGTCATCTGCCTTGATTGTCCTTCAGTCTAGATCATAGTGTTGTGCACAAGCTAGGACTAGCTCAGTGCTTTGAATAGACAGAGGATGACCACCTGCTCTGAATAGCCCGCTTGAGAAGATCTTTTTTTCCACGGCTTCACGAGGCTCACCTAGCATTCTTGCTTTCAGATCTTCCATGTCCATATGTGTTACATCACTTTCACCCACATTAGGATATCAATGTTCAAAGCGGAAATTAATTCCAAACCCGAATATTTGACCTTCATGATATTGGAAAGTAGTGAAACAAGTGGGGTATGAATGGATATGAATGACTCAACCCTAATTCCAACACTTTCTTCTTTTAGCAAGACCTATTCTAGATGGCTATTTCTAGTAAGTTTCCAAAGTTGTCACTTTTTAATGTTTTTGACTTGTAAGGAGTGATGGTGACACTGAAAGTTTTCTATTTCTGAAACTTACTATTTTTAGATTGAGAGGACCTATCACAACTTACTATTTTTGGAAGGTGGACCACTAAGTGTCAGAATGGAAAATGGAAGTCTCAAAAGTTAAGGTTTTTCTTGGAATCCTCTGCTCCAATTTTTAGAGGTTTTCAATCGCCAGAACTCCGTAGATATGAAAAGGAAGGTGCAGGGGCTGAAAATTTATTTTGGCTATTAAAAATTGTTCAGAGCATCAATGGGGATGAACTTATACTCATTGCAAAGGCGTTTTTGAGAAGAGGATGCTATTAAAATTTCATAAAAATCAGATGAGGGGTTTTAGAGATATGAGCAACATTCTGCTTTTTGAGTATGAAGGTGTCTGGCAAATTTTCAGTAGCATAAAAGCATGGACATGAGTTTTGGGAGGGAAAATATAGGTTTCAAAAATCAAAAAAGGTTGTGTTGAATATAACTCCATTTGCACACCTTAACTCATCATTAACTCACCTAGGCTTAACCCAGGTCAATTGGGGGTTGGAGGTGGAGTTACACCCTAAAAAATAGGGGATATATGAAACAAGGGGACAAAAGGGACACCAAAGTGTGCCTTTCACAAGATCATGCCAAGTATCACTACGTGGTTTCATGTGAGCAAGATGGAAGGGGCTGAAATCAAGGTCTCTGGGAGCTACAACTTGGTCCTGCATGTGACCAGGGGCTAACTAAGGAGTGGGGAGCACATTTTAGTGTTCCTGTTGTCCCCTTACACCATGGGACAAGGGACAAGGGACAAGGGACAAAACTGAGGCTCAAAATACGCCATGGGTCAAGCCATGTGAGGATGAGGGGGCAAGGTGAACTTAGACCAAGTTTGAGCCTTCCTAGCTGCAAGTTGGAAGTGTTTAAGTGACGGAAACACACCAAACAAGGAGGGGCGCACTTTGGTGTCCCTATTGTACCCTTTCACCATGGGACAAGGGACAAGGGACACACAACCTTGAAAAATGTGCCAAGGGTACCTGGGGTCATGATTTTGGCTTGTGAAGATTGAACTAGGCAGCAAGTTGCAAGTCTTAAGTGGCACAACTTGTTTTCCTGATAGGGGGCACACTTTTGTGTCCCTATTGTCCCCTTGTACCAAGGGATAAGGGACAGTTGAGGGTGAAAAGTGTGCCCGAGCTTGAAAATCATGGTGATATCATCATACAAACTTGAAATTAGAACAACGAAAGTGATTTTCCTACCCCGGGAGCAAGACATGGAGTTTGGAGGCCAAATCTTATATGATTTTGACTCCAAAACACCTGTTGAAGACCATTCCAACCATTTGCAAGAGCCAATTTTGCTTGCAATTTGATTTTTAGGCCTAGTCACTCTTTTGGCACAAAGGGGCAGCTGCAGTGACTCAGACTATCACGGAAGATTTTGAAGACTTGGACCAAAATTGATGTGTCTACCATGTGGAGAATTCCAAGAGCTTTCCATTTCCTATTTGTTTAGCTTCCAACTCCTCCCGGAACTCCCAAAATCTTTAGGACAAGTCCACTTTCTCCATTGGAGCTATTACTCACTGCACCTGCAATGACCCTATTTTTCCTGAATGACTCCCGACACCATATGACCTCTTAGAATTCTTTGAAACTGTCATGGATCTCTTCAATACTCCTCTGCACAACCCTCAGATGAGTTGATCCCTTGCAATAATCCTTTGAAGGGTGTTCCTTTGTTGCAAAATGGCTAAAAATAGCCCTTTTAATGCCTCCGAGAACAACTACTCCACCTTGGATCTCAGCAACTTCATAAGTCAAACTAGATATACTTCCTTGCACATGAAACACACTTGAAAACCATGTTAGCACGTTCTTCTCATCCAAAATAAGGATGACACAATTGATAGGTTGGTTGGAAGAAGGGTTTACAATGACTAGGGGAGGAGGTTTTCAAGTGGGGGCTTGGTTGTCATGACCAAAATTTTAAATTTTGCATGCTAGACATTTAGCATGACAACATGACTAAACCAAAGATAACATGTTTGTTCTAACATTTTACAAATACAATAAAACCAAAAAGCTTTGTCATTAAAATTATAGGCTGCTCCTTAGATATTAATTTGAAAACTGCAGCCATCATTTGATGTTTTGATACCATCCAATGTGCGAGCTTCAGCGTAGATAATAATTGAAAAGGGCAGCTAGCAACAACACAAAGATCCAGTCGTGTGGACAAAAGATATAATAGGTGGTCTGCCAATTGTTCATAAGATAATTCATTTACCAACGATGATGAATCAGTGGCTGATAATTTCAGCCTAACCTCCATACTTTTAAAATCAAAATCTTGGAAATGTTGATCAAAAAGAGTGTATCAGGTTCATGGAGCCTACTCAATTCCACACATCAACTCAATCAGTCTACAACCCAAATGAGAACATTCAGGTACCCAAAAATCTTCAACCAGCACTATGTAGATCTCCTTGTCCAAATTTTTAGAGAGAAAACAACTGAAACCGAAATGAGCGCATTTTTGCAAGATCCACAGTAGGACTAAAAACCTACTATGCGATAGGAGAAATAACCATCTCCAAAGTAGTAGGAGAAATAACCATCTCCTCACTCGTGGGAGAAATAATCATCTCCTCTTGTTCCTCATTTATTCCCCCTATTGCAAAAATCCTTTTGCCACAAGATGAGCACAGTCTTCATGCTCTATTGACCTTCAAGCCAATGCATGTAATTGAGTGGCATGCACTACCATCCCACCATGCACCTCTAACACATCTTGAATAGTGGAGTCTCCTTCCATAATTAATCATACATTTGGGTGAGGAAATTCATCCACCCAAGACATTTCATCCTCGCACACATCTTGTATCGAGTGAGGAATTATATCCTCCTAAGGCATTGCATCCTCTTGCAATTTTTTACTATGCATATTCCCTCCACAACGAGCGCATGCAAATTGGTTGAAGTAGGGTCAACAAGCCTATGAGGATTTTTATCCTCCAGCACATCTTAAATGGTGGAGTGTCCCTCTACATGTGTTTTTAAGTGGATTGTAACATAGTCAACAAACCTATATTTGCCACCTTGCCCAATGCCTAGAGCAATTACCCATCCCTACTTCACATCCGACACAACACGTTGTTGCCCAGGGAAATTTATTGAAATTTTAGGACTTTTTGTTCACTAACAAACAGATAAGAGATTCTTATGTATGTTTAAAACATACCTAACATTTCTTACAAAGAGTATTTTAGCATTATTTAAGGCTATACAAAAATTTCATATCCCTTCTACAACAAGTGACTCTCTATCAACTAATACAATTGAATCTAAACAATCTACATTCATACCCGTCCCTTCAACACGAAAAAATGTTTGGATGCGCAAAAGTTAATGATTCAGTAACTGATAGCACCATTGTTCAAGCATGATGTCGTGAGAGCATAGAGAGCATACTCTTCATCATAATCCTGTTTATTTACAACTACTACCACATTTGCCTCATTCTATGGCTTTGTGGTGTGTTTAGATAGATCATACTATCACTTCTGACAATCCTTTTTGAGATGCATACGAGGAAGATGAGTTATGAGGAATTCATTTCCACTATCCCTTTGACTGAGCAATCAATGCAATCTCTAATTGTCCAAAATAGGTCTCAATTGCTTGTGTCTGCCTACATTTCTTTTATAGGAAATAGAAACTGACCCGATCAAACGTCAACGTTTGGCTTTCCTTCATCAAATGTAGAGCCTCCTAAAAATGTTTCATAGGAAGACAACAAACTATTCAAAACAAGTGCCACCAAGTCATCATCATCCACCTTTTCATTGATAAAACGGAGTTGGTCTCGAAGATCTTTCATGCAAATAAGGTGTTCAAATAGAGACTTGTCCTCAATCATCCTTGTTGAAAAGAGCAAATTCTTCAAATATAAAACCTGACTTTTCTCTAAAGTCGTATACATGTTCTTCAAACTTGTCCATAGCACACTTGCCTCAGTGGTGTTCCAATCCTTAGGGATCAAATCATCTGACACCAATACTTCAACAAGCCCTCCTTATGATGCTTGTCATAATCCAAAAATATGCAGCCCTCATCGCTAAGAATGATTTTATCTCATTCCCGATACTTTGCGATCATCATAATCTTGTGACTCTAGAAATTATAATTTTGGCCATGTAATTTATGTGCTTCAATACAACAAGTTTTTGAATATTGGTCATTTTTCACACAATACTTGATTTTCCGAGCCGAAAATCAATAAAACAGGAAAAAATACAAACTACAATCTCAGTATGAGTTTTGACATGCAAATCGATGCAATAAATGAAAGTATATTATGATTGTTGACTTCTAATTTTTTACCCAAAAATCAATCCAAGCACGAATGAATTATTACAACATGAATTTCAAGAAAAACTTACAAATCTTTCGTTTATGATTGTTTTGCTCTAATACAGGGTTTTTCAAAATCATGACTATGCTTTTGTTGTGCAATTCACAATTGTGCAAAAACAGCATCAATTCTCCTTCGTGATCGAAAATCCCTTGACATGCCCTTCGAAAATGACCACTAATTTGACAAGGATGCCTTCACCCACACGTAAATGCCCTCCGTGAATTAGCGAACTATACAAAACGTAACTGCAAATTTGTGCCCTCACATTTATTTCCAAATCATGACTAAAAATAACTAGAAAACTCTTGTTTATTAATCTTGCGACTAATAATCGTATCTGAACTTGTGACTGTAAAGGGTTATAATGGTAAACTCATGTTTTGACTATCTCGTGCCTTTGAATTTTGAGGGCAATTTGTGATTCTGAAATGTGTCTTCTTTTCCCTCAAAGTCGGACTATAACTCACAATTTGCCATTCGCGAGTTGTCTTCTATTCTAGAAATCAGACTCATGTCCGCAACTCCTCTATTTTGGAAATCAACCTTCGGACCACAACGTTTCATCGGTCTGCATCATAAATGCCAATTGTAACAGTCTACTAGATAGATCTCTTTGCAATTTTGCCCTCAACTTTCTACAAATTTTCTCCCACAATTTGTACTCGCTTCAAGGCTTCTTTGAACTTCGAACATTGTTGTCCTTACCCTCCATGGACTCCTTAAACAATAAATAATGAAGAGAAACTAGAAGGCACACGACACACATTGAGAGGTGTGTGGCGCTCGTATTTATTATGGCGAAAGAGGTTACAATATAGTTGGTGAAGTTATAACTGAATATTAGTTAGTTGATAACTAATAGTTCATTAAACATATACTTTCATAAACCTTGTGTAGATTGGGAAATCAAGGATTGTTGTGAATGGCATTCAAAACGTGTGAGCATGTGCAGTGTCGGTGGCACCACTAGTCACCTTGGTTCTTCATGTTGCGAGGCCTTTTTAGGTTGTTCTCCTTTACACAACATGTTTTACTTCTACATGGGGGGTTTGAAGGTGTGTTGTACATGAGCTGACTCATGCACACAACATTTGATGAAGAGGAAAAAATTGCTTCGTATTTTCCTTGGCTTCAATCTTGGCGGCATCGTCATATACTTTCTTCAATGTGTGGTAAGTCAAAAACTCCTTTGCGGGGATATGAGGTGAGAGTCCACTATTGTACTTCAGCAACTTATGTTGCTCTATCAACTCCTCATGCCTACGCACAGTAGGCATGGTGCTTAATGGTGTAATCTTCAACCGACTATTGCTTATGCTCAAGAAAATATTATAACTTAGTATATTTGTCCTCCTAGAGTTTGAGGGGGTAAAGCAGTAAACTCCTATAAAGCATCGACAAATGCATTCTAAGTCTCAACAATCTAGTCATATTTCTCACATTGCACAATGTGGGTTTCCCATTAGCGGGACACTGAAATGGACATCTTCAATGTTGTGAATGTGATCTGCAAGTCATCGAAGCAATTGATTCAGAAATATGCCTCAAGTTGTCAAATCCATTTATCCAAATCAGGGGCGTCAAATTTTGCCTTCAAACATTAAGATATCAAGATTGACTCAAACCTTGAACGGGCTTTGCTGCCGAAACCACTAATGTGTAAGCTAAACAGAAAAATGAGACAGTATCAGACCATGTTTCATCATGAACTCGCAACATTGGTCTAAGAGTTTAGTGTGGTGTTCCCCAAGGACATGCCAATCACTTTCTAGACATCTAGGGATGCCCCAATTTGGGCATCAACCATCTTACTCTTGTTACAACGATCTTTCAAATAGCCCAAAACAAGTTTGAGTGGGTGTCCTACATTCTGCATTTGTGTACGCATGTTAATAGGCATATGAGAGCTCTTGCTCTAATACCAACAATCTACACCATTGGGACCAAGAATCCAATGTAGAGGACAACCTTCTAATTTTGTTGGCACGATTATGAGTTATAAAATGCACAAAGGAAAACTAGTACAGTTGCAAACAAAAAAATAATCGAATGTTGAAGAGATTTGCAAAATAGTTCAACTTCTATTCAATGAGAAAGAATAGGGTAGAGTATAATGGTGTATAATGTTCAGTAAGGCTCAGAGTGAGAACTCCAATGATCAGAACAAGGGGAACACTTTCTAATTGAGTTCCCCCTCACCCTAAGGCATGACCATGTTGAGGCAAATGACCCTTCAACAATGGTCATGTATGCATGACCAGTCAACGCTAGCACATTCGAGTCTTGACCCTTCATGAGGTCTTCTATTTTCTCATATTTAGACATACATCTACAACAATGTCATATTACAATCAGACAGTGGTCACAAATCTTTGAAAGTCATATTTCTGCCTAAATAACTGATTGATCTTCTTGCAATTTTCGGCAGTTGAGCATCTCAATCTATGCAATGGCTTTGACAGGTTCTCTAGCATGGCATGAAGCGAGGACCTTGCTTCACTTGGTCCATCCTCTGTGAGATAGTAGAATGTTGTTCAGCGTCATTGACTTCTAACTTCTGGACATCTCTGTGCATTGCTGCCAGCTTTATGGCATCCAATCTGCACTATGCTTAGGTCTAACTCTGATGCAATGTCGTCTACCATGCCACAATCATCGGGAGACTTTGTGCACACTAGGGAGCTACATGGTAGCGCACAAGGCAATGCGCCAATGCACATAGGTAATGCTTAGTCCATTTGCAAGTTCTACAAGACACTTCACAATTGATCAACTCAATACCTTCAAGGAAATCAACTTTGACCCATACAGCTGTACATGAATAATCAAGACTACAAGAGAACTTTTATTTCAGATATCAATGAAAATTCTGTCATGGTCCTGTGATTGTACAATTTCCAAATGCAACATGTGTCCAGCAGTGCACAGGCAAAACTTAGGAAGCATAAACAGTGAACACACACAACATTAAAATATAAGGCATTCTTCATTGAGTGTTCTGTAGATATAAGAATCAAGCATCAACTAATAAACGGCAGAAAAATACTTCAAGGACTTTGACTATCCAGCTTTCCCATAATACACTGATGGACGCACAATGATTATGATGTGCATCAATGACCAGTTCCATGACATATCTTGCCAGCTGGCCCCCACCTCTGCATCTAACTTAGATTATTAAATTGTCTGCATATTTTAAGCATAGTGTTTTTCACAGTGCAACAAACATAGTGTTTTCCAACACAGATTGTGCACTCAAGTTCAATGTCATCAGATTGAACCTGTAACCTCTTTATTGTGACAACATACATTTACGAAAGCTAGTCATGCAGTTTGGATAAAATACAGTCACATCTAATTCAGAATATAGTCGTTGTCGTGGTTGAAAGCAAGTTGTATCAAACGAGGATAAGGACCTAAGCGTGACAGCATCGCAAGGGGTATACAAGGGAAGGAACCTGATTCATGGAATCAAACACTGTATTTAAGCCGCAAATCTCATAAATTACCAATCGTAGGGCAGAATATATACAAACCAATCCACCCTTCTACGACTCTTTTCTAAGAGCAGAAAAAAGGCACAAATGCGATCTATACCTAACTTGAAGCTAGTGTTCTTGGCAATATCTCTTGCAAGTTGTACTCACTCATTTCCTTGCAAGCATACTTCTTTCATTGGATTCACTAATTCAATTCCAAAATCATGCAAGATATTAAAAAGGTCCAAGAGCCTTTTTAAGGTCCAAAACCCCTATCTCTAGCTTAGATTGTGTATTTATCTTCCTAGTTCTTCTTCTATTACCTAAGGGAAGGACAACTAATAGGGATGATGGCAAGATTCACCTTTTGTCAACTACAAAATCTCGAGTGTTGAGCTCAATCCCAAGTTATGCAACTACACACGGAATGTTCTAAGCTACATGCCAACTTGAAACCTTGGCAAATGTTTGAATCTCATTAAACGAAGAAAACTGTTATGCCTGTACATTGAGAAAAAATTCTACTAGAAAATTCTTGTTTCACTTCAAGGATGTCCACTCTTCATATCCTAGGTGGTAGGGACAAGCACCTCTTCTCCAGCTGCCTTGAAATTTTAACATGTACCGAGAATCAACACTCATCTCTTTTCCGACCTTCTTGAATTTCAAACAAATACAAAAAGGGATTGTCTCCCCTTTCCACACTAAGGGCCAGATGAAGGGTGGGTGTCATCGACATCCCTTCTCCATCCACCCTTGACATGGATCAATTGTGTAAGAAAGGACAGTCATCCCTTCTCTTCCCACATTTATTTTGAACCTACAAGGAGAAGGGATGACTGTTCCTTCTATAATTACCTCATTTTCAATCTATCCAAAATTTGTTCTTGTAGAAAACAGAAACACCATTCCTTCTCCAAGCTCTATTTGTTTGACTCTACCACTCTTCAACATGTAAAATATAATAGAATATAAGGCTTATTTTTTAGAGTTAGTTTAATATTAGTTGAATATTAACTAATAAACAGTCGAAACTACTTCAACCACTTTGTAATCATCTTTCACATAATAAAATGACGGATACACAATGCTAATGTGTGCATTCCGGTTTCTCTTCATCCGTTCCTTGTACATTCTAATATTTCTTTATTATTTCTCTCTCCGCATATTCTAACAGCGGTTATTAAACCTCCCCTAAAAGAACTGGAAACTATACAACCACCCTTATGGAAACTAGGGGTTACGTAACCGCCCCTAATATACCAACGGTTTTGTCCCCATACAAGATATACTCAATTTGAGCCATGTTTCGGATTAATTCTCGATTGCTCTTTGGTTGGTTGGTGAAAAGTTTTAGTTAACACTTAACTAATATCAACATAACACTAATCTTCTCTCCACAAGCCAAGAATCCAATCTTAGAGTTGAAATCCAAGCTGCTCTGAAGTGAAACATGCTCCAAAAAGTGTCCTCTTGCTGGTAATGACGATAGCTGCTATTGGAATACAAAAAGAGACGGCTTCACTTTTCTTGATTGTTCATAGAGTGTTTAAGGGGGTTATACTTAGCTTTTTATACATTGAAGTATGATAGATCCATGAGGGGGCTGTGTGGAATGCCATGTAAGGAAGACATCACTGAGTCATTTCCGAATCCCAAAAACACATCCTTATGGAGTGGCTGCCACATTCCCAAATTTTGGGTAATTTGGGATTAAATTTTCTCCATGTCTCCTGCCCCTAAAATGTGGAAAACACTAGAAGCACGTCCCAAGCCAGGAATGAACATACTTGTATATCGCTGCCGACAGGTATATTACATAAGGCACATTCCAATAAGTTGAAGTTGTATCTTAATGGCATTAGAACTTCTTGATTAACAGAGCAACCTTACCAAGCCTCCTCTCTTGCAGTCATTTTAGGCCTCAGAACAATTACAAAGATATTGAGAACATATTGCCCCATATTTTCTGCGAGAGTTCCGCAGAGGACAAAAACGACAGAATGCATTGATAAATATATATTTTATAGCTTTGTTACATCTAATCCATGGTCTCAATGAATGGGGACTAAATATATGAGATGGAAGAAATGGTTTCATCCCAGCAGTTTTATCATAATTTTTATTTTTTGATTAATTTTAATCATAACTTTGAGGTCTTCCATGTCATCAAGAGAGATGGAATAGCTTGCCTTTATTATATTCAATTGTCACTGGCTATAAATTTCAGTCATGAATTTATGTAAGCGCCAAATATTGGAAACTTCTAGGTTCTGCTAACATCTAATCATAATATTATCTGAAACCAAGTAGCTGAGCTGATAGGTTACACGAAAGCTGAGCTATCAATCTACTCCCCAAGAATTTGCATCCCTCCAGAAATAATTTTCATTTTGATATTTACAAGTAATTTCTGCTGAACAGAACAATTTTTTACTTGATTTGCAGCAACCCATGTAATCTCACATGCATCGTAGACATCATATGCTCAAATTCTGTTTAAGGGAGACTTTGGATAACCACCATATTTTGCAGTTCTTTGCAGACCAGAAATATTTTTTTCTTCCACATACACTATTTCCATGCAAATGTCCCAAAAACACAGATTTGTCAATGCAAAATGATTGTATTTATGCCAAATTCTATATATTGTGGTTATGGACAGTAAAATGTTGATGCTAACAATTTAGAATCTAGATTGGTCTTATTAGAGTGCTTTTTAGGAGTTGTCGTTTGTTTGTTCTTCGCCTTTATAATTTGCTAAAGATTCAATGATTTGCAGATACTCATTACATAGGCAATCATAAATGACCAGTACACTCTTTTATAGTTAAAACCAAGCTTTGCTACCAATACAACATATTGAAGGTCCACTAGCAATCAATAAATTATAAGCCTGGTAATAAAAGCATTCTCTGTATTAGAAAAATAAATACTACTGTTTACATCTAAGTCACAAGGTTCGAGTTCGCGTTCATGTTTGACAAGGATAAAGTTCGGATAAAGTTCACCAAGGGATAAAGACCAAGGGATAAATACTACTGTTTACATCTAAGTCACAAGGTTCGAGTTCGCGTTCATGTTTGACAAGGATAAAGTTCGGATCAAGTTCACCAAGGGATAAAGTTCGAGAAAAAAATGTCTTTAAGTTCGAACAATTTTTTTTCCTATTATTTTTATTTTTTGAAAAAAATGCATAAATATGTCAGAGGGACAGAGTGGAGAGAACTTTCTATCCACTACTTTCAGTCGGTATATGTATATATACACACATTTGTAAAATAATGCAAAGTCGCGTCAAAAACTTCCCATGTAAAAATAATGGATAAACTTCGAGTTCATGTTCAGTGAAATTCGAACTTATTCAATAAAATTCAGAGAACCTTGTGACATAGGTTTTCATTATCAGGTAGCCTGCAACAAAAGCAGCTGAAATTATCATTACACAAATTAAAATGGAAATCTGAAGCTTCTTGTTAGATTGCAGAAACTGTAAGCTTCGGGAAATCCAAAAACAGAACAAAATTCATAAATTATGCTTTCAACAAAACACTTTATAATAGAAAAAATACTCAATACTGCCAATGTTATTAAATCTACCAACACATTAGTGACTCTAGTGGTACATATGCTACATACAACGCAAATGCAATTTCTGCAAAAAAATGATTAGAACCTATCAAATTGTTTTATTTAAGTGAGCTTGTCTTGCAAGTTTGTAATACGTGTAACTGCTTGCAATCTTAGGTTGAAAGTACCATTTTGACTGATCAACTCAAAACTTCACATCAGACAGCTACATGCCTTACAGTTCTCGTGGAAAAGCTCATTACTTACTGAACAATTGAATATCGTAGTGTAGCAAATCCATAAAAGTATAGAACCATTGCAAGCAAAGTATCCAAAATGAAAAATTTAAGCATAGAATATCACACAAATGATTTGATTGCATGACTAAAATAAAACGATCAATTAGACATATATGACATGCAGTAAAAATGTACTTGGTAGATCAGCAACTTTGTAGTGATCATGATTTGGCTATGGCACATATACTAAAACTACAATAGTCAAGTACTTTAAACTAAATTTAAAACTACCGAAGGAATGGGGATAATCAGAACCTGTATCAATAAGGATAGTTGTTGACAAGTCTATTGCAGATTCATCCCAACTAGCGAATAAGTTTTCTAGGTGCATACTCCTGTATAACAAACAAGAATTGAGCATAAAAACTTTCAGTGCAAATAATACTCTTAGCGAGCCTTCGCAACACATTTGGACCCCAGAAAAATCAGACTTAAGTTACGTCAATGGTTTTTGTTGGCCTAAACTACTCAAGGAAATTAGAACAACTTACCTCCCAAGCTTAGATGGTTGTCATGTTCCCCAAGTAATTATGATTGACTAACTTCATTGGTTGAGTGCTTGGGGCCCTCACCAAGCCAAGCTTCCTTTAATGGGATTTCTGAAATAGCATGCAAATGCTGGAAAATCATAGACATTGCAAGGACTGTGTTCCTAGGCATTTATGAAAAGCTCAAGGTCACCGGATAGCTAGATATTGTATAAAATAGAATCAGCTATCCCTACTGCTGTATTGACCAGAACCTTTGACACTGCCATAAAAAGTTCTCTGCTTCTCTGAAAGCAACGAATCACCACTCTAACACTGAATGATAAAAGTGCCACCAAAGCTTAATATCATTTCTTATATTTATCTGGATTTTTAAAGAAAATTGTAAGAGCTCCATAGGCAGTCCCATAGAATGCCCAAAATTAGATGCATTTGAAGTGTCCAGCTGATCCAAAGGACATGAGCACATTAAGTATATTTAGGATTTCAGCTGCATCAACAGGCATCAGTCATACAATACCTGCCAGGTTTTTCCACTTTTCTTGTGTGGCATTAAGATAATAATCCATGCTACCTGCATAAATCAAACTGATCATTTGCTTCCAGGCCACATTTCAAACATGTAGGATATGTTCCATGCCATAGGATATCTTTGATAATCCTCCGCCTTAGAAACCTTATAAACCAAATTTGTGTGTAAGTTGATGATTAATAACATAAAAAACATCAAAAGTGTACTAGGCGCATCATATTGCTTCAACTTCACCAAAAGAAAGCATGCATGGGTTAGTCACATACTATTCAAAAATTCTAAAAGCATCAAAAAATGTACGAGCACTGTCAATTTCCAACTTACAGTCCAAAAGAAGGCTTGTATAAGCTTCAGGTTTGCATACCTGAGGGAGCTTTAAATCCCAGCTATTCGGACTCCTAACTTCATATGTTCCTGGATGATTGCCCCCTGTTTTAAATTACCAATGACAGTAGATTATATTTCCAACATCAAAAGATATCAAAGCCCTTTCCTGGACTATATAGACTAACCCGAAATGTGACAATATAAATCTCTTAGTACCATAATGTCAATCAGCAATTTATGTCATGCAAACTTACTTGGAGCATGCTATCGGGGGCAACCAAAGCAACACTTTCTATAGATGACAAGCAACGTATGAGCTACCGGATTTAATTATGAAATTTTCATCCGTGCAGGTACATGCACCAGAAAGCCAATAAATAAACCTATCAAGTTAAATACATTATCTATAGAATCAGTACTAAAGCAATGGTTAAAGACAGAATGAAGAACGTAACCCATAAGTTATTACCAGGTAAACTAATTGAATAGGAGAAAGCGCTTTCAATATCATGCTTAATGGGAATTAGGGCAGATACACCAATTAGAAGCATTTTGATTAGCAACTAGATGGAATCCCAGTCTAATTGAGCCTGATAATCTAACCGCTCATCATTTGGCAGAGCCAATGCAATTACTGATCTACAATTCAACCAGACAACTTGAAATGGGTGTTCCGTGTACATGTATAATGCAGACCATGCGAAAAACATGCTAGTTATCTTTAATCCACGTAACTTTAGCCTCGAAAGATTCAAAAGAAATGAATTGTATCAGTTTTAAGCATCACATTACTGAGCTTCAAATACACGTAAACCACATAAATGGCACAGTTTAAAAAGGGAGAAGCACTATGTGAGAATTGAAGTAGACCTTCGTATCTTTCAGTTTGAAAAGCTGATTCATTAAAAGCAGATCCATCAAGTCCTAAACTAGCAAGTTATTATAAAGGCAAACTACGGTTGCCAGGACAACCTAGGATACTAGGTACAACGGGTATCGGGTACAGGTTTGAATTACGCAGAAACACCAATTTTCAAAAAACCCTTGGATACAAAACAACACGGAAACGTCCGTACCAGATATATATTAAATAAATAATAATATATATAAAAAAATGCATAATACTCATTTTTGTGACCATAAAAAATAAAACACTTAAAATAGGCTTTGTATTCATAAAAGTTCAAAACATTCAACATGCTTAAATTTTCATATGCACATGATTATAATCTAGATTCTAGAATATATCATCTAGATTCCCCTGAATGTACCCGCTGAAACAGATGTAACTAGTTTTAATATTTTTATTTTTGGCAGTTTAAAAAACAGCAGCACTGCTGAAACAGTACAGAAAACGCCCCTGTGTATGGCTCAAGCACTGCTGAAACAGTATAGAAATATCCTAGGTACGGCCCGGGTATGGCAGAGCCACAGAAACATATCCGAGACTGTTTTGGAGTTTTGGAAAGCGTTTCAGCCAAGTACCAGGACCAGTACCAGTACCCAGTACGTCAATACACTGGGTACGCTGCCCTGGTTGGAGTTTCCGTGTATCCAAGACATTAGACATATGCACTTCAAAAGAATACAAATGTCTGATAGATCGTTAAATGGTGAGTACAGAGTTTTGTGCTATGATGCCAGGACACGGAAATTTTGATAGGAAAAGAGCGAATCAACACTCATTCACCTCCACGTCCTCCATGTCCTTAGTCATTTGCTGCTAAACATCCGTACATTTTAGAAGGTTGTCTGCAGTTATATTTAATATATCTATATATATGGCCACTTGAAGGATTTTATAATTAGGATTTGATACAGCCCTAGTCACTCATTCGTAAAATTTAGATTCGTACAGCTGGATGCAGTAATGTAATAAAGCACTACAAAATATTTTGTATTCATTGCACATTGAACTTCTAAAGAGTCGGGGTGCCATCATCATTCAACATGGTTACAATTTAATGATTTCACATATACATGATACACTACCTTAGACACAAAAGAATATAGGTGCATCCCTTTTCCTCTGCATTGGCATTCTAGTCATCTAGAAAAAAGAGATTTTTGTGATTTAAAATGGACCAGAAGGTGTCATTATATAGATGTCAATTAGGTACATGATAGTCTTTACAGGAAGTTTGTTGTGAGTAGATTAGGTTTAGGAGCAATACATGTTAAAAATTAAGTACCTTTTCAAAATGTTTTTAGCTTTTAGAGAACTGAAAAAAAGTGCAAGAAACGTGACGTTTCTGGCACGAAAGGCACCCGTTTCCATACTGGAAACTTTTTCAGAGGTAGTGCGGTCGAATGAAATAGGGACGTTTCCTGGTAACTTAGTTGATGTATGATATTCTTTCATCTTGTTTATGCACTGTCATTCTACTAAGTTACGTACAAGTCAGACATTGGAACTTGAATACTAATTGTTTTACATCTATGGGCTTCTTGTATGTTTCATAATCTGCTAGCTTAGGACAACTTATTTGCTAATTTGAAAGCGTCAGGGTCCATAACTTATGCACTGCAACAATGGATTTGAACACAAAATAAAGTTTCATCTCAAACCACAGGTACTAATAGAAAAATGCTAAGATATTCAACAAAAAGATCGTTAGTGCCAGAGATGTAACATGCAAACCTGATTTGATCACATTATTAGGTACAAATGAAAAATTGAGTACTCTCCTCCATGCAAACCAAGTATGCAACAAATGAAATAAGCCATCAGAACATCCACCTGGGATTGGAGAGTGTTCTTCAATGCATGCACGATGCACGCTTCGCATGATGGCATCCTTAATGAACTTAATATATGAATGCAGACATTGCGAATACATAAATGCACAAGACAGTGAAGAAGAAACGATCATGAAGCTCCTTGAGATGCGTCTAATATTCATCTTGCATATGGAAGAAACGATTGAAGAGTATCAATATTACCTAGATGACACTTGCTAGCCATAATAGAAATATGGTACACTGTAAATGAATAAATGTTAAATTGCATTAAATATGAAGATTCTTTTCTTCTTGAAGTCTGACGAATTTCCCAGTACAGGTCGTTAAACACTATATTGCATAGGTTCCTCAATTTTGCAGTGCGCCACAGTGATAAAGACTAATAGGAAAATACGTAATGCTGGAGTGATGTAATTGAATAAAAAGAAAGAACTGAGAATGCACTACAGGGGTTGCCACATATCCAACAACATGGCTTGGAAACATTCAAGAATATATTATGACAATGCCGTTAAATGTTTTACAATTAGAAGTTGACATTTGTCTAACCAAACATCGTGGTTCAAGTGCATATGAACTTAGATTTTACGATTTCTTGCAGAGTACATTGGGAAATTGGAGGCAAACCATTGTAATATGGGATTCAATCTCAAGCCTAAGATCTTCCTCCTATACCATAACCCACAAAATTGTCATTATATGACTTGAGGCACGAGGGCAATATCACTTGAGATATGTCTTTCCTTTGCTATTGGAGAACAATGTTTCCTGCTAGAGGAGATGTATTTCCTATATTACTTGAAATCGTGATCTGGGAACAACAATTTAGGTACTCATCTCCGGGATGGAAGACTTTTGTCGAAGACAACTGCCTTACCTAAAGATACTTGCGGGAGATGTTTCTGCATTCCAGACGGTTCTTCATATGTCTGCACTCTCTATCACACCATTGAATACACCAAGTAGCCAGTGTACATTAGTTTTATGTTGTTGAGCAATAGGGTTTAAACTTTATCCTAACTCTTAGCCATTATTGGATTCTTCATGGAAGCAATTGACAGTGTTGAAACTTAACAGAAGAAGGTGATCAACAGTCTTATTTGTCTCTAGTTGTTTTAAATTCAATTTGCATTTAGGCAATCAATTTATCTACTAGGGTATCAACCGTGTAATCTATATTTTTATACATCTGCATTTGAACCTGCTCGCACTTAGGTGTTAGCTCTCTCCATATGGAATAAGGCTCATAGTCTTGCTAGTTCAAGGACTATTTTTTTAGTCAAATATTTGCACTGTTAAATCATTTGACCACTTATGCAATGCATTTTTGACTATTATCCCTATGATGCAATCACACCGATATCATGGTGCAAATGCAAACTTTGATACAATGCAAAAAGTTACCATGAGTAATGCATTGTTGTACGGCGTTTAAAATGGATCAAAAATGCCAAATGTTTGATGGAGAATGTAACTTCATTGCGTGTAGCAATGTTAAGATATAGAAATTTTGGTCCTTACAATATAACATTATTAATGCAAAGTAATAAATTAAGGGGTACTATGAGGAGGTGCATTATACTCCTATATTTGCTTGTCCATAAAATTGATTTTAACGAGACATTTTGGAAAACTTTGTTCAATGAAAGTTCAAAACATTGATGTTGGCTTAAATGTTTCATATCTACATTTTAAAATCCTGATACATTATACTATCAATGTAAGATGTCATATCGTTCTTGAGAATTTCCAACAGACAGTTTAATTAGAAAAATCGACATATTCTTTATTTTGAGTTTAAAAAGTGACAAAGTAGAGCATCATGAAGAGCATGTCTTTGAAAGATAGACATGATAGGTATGACTATCACAAACGAAGGTAATTGTGCTGAAAACACTATAATCACCCATAGGTTTTGTTTTTCCATTATCATCGTTGCCCATAAACTTGAGACAAGAAACAAAGACTAACATGAAGCCATTATAATTGCTTATAGATTTGGTTTTATCTATTTTGGATGTGACCTTGTAAGAGGGAATCATGTGCACTTCATGGGAATAAAATGTCTGGTAGTTCGTTAAATGGTGAGTAAAGTTTTGAGCTATGTTGCCAGGAAATGGAAACAGATACGAAACGCGGAAACGACAATTTTCAAAAAACCTTGGATACGAAACATTTACCGGAAACATCCGTCCCTATGCATATATATATTATATATATATATATATATATATATATATATATATATATATATATATATATATATATATATATATATGTATATATATGCATAGTACTCATTTTATTAATTGTAGACCATAAGAGATAATTGATAAAGCACTCAAAATATTTTGTATTCATTGAAATTTGGAACTTCTAAGAGTCGTGACTCATCATTCAACATGGTTACAATTTCAATGATTCCCATATACATGATAATAATCTAGATTCTAGAATATATCATCCAGATTTTCCTCATAATCATCTCCACGGAAACCATAGTTACGCGGGGACGCGTCCCCCCTGTTTTGACAAGTCCGGGACGTCCCGGACGTCCTGGGGACGCGGGGACATGGGGGAAACGTTTCCCCCACGTTTCCCTTTTTTTTTTTCTAGGAAATGTCCTGGGGACGTCTGAAAACGTTGGAAAATGTCCCGGGGATGGGGAAACATGGGGGGGACGTCCAGACGTCCCCCACGAATTTATTTCCTTTTTTGGCATTTTTTTCCTTTTTGGTGAAAAAACCACAAAAAAATTTGCCATTTTTGGAAAGGGTCCGGGAAGATGTAGCAGCAAAAACTTGCATGTGCCATAACTTTCATTCTGTGGCTCCGTTTCAGGTGTCGTTTTCTCTAAAAGTGGCATATTTTCTGAGCTCTATGCATTGATGGCAATATTTTTCTTATTTTCATAAAATCAATTTTTGCCACCTTTTTGGACCAAGCAACTTCTTGCAAACTTTTGAAAGAATCATGAGTATTAAGGAATGTATTTGATGTTTATGAGTTCAAGTTTCACCTTATTTAAATCTCAAATGGTTTTATTTCAGCTTATTTATATATTTAGTCACTATATCTTTATATTTTAAACATTTATATATTTTTTAATTAGCCGTCCCCCCGCCGTCCCCAAAATTTAGAAATTTTTTGCCGTCCCAGAAACCCCTTCCCCCCGTCCCCCCGTCTCAGGTAACTATGACGGAAATTGAATTTAGCAAGAGAAAAATGAGAGTGATTTAGAATGGACCCAAGATGTCATTATAAAGCTTTTAGGAAGTGTCTTTAGCAAGTCTAGGTAGGTAGATTAGGTTTAGGTTCATTAAAAGCAATTATTTTTATATTTTTAAAAAATTTGATGCTTTAAAATTTTAAAAAACGTTGGAAACGTGGCAGACGTTTCCGAAAACGCCTGCCACGTTTCTCCACCGTTTCCCCCCACGTTGTCGTTTCCAAAACATTTATGGGGTGAAACACCACCCTCCTAGGCGTTTCCTAGCATCATAGGTTTTGAGCCTGATTGTACTTGAGAATAGTAAAGGTAGAAATTATATCTAAATGTGATGTTTTACGAGCCCAAAAAAGAACAAATGTCTTCAAAATAGAGTAATTGATGCCAGCACAATATACCATATGTACCTAATTTAAGCTAATTTAAGTTAGCTTCTATATTAAGTTAAGATGGTGCACAATTTCTTAGGGTTAGAATAAAAATAAGGACTAGACTTTATGCTAGCTAAGAAGGAAACACCTTTTCATAGGCCAATTGTTAATTGCCTAAATTTTGGCTAATGAAAGAAGGGGAACTAGCCCTTAGTTTAGCTATAAATACCTTCTCCATTCATGTATTTTATAATTATGAAATATATTGCGTTATCCATGAATACAATATTCTGTTTTCATTTTCATTTGTCTACTGAACACAATTCTTCTAAGAAGCATTAATAGATGAATACTATTGTAGAGACTTGAGCAAGAATGGCTTTAGCATTTATTCTCCATTTTCTACATGATACCAGAGCATTCTTTTTCTGAGCTAGGTCTTGTGAATATCTGAGGCAACTTAAATTTATCACACTTTCTATCTATCAAAGGTATAACGTGGGAGAGGTGCCAGGCCAAAGACTTATCTATCAGTTGCTGGAATGGGAACGGTTCCCTTTGGTCTTCCCTTGGTCTTATGTTAGACGCTCTCAGGGCTGCCGACATTCTCTTCATCACAGAGACACACGAGAGCCTGATTCGTCCTCTCCCAGGTATTATTGGCTTTCTTTGGTAATCAGCTTGCAGACAGGAGACTCGGGGTTCAGGTGGTGTCAGAGGCTCTGGTGGGGTTGCCTGTCTTTATAGGGACTCCCTCCGGAACAGGATCTCGATGGTTGGTTTTGATGAGTCTGCTAGGTTCATGTGGATTTGTATCAGGGGATCCGCTCGATTTTCTAGGGATCTCTATATAGCAGTGTGTTACTTTCCTTTCGTTGCTTCCCCTTATGCCATCCACAATGGCCCGGACGGTGATCCTTTCTTTGACTTATACGACAGTATCAGCCAGTACTTTGTTGCAGGAGAAGTTGTCATTTTAGGTGATTTTAATGCCCGTACCAGACACCTATAGGTCCCTCTCCATGAGAGATCAGTGGATGCGTTCTGCGTACAGCGGATTGAACCTATGTCAATTGGTCTACATAGGATTTCTGCGGATACAGATGGCCCTCTCATAACTTATGGACGGTTCCTCCTTCAGCTCACGGAGTCTCAGGGGATGGTGATCCTTAACGGGATTGATCGCTTTCCGGATTCACGTTTCTTCACATGTCGTCCCCATGGCGGGGGCACTAGTGTGGTAGACTATATCCTTGCTAGCCCGAACATCTCACCCCTCTTCTGCTCCTTTGTTTCCCTCATTCCCCTTGCCGATCATGTTGTCTTATCTTTCTCTCTGGTCGCCAGCTCTCCTACCACCACCGCCCCTTCTCCCCCTCCCAACTACCCACCTCGCATCTCCTTTCAATTTGATAAAGGGGATTACGGATCTTATTCATCCCACATCCGCGACCTTCTCCCCTCTAAGCCCCTATTCTCTAACATGCCTAGTGCGGAGGCCAAGTACTCTTGCCTTTCCTCTGTCATGTGTGAGGCTGCCCTGAGATCCTTTCCCAACTCCACCACCCTTCCCTTGGCCACTAGTACTACTAAATCTTGCCCCATAAACCAATGGTACGATGTAGAGTGCAAATTCCTTCACCGTCGTCTTCGTCAGGCTTTTACCCAAGCCCTCCCCTCCTTCCCCACTCTTAAGGTTGCCTACAGGTGCCTTCTCCGCCGTAAGAAGCAATCCTTCATTTCCCACCGCAGATATATGCTTTCCACCTCCCTTAGGACTAAACCTCGGTCCTTCTGGCATATTGTCTTTCCCCGCCACTCCCCCTCCTCCACAACGATCGATCTTATCTCCATTTTTTCCCACACCTCTACCATTTACAATGTTCCGGGGCAACAATCTACCCAGATTAGCATTCCGCCACTTGGTAACCCCTTCACTCACCATGATATCAAAGAGGCAATAAGGATTTTGAAATGTAGCAAGGCAACTGATGTGGACGGTTTCCAAGCCGAGTTCTTTAAGCAGGGCTTTGAGGTTCTCGGTAACTATTTGGCAGATCTTTTCAATCAAGTGGTTAGCGTAGGCTTCCCTCCTACCTAGTCTCATCATATCATTCACCCAATCCACAAAGCTGGGTCCATTTCTGATCCAAACAACTACAAAACTATTATGGTGGGCCATTCTTTCTCCATACTCTACCCTACAGTCCTCCACAGGTTGTTGTCCAAGATTTTGGAGCAGAAGCAGCTCAGAGCCAGAGGGTAGGTTGGTTTTCGCCCTAGTTACCACACCATCGACCACATCTTCACCTTTCGTGCTATTATTGAGGAGGCTCATCACCACTCTTCGAGAGTCTATTGTTGTTTTGTAGACTTTCGAAAAGCTTTTGACTCCATACCTTACATGGCCCTTTTCCAGCGACTCCGAGACATCGATATTTCTAAGACTTATTATTGCCATCATGCGCCTCTATGAGTCCATCCTTGGTCGTCTTCATACTACACACGGATTGTTTGATCTCATCAGGAGCACCATTGGGGTTAAACAGGGGTACCCCTTGTCTCCTACCCTCTTTGGCATTTACATTGATGAGCTGGAATCCTTTCTTCGGGACCACAGTCAGGAAGGGGATGGTTGCCTTCTTCACCACATCTTGATTTCTATTCTCCTTTTTGCCGATGATATTGTTCTACTCATCTCTTCCCCTGAGGGGCTTCAAAGACAGCTTGATGCACTTGCTTTATTCTATGATCTTCGGCATTTGACAGTCAATCTGAGTAAGACCAAGGTCATGGTCTTCAACGAGTTGCAGACATCACACCTCCATTTCTTCTTCAAGGGGCAGGAGGTTGAAATTACTAATACATACACCTACCTGGGAGTCTAGTTCTCAGGGCCTAGATTCAGTATGAGGCATGCTCTTCAACCGAGGGTGAACAAAGGGTATGGGTCTCTTGCCATTCTCGAGAGACAGTGTTTTCGGCACCACTTCCAGGACGTCTCCTCCAAGATGTTTCTTATAAACTCCCTCATCCGCCCCACTGTTCTCTATGGGTTTGTCATCTGGGGGGCCCTCCCTTTTGGACACAGATTAGGCTTCAACTAAGAGGATTCAAACTCTCCTCCTTTTCCGTTTCATCAGATGCAAACAGACGGTCCCCCAGCACATTATTTTGACAGTGTTCGGAGCTTGACCTTTCCGTCTGGAGACTATATTTGACATATCATCCTTTCTTCACCGTATCAGGAGGTTTGGCAATCTTTCTGATGAGCAGGACAAGTATCCATATCTCGCCTAATGTTCCTCTATGAGTATTGCCCAGGTTGGAGGCCGTTGTTGGTTTGCCGAGACTTCTGCCTTGTTGGACTCAATTGGTATCCAGATTGATCATCTCCCCCCCTTCCAATATTTTCTGAGTGCTCCCAGTCATCTCTTGCCCACCAAGCAAGTGTTGAACAGGTCCATCTGAGAGGATATCTACAGGAGCTTCATTCAAACTACTTGGGTGAACCCCCCCAAGGGTTTGCACCCTAAGATGTCTTTTTATGCAAAGCACTTTCTTGAAATCGGAGATGGGCTCATCATCCGCCCTCAGTACACCTCTCATCATTGGGCGTATGCCCTCCATATACCTTTGGGTCAGTTTCGAGTCGGCTCCCATAGACTCTGGTGCAAGACTAATCACCACATTGATCGGGTGGATAGACTTTGTAGGCTTTGTAGCCTTCATGAGGTTGAGACTAAGACTCATTTCATCTTCTGCTACCCCATTTGCTATGAGATCAGAGGACGCTTTCACTATCTCTTCAACTGGATTCAGACTCTCCCAATCTTCTTTAGATATATCGACCAGCGGTGTCTTGCCCTCTACATCCATGAGTCTTTGTTGTTACAAGACCAAATTCTTCATCCCCCTCCGCGAGTCGTCCCCACGAGACGAATTACAGCCGTCTTTCCGGTTCTACCCACTAATGGAGGAACTAAACGACAGAGCCTTTCTGGCCCAGATTCAGTGCATAGATCAGTTCATCCCTGATTGGACCTTCACACCTCCCTCGATCACCATTAGCAGCATCAGATGCACACACGTACCAGAGGACAGTCCAACTCCATATGTCCCCCTAGTCGTCGCATCAGTCTCAGATCTCAGTTGGGGAGGAGGTTTTCACCCCCCTCTTCGGGTTGTCAGTCCATCAAGAGCTTCTTTTCGTCGACCTCTAATGTTAGGAGGGGTGTGGCTACCATTCCTGATTAGACCTTTCGTCCTCATTTGCCCCCCCCTTTCATTCTCTTCTTCACTTCCGTCATTTTTCTCCCCTGCTTTCTCCTTTGCCTCCGCCTATGGAGGCATTGGCTTCGAGTCTACTTTTTGTTGTCTTTTCTCTTCTTTTCTGTTTTTGGGAACTCATTTTGAGTTGTCCCCGCTCGCACTTTGTATATTGTTAGGCTGCAATCCCATTGACCTACTTTTGTCGTCATTCGTTGGACATTAATATATTTATCTTTATCTTATCTCCTTCTCGTGGCTTTTTTCAGACCATTTCTAACCTCTGGGGTTTTCGAAATCCTATAGGCCATTTTCAGGTGGCTGAAAGTAGATAAAATTCAGTTTGAGCTACTAGGTTTTTGAAAATGAGTAGTTGTTTTTCGTTTTTTGAGAAAAAAGGCCTTTTTTGGGCATTTTTGGGGGTATTTGAATTATCACAACAAAATCTATATTTTTTGTTAGAAGATATATACAAGGAACAAATAAAGAGAAGGTGGATTGCACACATTTGAGATTGTGTGTCCATCTATTTATTATAAACGAATAAGTTACAAAACGGTTGATGTAGTTACAACTGGTTACAACCAACTTGTAGTTAGGCACCTTATAAATAAGTCTTATATTCTCATACCCCCTCTTAAGACTTATTCAACATAAAGCAAAAACAATCTAACAAAATAGAACTACGCTATCTTCAAACACTTTCACTCTGAAAGCAATGCTATGATAAGGTAGGGCTCCATCAAGCTGCTTCATGACCTTCGTAAAGGTGTAGCTCCCGAGCTAAATTCCCAGGTTCCCGAATTCCACCTCCCCGAACTCCCGAATCACAAATCTCCCGAATTATTCGACAACCATCCATACTGAGCCATCCACAAGCTCCATCAAGTTGTCTCATGACCCTCGTGAGGGTATAATTCCCTAGATCCACAGTCTCCCTAACTATCTGAGCAACAATCCATACCGAGCTTCATCTACCCTATATCCTTTCTTGCCTTCAAAGTTTAGAGCATCTTTATAATGTGTATTCGTCACTGTCCTCACTACCTTCTGCATCTGGTGGGTCTTCAACCATGGCTATATTGGTTGTATTTGATATGCTTTTACCCTTGAGCACATCATTGGCTCAAACACGACTATCCCACAAATTTTTGTTCATAACTTGCATTTGTATTTTCATTTTCCATGTATGAAAAGATATACCAGAATATTTTTCTATGGGCATTTCCATTTTAATAAAATAGAATAAATACAACTGCGTATTTTGGAAAGGAATAAATAAAAATAAAATAAAATACCATTTGCACAGTTCCATGCCCTAGCGCAGGTAGTCTTTTTGCTTCTGCGTCTTTCCTGCCTTATGTCTATGAAAAACGTTTGTGCCCTTGCAATTCATGACTGTAATAATGCACCATATTAGCGCAAATCGCGACTATAAAAAGTCTAAAATCACGATTTTCGTGGCTATTAAAATCTGACTATTTGTGGGTGAAAAAGCTCTTCCGCAACTACGTATATTTGCGTGGCATTTAGCCCTAGATTCACGTCACAGTTTTCTGCTCTTATGTCACAGTTTTCTGCTCTCATGTCACAGTTTTCTGCTCTTCCGCGACTACGTATATTTGCGTGGCATTTAGCCCTAGATTCACGTCACAGTTTTCTGCTCTCATGTCACAGTTTTCTGCTCTCACGAAAATAAGCGTGCCCTAGATCTCTGTTGAAAAACAAAAAACGAAAAAATCTTCGTCTTTCTCCTTATATTAGCCATTGTCCTTCAAAATACTATTATGCCTTCGAGATGCCCTAGAAAAATTGAAAATGTGTTCGTTTTTCTCCTTATGCTTCAAATTTCGTGCCCTAATGTGGCAGATTTTCTACCCACTCTCTTTCCTCACTTGCCCTTGCTCTGATACCAATGTTAGAAGATGTATACAAGGAAGAAATAAAGAGAAGAAGGATTGCACACATTTGAGATTGTGTGTCCATCTATTTATTATAAACGAAGAAGTTACAAAACGGTTGATGTAGTTACAACTGGTTACAACCAACTTGTAGTTAGGCACCTTATAAATAAGTCTTGTATTCTCATATTTTTCTGGGACATGGCAGTATTTTTCTGAGAAAGTTCAAAATATCCATAATTATTTTTTAAAAAGGCGAATTTTCGAACTTACAATTTCTCTTTGGCAGGCAGTTTAAGTTTACTAGTCACAGGAGTTGCAAGGGATCCTAAGGTTTCCTCACAGGTGTTGCAAGGGATCCTAAGGTGTCCTCACAAGGTTTTCAAATTCTTTTAAGTAAAATTATTGGGCAAAAAATATAGTTTTCTGAATTTCTTCTCAGATCAATGATTTTCTCATATCCCTGGTAAAAATTTTGAAAGCATTTTTCCAACTTGTTTTGTCACCCTCACGTCCCTGTAGGGCACATTCTTCAACAAACCATATAGCTTATAAATCGTGTGGGAAAACTAGTTACTATTTGTTATGAAATTACAAATTTTCACAAATAATCCAAATATGCATACCTAAGCACCCATATTGTACGGACAGAGCATTAATTGTTGTGTGCACCTCCAGGCCCTTCTCAAGCACATTTCTTTGAAAGGACGTTTTCTTCAACGAGTTGCATCTCACAAACCATGCAACTGATTCAAGTGGTGTTTTTTAAACTAGTGTATTTTTTCGCAAGGTTTCTATATTTTTAGTCCTCAATCGTTCAATTTGTACAAATGTTGAAATATCTTTCTACTTAGACCACCTCAAGGCCCCTTTTTTCAGGCAAAATATTTGCAAGTCCATAGCTTTCAACCGGTAACTCAAAATTCAGTCATTCTTGTTTTGCTGGTGTTGATTTTTGAGTACTTACCATATCTATTATCAAAAAAATTCAAAATGTATAGAAACAAAAAATATGTTTCCCATTTTTTACGTAATCTAAACATTGTTACTCTGTTTTTAAAATCAAAGTTTGTCAGAGATGAATCGTGATTCAAACCCTAAACGATTTATCTTTCAGAAAATCACAATTATTGATATGTTGATCGCCCAAAATCGCCATGCGAATGTATAAAACATCCGAAACAAAAAAAAAATTCATTTTACACCATTTTTCTACAATTTTTCTCTCTACAATGTCTCTGAAAATTTGGTGACTACCTGCTATGGTTTAACAATGGTTTACATTTAATTTAAGATTATTTTATGAATTTTAACCGTTTTTTAAGGCGGCGAAAAAGATGCCAAGAAAATGCCAATTACCGATTTTCAAGTCAAATTTTGGGTTGCCGATAACAATTTTTTGAACTATGCATTGTACAACTCATGACACAATCATAAGCAATGGTGAGGGATTCATTTATTGTATTGGCACTAGAACATAAAGTGATATTGTTTGGGGCGCGCGGGGGCCGAGTTGGGCGGAAATATTTTACAATCGAAATAAAGTAAAGTGCCACATCTCTTTTGGGGAGTGAGAAAGGGAGGTCTCATAACTCAAGTACCTTTTTTCCTTAAAAGCCTTGTTTCTATTTGAGGGACCTCTTTGGAAGCCTTGCGGTTTGCATCTTGGTCTTATTCTGCTAGACAAAAATAATTGACACTCTTCTGGTGTGCCTCCTTCTAAGGCCCCTTCTTTGCTTGCAATGGCTTGGTGCCTTGATGTAACCACCCTAATGGAAGCAAATAATAACTTGCAGGGGGAGAATGATGCCATCCTCTGAAGTATATGCACTTCAAGAGAACCTTATCACATTTGTTGAAGAGAATAGGTCACTTACAAAGCAAACCTCCTTATTTTTCTCACAAATTTATGAAAAAGATGCCTACATCAAATCCTTGCAGGACATTGCTGCCTTTTTGGAACAAAAGTTCGACAACCTACTATGGACTCCACTTCTACTACACCTAGTCCATTTTTCATTTTATCCGACTCTAGTAGGGATTCACTTGATTCACTTTCAACCATTCTTTGCATACTCGTATTTGGCAAATATTCAGCAGACCCAAAAAAAAATTGACTCGGCAAGACTCGACGAATATTCAGCAATATTCGGCAACCTAAAAAATACAAGAATTTCGTTAAAAACATAAATTATATGCAAAATATATCTTTAAAATGTATCAAATGAGTCTATAAAATGTTGGGGAAGTGTTTTGTATTAGATTTCAATCCAAGTACAGTACAAAATCGCACCATCATGCAAATACAACAGCTAGCTGATAGGCATTATGAATTTGTAATGTCCATTTTTGGGGGCTCACAGGAAACAATGCAAAGTTGAAGATGAACAACACCTCTCAGAATTTTGGTAGGCTGTTGGTTACTGAAACATATATCTAAAAACCCATAACTGCCGCAGCAAACACCCTTCTAGGGCAGCGACCCTTTTTGGGGTTTCAAACCTACTTTTATGCCTTCAAAACCCTTCAAATTAAGTCTCTAAAATTATTCTATATCACCAGCAATCATATCATGCAAGAAAACTGATTTTTAGTGCCCTAGAATTGAAGATATGAATTTCTATAAACCCTTGTCTACAGAGTTACTATAAAAATTCATAACTTTACCTAGGAAAATCCAAAATTCATGAAACTTGAGATCTTGGCTCTTAAAAATGTGGAGAATAAGATAATACACTCAAATTAACTAATTTACCATCAGCATATATACCACTTTCCCTTCCAAAGTGGCTCGCTCCACTCAAAAAGGGAAGAAAACCAGCAAACTCAAAGAAATACCGGCAAAGAATGATAAAAATATATTACTCCTTGAATGCGTCTTTGCAAAATACATACGTGGGAGAGGATTTTCGCCCTCATCACCCTTGTGAGAGGGTTTTCGTCCTCCACACAAGCCCTCAATCAAGGGGTTTCGTCCCTGAAAGAGATAGTAAAAGGGGCTACACTGGCCAACCTTCACCAAGATATAAAATTCATAAATCAGCATATCCCATACTAATGCCAACAACCTCTATTTATAATAAGAGGGCCACGCCAAGTCTTGGGGCTCTCAAATGAGGCCTACCACGCTTTATTATTATTTTCTTTTTACTTTTTGGAGCCCACATGCTCACCAATATCTTTTTATTTTTGATGTATTGTTGGGCACTAGGTTGTCCAACAAAAACAATGCCAATTAAAGAAATAAGCACAAATTCAAAATTAGGTACATGATGTTATTATTGGCTTCCTCTAGCTTATTCCCTTGGACCCATGAAGAAGAAAAATGGGTCAAGGTCTTCAAACGGAATTAACTCTAAAAAGGGACATGAAAGAGTTTATGATGATTGTCACTAACAATTATCATCATAAATTGCATATCTATGAATGCCTTCGAATTCGCTATAGAATCACTTCAACTCATGCAAAGGATGCTCATATCTTTGTGATTGCAAATGAGGGCGTGTGATGCATTTATAAGACAAAAACCAACATTTTTTCAATGTAAAATCTGGTTTTTCCCTATTTTTTGTGTCCCGGCCACGTATGGCGAGTATTTTGGCTAAACTAGTCGAGTTTTGGCGAATGTTCACGGCAAGTATTAGCAAATATTCATCGCTTTTGGGTGGAGAGTTTTTTGAGCAAATATTCGTCTCAAAAGAAATTTGGCGAGTACTCGTTGAATGGGCAAACTATCCTTTCAATTATTGATGTTTGTGCCGATATTGTGGCACACACTTCATATCATCATGTAGATGTGTTTACCTTATTCAAGAAGCACACTACTAGCATTGGTTCTTGTTTACTCCATTCTATGGGTCATTCTAACAAAGCCATTGGTAAGAACTTCCAAATAAGATAAGATAAATATATTAATGTCCAACGAATGACCACAAAAGTAGGTCAATGGGACTGCAGCCCAAACAATATACAAAGTGCAAGCGGGGACAACTCAAAACGAGTTCCCAAAAACAGAAAAAATGAGAAAAGACAAAGCAGAAAGGAAAGACCGAAGCCAATACCCCCACAGGCGGGGGCAATGGAGCAAGTGGGGGAGAAAGACAAGGGAAGCAAAGAAGGGAATGGGGGGGGGGAATGGGGGGGGGGGGGGGGGGCAAACGAGGACCAATGGTCTACTCAGGAAAGAGCCACAGAGGCCGACGAAAAGAAGCGCCTGATGGACTAGCAACCCGGAGAGGGGGGCGAAAACCTCCTCCCCTGATGAGATCTGAGACAGAGCACTATGTCACTTGTCTAGTATTTTTGTTGGATTGCTTGCCATGGCATTTACTATCAAGCATATTCTTCATTTTAGGGACCATTTTATATGATCTCAACACCTGTATTTGTTTGCTCCACTCTTCTGGAGGACATTGAGCAACACGTCCCCTTTGCACCAAGCCCTTCAACCACTTCATTTGTTTTGCATTCAAACATACTCTAGTATGCAAACCTTGATCTATGCCTGACCATGTTGTAGACATGTATGTCCTATAAGTTCTTCACAGTGTCCTTTAGATTCATTCAAGCATGAGAGTCCTATGAGTCCTTCTGCAATCCCTTTAGACTTGTTCAAGCATGAGATTCTTGAGTCTTCATTTGAGGATTGTTTCGACGCTTCACTACATGCTCAATTCATCAACATGGCGCCTAATCACATGCAAGTGTCTTCTTCCACCATTCACATTCAACTCATATGGATTTCAGATCAATTGTGGCAACGTCGACAGCATTGTATATCGATGATCTTAATGTATTGTTCACCACTACACTTTTGTACCAACCATGCTTGTCAGCAATGCTCTCAACCTAAAACAAATCTTGTCTTCATGCTGGATTGGTCAACCAATTGGCCCTCTTCACTTGAGTGCGGAGTAATTTCTTGAGGCCACAACATCTACTCAACTACTTTGGTGTTGTTTTAGGTTCCATGCAACAAATTTCCCAACAAGTGCACTTGAGATCTTTTAGATGCATCTCCTATTTTTGTATGCCATCTTTGATAGCATTCTAATGTTTTCCTCAAGATTTTTCATCCACTCCACCCAATCCAGCATTATGGGGGGAGGGGGTCATTGGTAAACTACATCTTGGGGTGTCGTGTCTAGCTTTCTTTGGTATCCTTGCTGCTTAAGTCACAAGATTCAAATTCAATGTCCTGTTCGACGAGGATAGAGTTTGGTTTACATTCGTCAAAAAAATAATGTTTGAAAAAAATTATCTTAAAGTTCGAACAAAATATTTTTAAAAAATTATGAAAAAGTGCATAAATATGTTAGAGAGACACAGTGGAAGAATTTTTTCATCCTCTGCTTTCAGTCAGTATATTTATATTAAATAATGCAAAATCATGTCAAAAACTCTGTATAAAATATAGTCAGAGTTCATGTTCGCCAAGGATATAGTTGGGAAAAATTCGAATTTTTTTCCATAAGATTTGACGTACCTTGTGACATAGCTTACAGCACATCTCAGCATCTAATTCTGGAAGTTCTTTAGTGTTGGATCAGCCCACCCAGTGCACCTTTTATAATGGATTCATCCCATCATGTGCATCTTTCTTATATGACAAATCAGCCCATTCTCTTTCAACATATTATTGTACTACTTTCTTGGGTATCCTTACGGCACATCTCTGCACCTTTAGTCACTTATGCTGTACTATATTTTGGAGAGACCCTTGTGACATCTCACTTTTTTAGAGCAGTTATTTGTATTTATTGTGCATGGGTCCAGAGTATCTTATCAAACATAGTTGTCAATACCCATTTCATAAAATGTTCAACCTCTTTTTGTATAGACCTCCCTAAGTTTTACTAAAGGGGTTGTTGATATAATATAGTATTAGATAACAAGCTTTTTAAATGGACTTTCTTAAAATTCAGGAGTTGATGAGAAAACTCCTTTTTGTTTTGCTTGATGATTAAGTGCAACCTGATTCTCCAGTAGAAAATCAATTTACCAATAAATTAAAGAGGATTTGAGAAATTGACCAAGATTCATAATTTGATTGTTGAGACTGAGAAGATGAAATTAAAATGGAGAATTTCGCCCAATAAGAACTTGGAATCGTCGTACTTATGGGATACAAGGGCTAGATTCATGGATATCCCGACTAATACAAAGTGAAGAGGGATAGTAGGTCAGTTGACTTGACTTCGAACAATGGGTCACATCCCTCCAAGGATGACTTTTGACTAAAGAGTACCACTTCATATTGGCACAATTTATTTTCTTCGAATATTTGAAATGTGTTCCCAAAGTGACTTGAGAGTTGATCCAAGTAGTGATGTAACTACCTTTAGAATAGGAAAGATTATAAGTTGAATTTGGATGATGGAAAAGGGCTTTTAGCTCTTATTACAATTTTGGTTGTCTCAATGATGTTTTCAAGAAACTATGTTCTATTAAAATAAATAGAAGAACTTTGTGTTTCAACTAATCTCATCTCTTTTGTTATTATTCTCCTTGCTTGATAGTACAAGAATTCTTTCTTGCATGGTTGTTCAAGCTATTATGTTACAGTCAACTGTCATTATCCTTCAATACCATTTCCTTGCATGTTTGCTACACTCTGAGTTTATTTAGATAAGTATGCAAAAAAAATCTCTTGTTCTTTACATTTACAAGTAAAACCCCACAATCAATTTTGAGTTGTATATTTATAGAACTTGTTTAACCTTCAATTTTGATTTTCACTAAAGGGAATGTCCTCTCGTGATAGAGGATGACATAGTCCCACATATAATTGTATATACATGTTCTGCAGCAAACTTATTCACTAATATTTTTTGCACCCACCATAGAGCACAAGTTTTCATGTCATGTATCACCCACAAAATTCTTAGTACATGAGAATTAATGACCATCCCTGGAATTGCTCGTGCTTCTTCAACCCAGTCTAGAATTATTTTAAGTAGAACAAGATATAGCTAGCCATTTGAGGAGATTCACTTGAGATAATAGATAGTGCTTTAAACACTTATGTATTGTTGTTGTTGCTTTGAACCAAAAAGAAGATGGCGCAAACTTAGCCAACTAAGATGTTGCTCTCAAAGAGCGAGTTCACCAACATGGCCAAAGAGTCATTCATGTTGTAAGAGAGGTCCGACCAAGGGTGCAAGAAGTTAGATAAGCCCCAAAACAATTAAAAAAAAAGAGTGTATCTTGAAGCTGACATAGAAAATATTTATATGTTCAGTCAAGCTAGTGGAGGCTCCGATCCTTCATTTGTATTCCGAAACTTCAAGGCAAATTAAGAGAAGAGGAAATAAAAGATCAACCAGTGCTCCTACCTGTCCTTTCTTTGGTGATGGTTCACAACATTCTAACACACACATCACAGCCTTCATTATTCCAGGCAGAATTCATGGAGTGCAATATGCGGATATTTCTGTCAAACTTTTTGTGGAGTCTTTATCCAAAGGGGCAGTTGACGGCCCATGAAGACGAAGTTCATGACAAAATCTCATCCCGTGGAAGACAATCGTTCCCTCCTTGCTCAGATATCTCAAATCAAGAAAGATTCCTCATAATGCCAAACCTACTCCTAGAAACCAATTGTGTTTCTCCATAAACGCTCGGTCTCCTAAAATCAGTTTCTTTCTCAAAAGAAACTAAGTAAACAACATTGCAGATGTGTAAGAACAAGCAAATGAGATTAAATACAACATAACTACTGCTAGTAAGTTGAAGAGAGAAGTGACCAGACCACATGCACAAAATTATAATGACTTGCTTCTTCAGAGGGTCTCTAATGATGCGACAGCAATGAAAGGACAGATGTCCCAAAACAATAAATAACCCTCAATATCAAGGCATGCAAAGATGACCATTTGTTCCTTACAATAACAACAGTGCCTGTCTTCTTCCTCATCCTATCAAACCAGCAATTGAAGGACCGCCTCTTGCTATTGCATATTGTACATTTTGTGATACTAATGAGCATGATGGAATGCATGCCCTTAGACAATAAGAGTCACGCAATTGTTTACAAGAGCCAATCAGACCAAGGGGTTGCAGGGCCCTCTCAATAACTGGAAGCTCAACCCAATGGCAACTCTACATATGAATCAGATTATGATCTGGCTCAAGATATGAATAGTTATTCTTGTGTTGTGTAGTGAATTTTCACTATCTTCAAAATGGAATGTTTTAATTTCTCCAATTCCAGACAATTTCTGTTATCTTTTCTTGTGCAAGAAAATAGAAATTTTGATGTAGAATAGGTTATATTACCTTACCTTAATGTTTTAGATTATGGGGCCCCACCCCTTATGTTTTTGTAATGCATTGTTCTCCACAAAAAATGAAAAAGAAAAAGAGATAGTACCTTGCATTTTAAAAAGGAAGCCAAAAAATGACGGACTAGGCATAAAATTCAAACTTAAAAGTGTGAAGAGGCAAAGCCTCAAATAAAATTATGGAAATAAAGTGTAAAGAGGTAAAACCTCATTAAACACAAAAGGTGGAAATATTCTTATGGATAATCATAAGGATACAAGGCTATGCCTTCAATCTAAATGCTTTAGGGTTCTAAGATTTTAGGTGTTTCAAGCCTTTTTTATTTCGAAAAAGATATTTTGGATGGGAATGAATTGTGGAGAAGATTTTCCTAAGAATTTTTGTGGTTGTCTTAGGCATCAAGGAAATGGAATGTTAATCATTGATCAATTGAGGAGGATAATTCGAAAAGGATTGTTCTAAGGATTCAACATGCGATTATTCTTCTTTTGTTCAGTATGGTTGGGATTTGTGCATGTGGAACACCTTCCAATGCCTTAGTTTTAATATAAATATTGTAAAGATCTTTGTTGGGAGGTATGTTGGTTTTTCGAGTTTTTAATTGTCAGATTAGCTTCTAGCTTTTCTAGTTGCTAGTCAATTTCTATTGTGAATATTTCATGATGTTAGCATTTGTTTTTCTACAAGTTCAATAGTACTTTGCATGTGAAGCTATATTCATCTATGCATTTTTTAAGCATTAAATAAAGGATCTGGGGCTAATACTCTGCCCTTGGCCTAGAGTTTCATGTGAATGGTTTAGCTTGTAAGTTCTGCTTTCAGCATTAGATTTCTTAACTTTTACATAGTGTTTATTGTTCTTATTTGTATTGAACCCAAAAAATAATGTGTATTTTGTGTTATTTTTTCCTTTAGGGGATGACCGCATCCATCTTGGTGCATCGCCTTTCCATGCTTTCAGTACTCTTTTCTTTCTCCCTCTTCCCTACAAAGTGCTAGGTAGTGTTAGGATAGAAAATTCGGTCTTCTCTGGAGGTTGTTCAGGATTAAAACTACAGAGCTGCCCTTTATATACTGTGGTTGCATTCACAATTACCATTTTCCGATCAACATGAAATCACAAGAGCCTAAAACCTAAAAGAAGAAAGAGATGAAGATAAAGCTTAACAAAAGCCTACAAAATTGTTTGTCATTAAACTTGTTCATCCTAAAGAAGCTCCCGTTCCTCAAATTACCCTTCAACCTAAAGCTTTTCAAAAGTTGTCCCCGTCATGTGTTGTTCTTGAGTCCATCTCACATGTCAGTCAATATATGTCTTTTGATATTGTGAATTATGTCAAAAACAAATGTCCAAATGTCACAATTAAAGTACTTCCAAGCTAATCCTAACCAATTGGATATAATAATATACCATGTCAGCATTGGTAGTTTTGATGTGTCTCCCTATACTCTAGTTGCTTTTCCTCCCATATGTGATTACAAACCAAAGCCATTTTATGTTTCTCTCTTTGTCGGAGGATACCGTCTTGACAACTATATTATTGGTTTTGAAGCTTCTAATATCAGGCCTCTAAAAATTTTGATTGCCATTGGATTGTCATTGTCATGTCCCATTTTCAAATAAAGTCTAAAAATTATTATTAATAATATAACTTAAGTGTCAAAAAGTGATTTTACTAAAGACACTTATGTTATTATTACTAAATAAAGGTGACTTTTCCATTTTAAGTGAACTCGGTGATTAAATAGAAAGTCCCTTTATTAAATAAAGTTAAAGGCCCATATGTGGCGCCACACTTGGGAGAAGCAACGGAAAAGGTTATAAAAGGAAATGTTGGGGTCATTTGGGAGATATCTTGTCTATTATCTCTCTCCTTTTGGGAAACATTGAGCATTTTGCTTGTTTGTGCATTGAGGATGAAAACCTCCATTGCATTCATCACTTAAGGACAGAAACCCTCACTGTGATCAAATTTGAGGATATAAACCCTCAATATCTTCTTGGTGGCTTCACTCAAGGGTCAGATTTGAGCGTAATTTCAGATCATCATAGCTATGGCATGTCTATTTTCAATTTATGTCAGTTTGCAATTCAACTAGGGCACGTGTTCTACGTTTTCCACTTCAAATCTGCATTTCAAGCGAAGAAATTCAGCCAGTGGAGAAACAATCCACCTGACTTCAGTCAAGGCCAGCTAGGGCATGATTTGTAGCCATTTCTAGGGCTGTCTACACCCCTTTGGATTTTAGATCAGCGTTTAGGGCGTCAACAGCAGACAAAATTGGTTGGTTTCAGTTTGCAGTGTCTCATTTTGGTCTCCTCTTGTCATCTAGAACATCTTTTGTGAGAAAATTCTTGTAATCTTATGCGGGTATTTGTCTTGTTTTATGGTGTGAAAATAAAAAACAAATAAATTCAGACTCTGGTTGGAAAATTATTTTTAATCTAATTGTACCAAGAGGGTTTCGAGATGCTTAGGGCCTTCTGGGTAATTTTGTATTGTGATTATTTGATAAATAAAGGAAGATTTCATATTGTTGTATTTTCTATCTTACGGGTTTGCATAAAAATCAGATTGTTTTTATATTTTGTATAAAGGTTTCAAAAATTCCAGATTTTCTTAGATCTGTCCTGTACGGGACATTACAGTCATGTATTAAAACCACAAAAAAAAGTTATTCCTTTGGAGTCTAAACTTGTTCCTCTTGCTGGTCAACTGATGAATGCTCGGGTGGACCTTGCTGCCTTTCCTCAAAAAGAGTAAAAATGACAATCTTAATAGCTAATATCTGGTTGTTTCAGCGGTATTTTAGGCAACTACAGTACTATTTTATATCCAGCAACTTAAAACCACTAATTCAGCACAATTTTGCATTCTAAATAGTAAAAACTGACATCTGAAAATTCAAAACAGTACGGCATTAGCAGTTCTATTATTTCCAGCATAGTAATTGTACTCCAGAGATTATAAATCACATCATTATCCTACAAGGCCCAAAGATATGTAAGTTCTTCACATTTACAACTAAATATAACTTCGTATAGGAAAGCAAGCCTAACCTAAATGCATTAGGGTCCACTTATTCAAGAATCTCAAATAGACCATAATTAAGTAGTCTTAGGTTATTTACTATCCCTTGCAGTCTTTCTTTGCTCAAATACCGCCATACCTTGTTCCCAATTTAGAACTTGTGCTCAACTCTATATTGATCATGTTTTGCTTTTCACCTAGCTTGAGACTCCTTCAACCTTACTTGTTCTTGGAGGTGTATTTGTCTTGTATTCTCAAAGAAGATTTCAGCTTTGTAGATTTTCAAAACCATTCTTTCTTGCTTCCTTTGTGGCTGTCCCATCACTGCATTAAAAGAACTAGGAGGTTAGTAACAAAAACATGTCTCAAATGGAGATCTATAAGTATAGGAATGAATTGCCCTATTGTAAGAATGTTGGATATATGCCAAATTTTCATCCCAAATCTTAGGACGCTTCCTATTATACCCCCTCAAGAGCTGCATCAATGTTCTATCAAACACTACAGTTTGACTATCTGCTATCTCTTTGTGAATGAAAAGCAATTGATCTATTCAACCTTGTATCCATCTCCCAAAATGTAGTCCAAAACATGCCCGTGCACATTATGTCCGTCTGAATAAGGTAGGCACACCAAAGTGAACTCAACCATTAATGAAAAACAACTCAGCTGCAGTATTGCCCTTAAAAGTCTTTTTACATGGAACGAGAGTATACCTCTGGCTAAACCAGTCTACAACAACAAATCGGTGTGGATAATGCTTTCTGTCCCTATTAGTGGTGCTTTCATTTCTTAACTGCTTAAACAAGAGCATAATTTCCTTATCATATGTGCAACATTTCAAAATTGCTACATAAAACAACTCAGAATGAAAACAGGTGGGGCTTGCCCCGTTGTGATACAACAGCCCCCATATCATAATCACTTGCGTCTACTTCCACCTCGAATAGTAGCTGCAAATTAGGGAGTGCCAAAACCGGTGCATTGCCAATATAGTCCTTTAACTCAACAAATGCATTTCCTTGTTTCTAATCAAAGTAAAAAACTTACCACTTGTTGCTATGGAGTGCAAAGGCATTGCTATTGTGGAAAAGGATCTGATAAACTTTCTCCAGTATTGACTGCCCTACAAAAATCCTTGTCGCTGTCACATTGAAAGGCTTGGACCACTTGAAAGAGGCTTCACTTTTGTTGGATCAATTCTTAACTCTCTATCTCCAACCACATGCCCCACCCAGACAAGACATTGTTGAGTAAACTCACATTTCTTCTCATTACGAAGCAGCTTATTCTCCTTCAAAACTAGTTTCAAATGCATTAGATGTTCAACATAAGTTTTTATAAAAAACAATATATCATCTAGCTAAACAATGACACAAAATATGTGAATGGTCTCAATACTTTATTCATCAGCCTCATGAAAGTATTGGGCATTACACAACACAAAAAGAAGAACAAGCCACGCATACAAACCTTGTCTTGTCTTGAATACAGTCTTCCACACATCCTCGTCCTTGATTCTTAAATGATGAAACTAGGATTTCAAATCTAACTTTGTAAAATACTTAGCATGCTTAAGTTGATCCAATAAATCATCAATCCGTGGAAGAGGGTACATGCTACTAATGGTTATCTTAATCAAGGCCCTATAATCAATACATATTCTCCATGAACTATTACCTAACATAATTACAATAACAATAAGAAAGCCACATGGAAATGTGTTAGGATGGATTACACCTTAATCTAACAAACATTGATTTTGATTTCTTACCTCATTCGATTTTATTAGTGATTGTCTATAAAGAACAATGTTGGGAAAAGGACAATCTGGTAACAACTTCATCTCGTGCTCAACCGCTCTCTTGGACGACACACCCTTGGGCTTTTTGAAAGCTTCTTGAAACTAATGCAACAACTTTCAACTTGTTTTTACTCTTTGTTAGAAACGTGATGGAAGAAGCCATGTATTCAACTACATCATTATCCTGCTTATCCTTCAACAGGAAGCAATGCTAACTTCCCACAGGTGTTAATCGATCTTTTGGCTTTGATTGAAACTTACAGTGGAGAACTTCAATTTACCTTTATATGCATTAATGATGCAGCTTCCCCCATCCTAGAAAAAAGTTACTTGTTAGCTCTCCTCGTGAGATAGCATCTCTAACATACATGTATGGACTGCCAAAGACAACATCACAAATATCAAGAGGAGAAACATCTACATCGACCTCAAGAGGAGAAACATCTACATCATTATCTTGCTTATCCTTCAAAAGGAAGCAAAGCAAACTTCGCATAGGTGTTAATCAATCTTTTGGCTTTGATTGAAACTTACAGTGGAGAACTTCAATTTAGCTTCATATGCATTGATGATGTAGCTTTCCCCATCCTAGAAAAAAGGTATTGTTAGCTCTCCTCGTGAGATAGCATCTCTAACATACATGTATGGACTGCCAAAGACAACACCGCACATATCAAGAGGAGAAACATCTACATCGACCACGTCAACTTCGTCAATGAAATGTTGAATTATCTCCAACTTCTCTTTGCATTGTTTGGTTACCTCTAGTTCTACACCTTGTTTCCCCTAACCCAATGAATAAGGAATAGGATGATCATATGTAATCGAATCAAACTTGTCTACCAATGCTTTAGAAATCTAGTTTGTTTGTAAACAAGGATCAAAAAGAGAATCAACCTTTGTTTTCTTAAATTGAATTTTAATATCAAAGAGCTTGGTAAGTTCACCTTTATCATGAGTCTTATTGCTACTCAAGCATACCTCTTATGGATGGAAGTGCAAGTGATCCTCTCATCCATGCCGGAGTTACACGCAACCTCTTTTCCTTAAAGGAAGCCATAGCTTTTTTCTTGTTCTTATATGGATGTAATTTCCAACAAATCTCTAGGCATGACCGTCAACATCACAATGTCTACAATGCTTCTTAGAATCTTTCTTGGAAATGGACTAGTTGCATTACACTTACTTTTTCATTTACCTTTTCCTTTTGGCTTTAACCAACTTGTAGTTTTGGTGCATTTTGTTGGCCATTGTGTGTTTGTGTTATCATTGATGTCAAAGTCATTGATGACAAAGGTTGTGTAAAAGTCATGTGAGTACCCATGAGGTGTCTTTCAAGTCAGACATGGTGCATTGCATTGGTGGGTGTTGTTTGGGTGAAGCAGTATGGTAATTAGGTGTGTTTGGTGCATGGTCTAGTGTGCATGGTCATTGTATGAGTCCTCCTAAGTTGGTTGAAGATTGTCATAATGTCAAACATGGTCCTATAAGTGTGTTACAAGTGTCCAAGTGTTTGCATATGGTCAACATGGACAGTTCATGAAGAGTTAGGGTGTGAAGAGGTCATTCTAGGCCTATTCCTAGACCTAGGGCATGGTGCATGGTATGGTAGCATGAGTTATGGAGAAAGGCAGTCCTATCCAAGCATGGGAAATGTGTTGAAATGTTGCATAGCAGGTGTATGATGAGTTTCAAGTCAGTTCTCAGTAATATGGTAATGTTTCATGGTCCTTGGGAAGCACAACAGTGAAGACAAGGTAAAAAGACACGGGTAAGTCGCTATGGCTAGAGAGTTTCAGATATATTTGAGCAAAGAGGAGTTTGGTATGGTAGAGGATGTTCTCATGATGCTTCATGACAAGTTTCAGGTCAAAATGTTGAAGGAGAGTCAAGTTATGATGTTTTTGGTAAAACCAGGTTTGCAAGAGTGAAGATTTGAGGCAAATGTTGACTTTCATATGCTCGTTGTGGACTGTATGCTTCGCATGAGGATCTGATCTCTTTAGCATAGATTTTTAGGTAGTCAAGAAGATTTTCCAAGTGGAACGAAGTTGTTTGATCGTCAAACTTTTATGAACAAAGTTTAAGAAGATAAGTTGGTTCAAAACCCTCCTAAAACCCTAGCAGCAGAGCGACTTGGAAGAATTGATTGAGATGGCATCCAAATGACCTAAAAATGCAAATTTGATGATTTGGGCTTGTATATAATTCATCAGGGCTCATTTTGGTGGTGGTTTGGTTTTCTAGCTATTTTGGGAAGAGAGAAAAACCTTAGTTTTATGGGGTTTTGCAGTTTCAAGGCTGAGATGGTGGTTCCAGAATGAAAACCAAAGTGTTCTAAAATCCTTGGGAGTTGATATAAGTATCCATGAAAAGTTTAATACTTGTTCAGTGGAGAAAATGGAAGATACAATGGCTCAAAGTGACCCTATCGATTTTGGCCTTAAGGGCTAAAATGTTAGTCTTCAGGTTTGAAGTGAGTTTGATCATTTTGCATGTTGGAGCTGATGTTTTTGGTCATGGATGGCTTGGTGAAACCTTATATGATGTTTTGAAGTGCTTGGAATGATATAGTGAAGTGGTTTTTACTTGAAGACCTATTGGCCTTGAAAGCCCTATTTGGCTTCTCAAGAAGGTGTGAAGGAACAAGTGTGTTGGGTAAGATTTCTCCATGTAACATATGCATGTTAGTGCTTGTACATGTTGGTACAAATATTCCTTGAAGTTTTCCAGGTGGTGGTTGAGCTCAGAAGTTTGTTTAGAGGTATTTGTGCATGTTCCTCGCAAGACTGGTTCTTAAGTCCTTAGAGCTTGAAAGAGCAGTTTCAAATATTGGCTTGGTTCAAGGCCTTCCACTATGAGTTGGAAGATGAATTGAAATGTTCTGGAAACTAGATTCAGAGACCTTTCCAGTGATATATGGTTTGTGCCTTTGTGAAGAGTTTTGATAGGTGAGGTAGCTCAGTTTTGAAGACCTAATTTTGGGGTCCTGAAGCCAGTTTGGAGCAGTTGAAGAGATTGAGTTGTTTGGAGGTATTCCACTTAGAGTTGAGTGAAAAAGTAGTTGTTCTGGAAAGTAGACTTAGAGAGCTTTCCAATGGTATATGACTTGAGTCATAATGATGAGATTTGCTATGTCAAATTGGTTGCTCATCAGGACAGAAATTCTGGGCATTGAAGACCTAGCACGGTTTGCATGCTTCTTGGTGTGTTTCGTGGTAGAGATGGATGTTTTAGTTGTTCCTGATCCTGTTTATGATTATTGGAGGTTGTTCCCATATTGTATGATGATTTCTAAGTCATGACAAAGTTGTTTGAAAATCTTGGAGTTGTTGGAGGATTCGCTAGTGCTTGGAGGCATTGTTTTGAGCTTGTGTGTGCATCTTAGTGCTTGTTCATGATGAATTGACCCTTGCTGACCCTTGTGGTTCTTTGTAGATGTTTTATATGATGTTATTAATCTATTTTTGAGTTGGGGTGACCAACCTACTTGGTCATGGCCGACCCAAGTATGTTTTGGAGTTGAGATTGCTATATAAGCATGTTTTAGTGGTCATTTGTGACTAGTTATTGGACGGTGAAAAAGAGCAACCTAGAGGGCAGAGTTTGGAGATTGAAGGAGGTCTTAGTGACCATCATGAGGAGGAGAATTTGATGATGTAATATTCCATATTTATTGCAGGTAATGGCAAGCTAGGGCAGGTATGACATCAGCTTAAGGAGAGGAAGATTTTGAGTAAAGAAGAAACATGTGTGTTGGGTCATGTGTGAGTAGTTGAGCCTATGGGGTTATGAGCGACCTATAGAAGGTTGACGACGAGTGAAGAGGGGTTAAGAACAGATCTGAGAAGACCTATGAATACCTGAAGAAGTATGAGGATCAGATGTGCAAGGCAAATTGATATATTCAGCCCTTGAAGGAGAGAGTTTGAGCAAGTTTGGAGGGAGCTTGTTTGGATGAGGATTTGGTGTGTTTGGAGCTGAAGTTGGATCACAATCAGCTGTGTGATCAGCATATTTTCAGTGATCATTCTTTATCAAAATCTCTTATGATGAGTCATATTCATAGGAGTCATTTGTTGTACGTAATATCAGCAAAGGTTTAGGGGTTGGTGCTCCTTGTGGGGTTGGTGCAAGTCCTTGCTTTGAGTAATATAAGCAATGGTTTTCAGTGGGTTTTCCTCCCCATGAGGGTTTCCCACTTACATCTGGCGTCTATGTGTTTTGTCTCTTATTGCATGCTCTTGTGAATGGTTGATGTACATCTAATAAGCTCACATGTGCTTATGGATGATGAATGGTTAAATGAATGTTGAACATTTCTCATGGTAAAAGAAGTTAAAGTTTTGTAGGACCGGTTCACCCCCCCCTCTCAGTCCATTGTGCTTCCAACACATTTGAAGAAGATGATGGGCTTGGGAATATACCTTGTTTACATTTTTACACTTGGCTAGCAAAACAGACCTCTATAGATAACTAGGAAGCCCTCCCATATACCTCATCAAGGTGTCTAAACTTGATTGTGTTTGCCCATTTAGACAGCCTTCTTGAGAAACATGTATATTCTTACACACTTTGGCCTTGCCTTTTCCTAAGATATTGTCAATTAATAGACATTTCCTCTTCATAACAAATAAGATAAAATTGCTTCTTAATCAACTTTTTAAATTCACACCACTTACAAATTGGTGGTAGTTTCTCCAAAGCCAATGAATGAACATAATTCTCAAACCAAGGCAGTGCATGGCTTGTCAATTTCAATCTTACAAAGGAATTTTTTTGTTGTTCACTTATATTATGTAAATTGCAATACACCTAAAGCTAAGCCAACTAATGGTCAAGTTTCTCAGCATTTACATAACATACATAATGTGGGATTTCAATTTTGGGTTCCACTTTGAATGGAGGTTGAGTTGGAGGTGCTAGGTTGGTATGGAACTGCTACTTCTCATGAGCTGGGGGCTGTTTTTTGCAGCCCCTCATCTTCTTTCAGAATCTCCTAGCTTCCCCATGAGAACTTCCATTATCTTTTCCAACTGATCAAGATTTCCCATGGAATGGAAAATGCTTGCCACATCTTCTTTCAACAAGATAAATCTTGTTTCATTATCTTGAGGCACTCTTTTCTTCATTGACCACACTTCTCACTTCTCTATCCCACTTCCCACTTCCTAGTGGATATCTCTAGATGCAAGGGAGCCAATCCATCTTCTCCTCTTGCACTAGTTATTCCAGACACATGCATCAATCTGCAAAACAGTCACACCACAAAAACCAAGGAGCAACTGCTCTAATACCGATCTGATCCGTAATTAGCATGGATATTCCATCACTAATTCATATCACGAATCTTTGTCTTTCCAATAAACAACTCAATTGTATTGCTGCGCCCATATGTTTTGCTTATGAAAACAGCAGAATTGGGCTTAGAAATGAGTTTTAAAAGTGTTGGAAATGGGGAAGTCCTCTATATGCATGAAACTGAAACATCATAAAACACTAGAGAAGCCCAATGTGACAAAACCGAAACATCACAAAATGCCCTACAGAAACCCAATGTGAGAAAACTTCAAAAGGGTAAGGCATTGCCTTCTCTTGCCACTATGTCCTTTGTAAAATTACAAACTTTCTGCCTTCTTGAGGCCTTTGAGGATACAACAACGTATCAACAATATCCTAACACTTGAAATCGCTCTACAATTTGCTTCAAATTTGCACTTTCCTACTGTGTTCAACTCCCTGTGATTATTGACCAATAAGAATTAACTAAGAAGGCTTGCTTTACAGTGACCCCTAAGGATGTGTATATACAAATACAACAAGATAAGCTCAAATCAACAAGCCCAGAAGCCAAAGACCTAGAAACAACACTTTCACAACAGCTGTGACACAAACAAAACCGCCACCCTGTTGTTTCTAGTGGCTTGGTCACTTACAAAATTGTTCTATATTTTTGCTTTGTTTCTCAAGAACCTGCTTCAGCTATGTTTGACTCCAAGGTGTTCAGGTCACCTTAGAACAATCTAAAACCTCTGTAGACCCTTGAACCAATCTTGCATACTTGTTCTTAATAGAATTCATCGAATAAGGACTGTTTCAGGTTACATACTTAGTCAGTTTTGACTAAAAAAATGAGAATAACGGATAGTAAGATGAATTTACCAACTTTCATGATCCAATTTAGATCATAACAATAGTCCCAACAACAAACCAAATGTTGACATAAAACTGAATAACTTAATTATTTCAACTAGATAAGGTTCAACTCTAGTTACAAATGGTGCACACTAAACTAAATTACTCATTAACTATTACCTAATAACCATTCATTCATTTTAAACGTTTGAAGTGGGTCCGTTACATTTTCACACATACATAGTACATCAAATTTCCTACTCAACAAGTCTATCTCTATTCACATGATAATTAGTCTTAGCATATGGCTCCATTACATCTCACTCTTCATACTTCTCTATCTCATATCTTATTCTCTTACTTCGTACTCCTTGATATCTAGGTAATGCCCAACCCGTCTATGATACAAAGGGACATGACTCATGACTGCATCCACATGTCATTACCTCATATAGTGTCATAACTCTTCAAAAGGTATTACCTGTGTTGATGCTGAAACCAAAAAATGTTTTATTCTTGTCCCGGAGTTCCACTAAGAGCTCCACTTCAACTCTGTTGACTCTGAATATGCAATGAAATCTCGTGCTAACAAAAACAACTTCTATCTCTCCAAAAACACAAATGACAAGGTTGGTGCAAGTTGAAACATGGTAGCATTGAGGGTGAAGTAAATGAAATCTGACAAAGATGTCTCAAAGGTTATCAACTGAAGTTCTCCAAGCCTAAATGGTGTGGGTGTAACAAACCCAAACAATTGCTCCACGACACGTGCATGAAATTGTGCAAAAGACGAAAAACACCAAACATGAGCTATACAATTTGGAATGACACAATCCTCATCAAAAAACATTAAGGTATAAGGAAAAGTGGTTGAAGACAATGGAACTTGATAAACTAGTTGATAATCCAAAAGTACCTCAAGTAATAAATAGGTATCGAAAAAGTGCAAACAGTGCATTACAGGAAATTCCATAAGAGGGAAAAAAGTTGAAGAACACTAGTGTGAAAAGTAGTATCTCAAGGCAAAACTTGTACAGAAACACCAAAAAATTCACAAGTGGGCAACATCACCAATGAAAAGTTTATGTTAGAATGAAAAGTCCTTGAATCTAGTGTCCATTGATTTGATGGAAGAGAAAATTATTACAGGGCCATGACAAAGAGGGCATTGCCATTCTAGTTTTTTGTGTGTCAATTGCATGTGCCTTTACTCTTCAATTGGTCCTCTACATAGGATTTACATGAGTAAAAAATAGGGTTGCTGAACCAGCCATCATTAGGAATAGTGGAGTATAAAACAGTTGACAAATCAAGAACTTAAAAACTGGTTGAACATGATTTGATAGTGCTAAAAGAAATTACATAAAAAAAATTAAGTAGTTTCAAAAATTAAGAAAATATTGTTTGCAAAAGTTTCCAAACTACAACGATGTTCACAAGGTTGAAAAACGTGAAATTACAACAGCAGATGACACAAACTTTGAAAAGTAAGTTTGCCGCAACGAAGCCCTCATAAAAATACACAACACCAAAAAGTGAAACCAAAATCGGAGCATGTTTGATTGATTTATTGTCGTTGAAATAAGTTCAGGAAATGGTGTGCAATGAGAATGGATCAAGGCGATGATAACAAGGTGGGGCCCACAAACTAATTGTCAAGTTGAAGTGCGTCAACAAGGTACGTGTGCAATTTGTGGCCATACAAATAGTGTGTGCATCAAACGTAGTGGCAATCCACCAAAGCACTAACGATGCAAAAGGTGTTGATGTGGGAAATTTGAAGCGTGAAAAATTGTCATAACACGTGTATGCCAATAATAGGTTCTTGTAAAAAGGTCTAACCACCTATCAAACCAGACCCCACCCACCAGTCTTCCGGTGGGTACATGTGCATGCAAAGACATAATGCCAAATAAGGGAGGACTTGGTCGAAATGACAAGAAAGTCAATCTCATGATTAAACGGTATTAGAAAATGCACGCTCTAGAGCTTTTTCGGATAGTAATGGAACGGGTTCATTCATCCGAAATTGTAGAAACAAGCCAAAATGTAATGTCCCCTCCTGTGGGCTAGTTCGTTTTGAAGACCTTGGGCCCATTCCACTTCCCATGGGCTTAACAGGAAAGAGCAAGGGAAGTATTTAATGTCATGATTGTCAGTTGCTTTTGTAGCTTTATATTTGTTTTTAAGCGGCTTTTTAATGACTTAGAAAAGTCAAGTTGGTTCCAAAAAGTGCAAATACCAACTTGAAAAAATAAAAAGAATTTATATTTCTATAAAAAGGTCGGTCCTCTTTGGGGGGATCATCCTCATTTGGCGCCACCTTTAGCTATATAAAGGGGTCGTTTGGCTTGGAAAATGACACTTACTTTGGAATTCATTTTCTTTGAGTTGGAGCATGAAATTGCTCTCTCTTCCATTGAGGACGAAAACCCTCCATGGAGGTCTATTGAGGACAAAGCCTCTCAATAGCATTCAGATTTGGGGACGGAAACCCTCAAAACCTGCATAAGGTGGTCTCATTTAAAGGTTACATTGAGCTAAATTCAGATTTCTTTGGTGTATTAACTATTTTCAATCATTTTCACCCAGGGCAGATCAGATTTGCTTAGTTTTGAGTGCCAAACAACCACAAAAGTCCGTGTTGGATCAGCACAAGGGTTTGCGCAGATTTTCAATCCATTGGGTAGAAAAGCCATACTTTGCAGGGCTGTTTGACCAATTTCAGACCCTCTCCTAGGGTAGCGACCCCTCCTTGAGAGGAGTTCATTGGTTTCTAAGGCAAGGCAACTCACTTTCCTCCCGTATTTGGATTCTTCATATTTTTGGAGGCCGATTGTAATTGTACTATCCAGAATTGTATTTGGGCCTTGGAATCATTATTTCTGGCCATATCTGTGAGTGTACTTGCTGTTGTCCTAAATTCAATTAAATAAAATCAGTTGGAGACTTGGATGATCATTTCCTTGTTCCTAAGTGTTCTAAAAATATTCCTTAAGCTTTGGAACAGTCTGGGTATATTTGTATTTGAGTATTTTGGGATAAAATTGCAAAAATCTGATTGCTGTTATAAATAAATCAGTTTGTTGTACTTGCTGTCATACATTTTCAGTTCATTATCTATTGGGGCTTGTGCAATATCCGTTATTTCAGTTTTGAGCCCCAAAGGGACATTACACAACAAATGCAGTGTCCAACAATTGGAGAATGCAACATCAATCGAGGCGTGGAGCTGCAAAACAAGCTTCAGACATGTTGCTTGAGGTACACAAGCCAATGTTGAGGTAGTAAGGATGTCGGTAGAAACAAAAAGCTAAAAAAAACACCATTCACATGGGGTCAGCAATCTAAGAATGGAGACCAGGTTTGGGGATTGTGATTGGTGGAGTAGCAAGTGGGTCATGAAGGTAAGTCTGCTGAATTCCGCAAGGACCACCGGATGTAGGAAAAGGTCATCACGGCCATGGCAATAGGGAGGGACTGCCATAAGCAACAAGGTGCTACATATTACTGTGTCTCTATAAGAGGCCTCCAAGGCTAAGGTTCAGTGGAGACACAGAGCACAAGCTCGAATCACAGGTGACAAAGAAGGTTCAATGACAAAGGGCGCAAAGCATGGCCACAGCTTATGTGAGGAGCATTGGTTTGTCTACACAAAGACCGTGAATATTCCCAAGCTGTGGATTTGGCTTCCAGCCACATGCAAGAAGTGTGGAAGAACAAGCCCCCCCCTCAATTTTCTTTAGTTATTAATTTGAAAAATAGAGTTCAATTTTATCAAAAAACAATATTTTGCTTAATTTTATTAAAATTTTACAATAACAAAAACAACAGCTTTTTAGAAAGGGGGTAGTATCATTTTTTTTAATGGTTTGTCAATAAAGAGGCCCAAATGCAAAACAACAATGAAATTTAAAAAGTTTTCAAAAAAAGACAATCGATTGCCATTAGATGCTGACATTGGCTTCACCAAAATAAATATGCAGCATACAAAAGCCAGATCTTTCAAAACGAGATGCCTCCTAATTTATATCCAATGGCATAGTCAAAAATGCTCATTGACATATATAGGTTTGCATATCTTGAGCTTGCATATCTTGAGCTAGCTTGCATAATGCACTGATACAACATCACAAAAACAATTCCTCCAACCAGGGGATGCATTAAACTTCACCTACAAATTAGCTCACAAAAGACCAAAATTGGCACAATGTTTTCGGTGTAAATTTCATTGAAAACAATCTCAATGAAATTTTTAAAAATGTCTCTCATTTTTGCATGATTTCTTATAATGCCCTTTTGTAAAAAAAGGCATGACAAGACAAACAAAGAGAAGATGCCCAAATAGAGGATTCTCTTCCGATTAAACTTACAATAGAACTAGAGATACGGACAATCTACTAGGGTAACGGTGCTAATTACTATGGAAACAAGGCTCACTCAAATCAAGAGAATTTTCAATGATAGAGAATTTACTTGCCTTCTCAATCTAATCCTAAATTAATCAAAAACAATAACCTAAAACAATTAATTTAATAAACCAACATAAACTCCTTGCAGAATTCAATAGACAAACAATTAAAGAAATGGATTTGATTTGGATCCTCCGCCTATAAAAAATTGATTGTTACAAACAAAATTCTGCAACAAGAGTTGTAAAACCCTAGGACTGCAAAGATGTGAGAACAGAGATTGAAAATGGAACGATAACCTAAAACTGAACGCGTAATACGAAATTTTAGATCTGGAAATGGAAATCTAAACTTCTATTACTGAAATATTGGAAATATTCTAAAAACAAATTTTTGAATATTCAAACACAATAAAAATGGCTGTTTTGTTACCAAACAGCCAAAGCTCAGAGGTGAGCCACTTCAAATTTGTGAAAATATCCAATCTTCTATGTTCTATACTGATTAATTTTTATGAAAAAAAGATAGTTCCCACTACAATGTCTTCCCAAACTTATAAGGAGAAGGGAATCGTCTCTTTCAAATATCCTAAGTTATCTTTAGCCTTGCATGGCCTCGTTTACTTTATTTTTTTTAACAAGGTGGCCGGTACGGCCCCCCAACCTCAAACCCAATCTAGGTATGTCGCCAACATGTGGTATGCATACAAAACCCCTTGCATACATCCTGGACATCGGGTATGCCTAGGTACATCTGCAAATGTACCCAGGCATACCCGTACGTACAGGGTGTACCCAAGGAGTATCTGCAGTCTAAAACGTATTTTTATTTTTATTTTGCTTTTTCATTGAAAAATCAACATAAAAAAAACAAAAAAATTAATAGAAACCTAATTCTAACCCTAAAAAGTAACTCAAACACAAAATACAAAGATAAAAGACCACAAAATATAAGAGCAAAACACAAATGCAAAAACTATCCTCTTTTTCTCTTTGCATACTTACTTTCCATTGCTCGTCCAAGGTAAAGCTTCATCAAACTTAATTCCAATCGTATTCCTACGGTGATTGAGGAGCCCATTCATTGCCAACGTAAGTTTGTGAATCTTGAACTTCTTTTGATTTGTTTTTGTTTTTTTTTTGTGATAGTTTGCATGTTTGTTTAACTTGCAACTGCATTTTTACAATCACAATCTCAACTAGTTCTAGGTCAGTGGTTCATAACTAATTTCATTTTCAACATGATGAACAATCACCATTTTGGAGACGTGACAGTTTTATGTTTGGTTCTAGGTGGTGGGGGGTTAAATGGAGACAAAACTAGTGCAATGTTAAGCACCATAGTTCATATAGACAGGTGAAGGCCCACCTATGTCACACACCTAATACAGGAATCTGAGGATGTGAAGGGACACGGCTTGTTCTGTTGTCAAAAACACAAATTTTTGAATTTTTCAAGGAGCAAGTGGAAGCAGACACAACCCATGCCATGAATGTGGGTCACTTTGTTAAAGAAAGGGAGAGGATCAAGGAAGCCACCATTGGCCCCACCTGCTACTAGCGGCTCTACTATGGTGGCCCTAAGACATCCATTTTTGCCATCACTCCTCACACAAGATGAAAACACTCCTTCAAGCATGAGAACAAACAAACCACTGGAGATGTCTTTTCAAAATAAGGCGAGAGATCTTGTGGATGAGCATATTGCTCAATGCTTGTACATCAATGGATTGTCCTTTAATGTGGTTAGGTCACCATATTGGAACGAAATGATAAGAGCAATGAATGAGGCCCCAAAGGTTACCAAGGGTCATGGTATGCAAAAGTTTGCACAACCCTATTGGCCAAGGAGAAACAATATGTTGACAATTCAATAAAGCCAATTAGGGATACATGGGCGGAAGCAGGGGTCTTCATCGTTCCTAATGGAAAGAAAGATGCAAGCAATAGGCCTCTTATCAATGTGGTTGTAGCGTGCCCTAAAGGGGCAATGTTTTTGAAGGTCATTGATTACAAGGGATGCGTGAAGTGGGGAGTTCATTGCCAACATCCTCATTAGATCCATTAAGGTGGTGGGGCCTCAAAACGTTATCCAAGTCATTACGGATAACTCAAAAAAATGTAAGGCCGTAGGAATGTTGGTGGCAAAGAGGTATCTGCACGCGGTTTGAGCATCTTGTGATGTCTACTCGCTCAACCTCATGCTTCAAAAGATTTGCAAAAAAAAATCGTGGATTAGCCAAGTTTATGCCGAGGGAGAGGAGATTCAGATTTTCATCACAAACCATCACCTCTCTCAAGCCATGTTTAGAAACTACTCATCTTTGGAAATACTGGAGGTACTTGTAATTTTTTTATTTTAGTTTATTTTAGTAAACTGTAATTTTTTTATGTTTTTAAATTTGTTTATATCTAGTATCTACTTGTAAATTGTTTATTTTCATAAGTTTGTTAATTTTCTTTTGTTTTATTTTTCTAGTAGGTTGTTGAGACAAGGTTCACCTCTCACACAATCGTCTTGAGACAACTTGTGAAGATGAAAGAGGCACTACAATGCATGGTCATCAACAACATGTGGATTGTATGGAAAGAGTCAAGCAAAGAGCGGGCCCAAAGATTGTAAAATATGGTCCTAGATGATGATTGGTGGGGCCATGTAGACTATTTGTTGAGTATCATAGAGCCCATCATGAGCATGATTCATTTCACAGACATGAATCATCCATGTTTGGGAGAAGTATATGACGACATCGACTCAATTATTGAGAAGATAAAAGGCGTCATTAGTACAAAGGAGCAAGATCCCAAGGAGAAATTTTTCAAAGAAGTGCATTCAATCCCCGTCGATTGGTGGAACAAAATGACCACCCCACTACATTTCCTTGCCTTCTCATTGACTCCTCGATTTTATAGCACAAAGATCCTTTCTTTGACGAGTAGGGTAGCATCATATAGGGACGTGGAAGTCGCCTAAGGGTTCAAATTGGCATTAGCCAAGATTTTTCCCAATCCTACGGTACAAGACACGTTTATGACCAAATTTGGGAATTTCATCACCTCCCAAGGTCAAAGCCTTGATGCCATGCAGGGCAAATACAACAAGGATGCGCATATGTAGTGGCGCCTCCATGGCCAAGCAACACCAACCGTTCAAAATCTTGCAATCAAGGTCTTGTCACAAGTAAGTTTATTAATTTTTTGAGTTTTTAACTTTCTTTTTGTTTAAAACTTGAATTTTAACTTTTATGTTTTATAAATTTTAATTAAGGTTGCAAGTTCATTTTCATGTGAGCGAAATTAGGGCACATACAACTTCATCCACTCATAGAAGCAGAACAAGCTCAGAGCAAGAAAGGTCGACGGATTGGTCTACATACACTCGAACTTGCACCTTATCTCCCACAAGAAGCCAGAGTACAATGAGGAGTTGTCAAAACATTGGGATATAAATTCCAAGGATGTTGACTGAATTCTTCCCTTTCAAACCACTCATTGTTGATATTGATTCTCCTCGCAAGTATAGTATAGTTGGCGGGAGTGGCAGAGCTAGCGGGAGTGGTGAAGCTAGTGAGAGTGGTGGTCCTTGAGGTTCTAGTGCAACACATAATGTTGATATCGATGCTCTCAATGAAGAGCAAGATGACTATGAATATTAATTTTGATGTAATTAATTATGATCAGCACATGACATTTGAGATATTTGATTATTATGACATTTGGCCTTCGGATAATATTTTCATTCGTGTTTATTTTGTTTTTTATATGCATATTATATGATTAATGTCTCTAATTTCTGATTTATTAGGCTATAGTTTCTATATTTTTATTTTTTATATATTTTTTGTGCAGACGTACCCAAGGCAAAAATAAAATCATTGTACCCGTATCCTACTTGCACCCGAACCAGCTACTTAGTTTTTTAATTCCATTTGCCTAAATTACTTCCCCAATATTGGACCTTATCTCTTAGCTAAGATAAGAACATATAACTAACAATTAAAGTGGATAAAAAATTAATAATTATCTTTATATCATGCAAACTTATCCTTTATTGGTATGGATATTACTTATGATGTCATTATTTTTCTCTGCATGGATTCACAGAAAAACACCCATGCAATGACAACAATAAAGGCCACCTTTGGAAGGATAATTGAGCATTGTAATACTTGAACATAAATATAACAGGCATTCAACTATTTTCTCTCTACAAGTTCAATCAATTGAAGTGTTTGGATAACAGCAGCTTAAACTCCACGTGTTTTGAAAATGAAATCCTTTCCCACATCCTCAAATCCCCACATTATTAAGGATGATAATGTCAAGCTAACTTGAGACTATCATCATATTAATTTATAATGAGGCTGACTTATGTGAATAATGTATTGTATTTAGAGAGAGATTAGATGAAACTGAGATACAGAAACAGTCCCATAGAAATGAACTAGTCTGATTAGCAAATTTAAGGGTACTTTCTTCTTCAGTACATCTAGAATAGTGTTGATCTAAATTTGCTTTATATCTTAAAATATACCCCATAGGTCTAAACTTTTTTATATTAAGTCCAACCCATTTTTTATTAAAAAATCAATTACTAAACATTTGTATGTTTAGATTCATTTCTGTGAAACTGTTGTATAGAATATCCTAATGTGATGTTTGTTTTGATTGTTTTCCTAAAACTCATAATTGTTGGCTAAAATTACAAAGAATTGCTAGTTCCTTAAAAAATATATACTTCTAGTTAGACAGAAATTGTAATCTACAAATAAAAGTAGCCCTTCTAGAAAAACTCCTTTAAACAAGTTTTTATTTTGAATTCTTGGATACATAGATCTTGTATCATAAGTTCAATGCAAAGAAACAAATGTTTTATGTGACAACTTTAAGAAATATTTTAAAAAGCATTAAATATACTAACTGTGTTACCAGGTATAGCCCTGGAGGCCATGTGCATGGGTATGGTTCATGCCTGGTATGGGATACACGATTAGTATGCAGATGGTACACCCGGGCAATTGCTAGACGTGCCCGAGTATGTCTGGAAGTACCCTGACCATACCCGACTCGCACCCACAATAAAAATGGGATTTCTTAATTTTTTTTCATTTTTTTGTCAACAAAAGATCAAATCGGGATTTTTAAACATTAAAATAATCTAGCGGGAGCGGCACCACCGATGCTTGTGGTTCTACTCCTGATGTTTGTGGTTCTAATGAACCACATGATGGTGATGATGCTCTCTTTGAAGACATTGAAGGAGAACCATTTGATTATGATTATAATTAGTACACTAATTTTTCTTATTTTTGTGTAGACATTGTAAAATTTGAGCAATGTACTTGTTCTAAGTTCGATCAATGAATGTCATCACAAAATGCATTGAATTATCGATATGATTTGTGGCTATTCACTGAATTTGTTTATTGTATGCATGTATATGGTTAATTTTGTGTGTTTGGCTATATTTTTCAATATTTTTAACATTTTATATATATTTTGTATGGCCATACCCAAGGCCCCCAAAAACATTGTCGTACCAGATACACCCAAACCGTACCACATATCAGCTACCTAGAACAAGAACTTCCTTAACGGTTCCTCGAATATACATTTACGGATAAATGAAGCTTTTATAAGACAAGCCTCTTAAAGGGTTGTATGAATAATTGTGAGTAAGTGCAAGGGTATGTGGCACCCCAGGCGAATTCTAAAAATTGGTTACATGAGTGCCATGGTGTAGGGGTGCACAAGGTGCAAACTAATAAAAATGTGAGTACACTAACATCAAACTTGAAAATTGAAATTTGAGGTCTAATGCAAAAAAACTAATGTTTTTAGCAAAAAAATTAAGAAATATTAAGAAGTGCATTCACAGTTCCTCAAATATATACTAGCAAGAACCTCCTTAACAATTCCTCAAATATATGTGGATGGATGAAGTTTTTATAAGACAAGCCCCTTAAGGGGTTGTACGAATAATTGTGCGTAGGTTCGGGGGCATGCGACATCAAGGGCAAACTCCAAAACTTGGTTATGTGGGTGCGATAGTGTAATTTCCCTTTTCAGAGGCTAGTTCTTGAAGACCTTAACCCATTTTCTCCCCGTGGGTCTAAGGAGAAAGCAAGGGGAAGATCTGAATTTTGTAATTGCATCATATTTTTATAGTTATTTCATTTGTATTTATGATTCTTATTGGGCGATTAGCACTCCAATAGATGGCTATGTAATTAGGAAATCAAATAAGTATTTGTGGCATGTAAGCCCAAAATACTTAATGAACTTTTAAAAGATCCTCTCTTAAGGGGTCGGCCCTTTTGGATTGCATTGTAATAAGCACCCCTTATGTCTATAAAAGGAGGTCGCTTAATCATTTGTAGGGATGTTTCTGGTGAATCTATCTTGTTGGTGAAGGCTTGCTTATTGAAGCACTTTCTCCACTTCATTCAAGGATGAAAACCCTTGAATTGAGTACCTCCCAAGGACGAAAACCCTTGAGGAGAGGATAGTGTGGACGAAAACCCACATTATCTCATTTGCATTGAACTTCATTACTAATTATATTCAATTACAGCCCTAAGCGACTTGGTTTGAGGAGGAAATTTTGGTGTTTCGGCTCTTCTTCCAAGTGTGACTTGCATGGACATGTTCTCTCTATTTTTCTAAAGTGCAATCTACATTTTCATCATTATTTGGAAGCTTGCGGATGTCATTTTCAGATTTGAAGTATTTATTTATTCCAGTTGTGTAAGAGTTTATCAATAAATTCATATTTGCAATTGTGGGCTTCTAAAAATCAGATTTCTTGCATATTAATGTTGTTGGTTATTGATCATTTTTTTTGAGCAATTAGCAAGTTTTTTGAGTGTGTTTGTGCCCTAGAACGGGTGTTTTGCTTCCCCAAGCAAGTTGCCATTTTGGGAAATTATTTACAGCAGAATCAAGGGTTCTTGCAAGGGTGTCTGCAGCAGCTCCAAGTCTGATTTTCTGAGTTTTAAATCAGCTCGGGTCATTTCCGAAGTGTCCCCAAAAAGGGACATTACAGATAGTCTAAGCATTGCATACTGATAAAAATATGGATATACTACAACATCAAACTTGAAAATTGAATGGTGAAATTTGGAAAATTTGATTATCATGGAACTTATCAAATCAAATACTTATATGACAGTAAAATTATACTATCATTGAGTTATACAATTTATATCATGACATCATTGTTTTATATACTTATATCACATTATAATTTATTTACTAAAAACATTGATTCGGCACCCCATGGTACCAGGTCAGTCAATATCCGCCAACCCAATAAGTGGTCCAGGTCAAATACATCTTTGGGTTAGTCCCAAGGATGTCTAAGACGACCCCAGTACATTTTGATTCTGCTACTAAAGAACCCAGGCAAACCCATATGTTTTGCCTTTTTTCCCTATAATGATGTTGATGCTCTCAACGAAGAGCAATATGCCAATGAATATATAATATTTATCATTACTTTTGGCATTCACTTAGTATTATCAATTTACCAATAGCGTTTTTATGGTTATTTTGTATATTTTAAGTATACTATATGGTTAACTCTTGTTTATTAGGGTAGAATGTTTATATTTTTTATTTTTTATTTTATATATTTTTTGTATGACTGTTCCCAAGCCATATCCGGGGAGAAAAAAATATCATACTAGCAAACCCAATTTTCTATACCCAAACCCGTACCCAAAATGAACTGGTAACTTTATTTATATAATGTATATCATAATATATAAACTCATATATCAATATGTGTCATAAGCCAATCACAAATCAAAATCCAAAATGTTGAGAGATTGCTTATTACTTCATATAGATCAAAATCCTTACCATATATTTCTTTGTTATTACATGTAAATTTTGGTGATATGGTTGAAAATGAACGCTAATTTCAATGACTATAGAGTAATGTGAATGGTAATATGCATTGCGGTTTTTTAAAAAACCTATGTTTTAAACTTTTTGTTTGACAATTGTTGATTTTTGCTTAATTGATTTCCTATGAAATGAGAGTGAAACTAAAGAAAAACGGATTCAATTCCCCTAGGCAAGTTGGCTGCCTTGGGTGCATCTTGGGTGCGACCTATGTACCAAGTGCAGCACAAATACAGTTCTGTGATTGTATCTAGACAACATTGATATGCAAACATCCAAGAATGGGGTTGGCTTGATTTGGCCTAACGAGCCTTGGGTCATATGGCACCCTCCTCCCAGTAGAACTAACAAATGGAAATATGATGGAGCTGCAAAGGGAAACCCAAGTTTGGTGATCATATATTCCAAGATAATGAAAGCCTACCAGTTCTTCCATACACTGTGCATAAGTTTTACCAATAACATAGTTGAAGGAACCGTGCTACTAAGAGGCATGGAAATTGCCCTCGACAGAAGTTAGAAGTCAATCCTTGTTGAAGGCGCCTCACTAATTCTTAACAAAATAGTAAAGAAGGTCCAGTGCAAAGCATGGGAATTTATCTTGGTAGTCAAGGGGGTTAAGTGATGCCTAGCCAAGCTGAACAGATTTACATAGATCATAGATGGGAACAAGATAGCAGATTTGGCAGCCAATCTGGCCATCAAAACATGGGAGAGTGAGAAGTGCATGGAAAAGATGTTCTTGCCCCCTTTCCTTAATGAAATGCAAGGTCTTGTATTCAAAAACCATCAGCAGTGGTGTTACTTCCGACATAGCAATGGACAACTTAAGCATAAACCTCTTATCCATGTTAGGGAGACCAATAATTTCTGAAAATCAAAACATCATTTGCTCTCTGACTGAAATAGCAGTTCAAAGAGGTCAGATGGAACAAATTGTTATCATGAGTAGGGAGGGTGGAATGTGTGAGCTTTAAGAAAGGGAATTAGTATCCCTTGATTAACTATAGATCCAACAATTCCTCTGTTCTAGACTGTTTGAAGGCAGCAAAGGATGAAGAGAGCTGGGGATGAGGCAGGTGCTTGGGTGTCTGTTATTCTGCTCCTAGCTTTGAATCCTGTTTTTTGAGTTATGAGAAGGAATTCAATTCAATATTAGGCAGGTTAGTTTCCAGTGAAGGATGACGAAAGGCACATGCTCATGTGGATTTGTAACAGCGTGAAGACACACATTTTCAGTTAACTGTTGTCCTTGACAGTCCCTTGAATACAATTGAAAGAGAAAAGAAAATGGTGAGGGAGCTTGAGGGTCTGAGTTTCCCTGGACTCAGTTATAGAATATTTGGTTCGTTCATACTTGGACACCCTTCAGTAAGTCTGGTATATGGCTTGAGTGCTGCATACGAATTTAGGATTCAGGGATGATATCTCGCAGCCAAAACTTATAAGGAAATCCTATGAAGTGATAACACTGTTCATCTTTCGCTGTAGTCTAGTTCAGGCAATTTCCAAGCAATTGGGATTTGCCAATGGGTTGTGTGCTTTTAGCCCACTCCATTTTCTGCGAGTCTGAGTCCCCTTAGCTCCAGAAAAGATAAGCATGTATCCTTTGCTTTGATACCTAAACAGAGCAATAATTTTAAAAAGGGTATGTACTCTGATGGCTTGTTGCTTGAAAATGAATGTTTTGTAATTTTATCTGAAATATTTGAAACTAAAGATGAAAAATGCAGGGTGATGAAAGAAAATATTAGTTTCAGTTTTAATATTATCTGGGATGGACAATGATAAATGATGTTGATCGCATAGGTTACAACATTAGTCAATACTCTGGAAAAATTATACATTCAATACTCGGGAAAAAAAAATTGATATGGCAAAATATACATTCATTCGTACTCTGGAAAAATTAGTATTGAATTTTGAAGGTAATGTTGTATATTGAAATGACATGTAATTATTACTGTCTACCCAGCTTTTTGCCATTAGGGCAGCATCGCACATTTCAAACTCATGTGTTTTGTTCTTACTCACTCCCTCGATTGTCAAGCAGGACTTGGCACTGGCTATTTCAGGGCAGTTAACAAAGATATTGGTCTTTCTGACACTCTTAAATTTGATGCAAACTAAAGCCTTGTTCTCCATTAGCTCCTTTTTCTCGGTTCTTCTGTTGGTTAATTTCAATAGGGGGTCTTTGTTTTGCAAAATCATTTCTTATCATGTTGCTTTTTCTATAAAAAGGTAAAGGTAAAGTTATTTTCAGGTCCCAACATAGCCAGCACAACTCCTTGTACTATGTGACTCTCATTGTATGAAGAGCATTTTCCACATCCCCTAACAATATATTGTCCACATTGTAAATCCCTTAGGTTTTAAACTCGTGACAGAGCTCGAAAACAAACTAGACCTTGTCAATATGCCTATTGACTTATCTAGGGCTCACACATTTGGGTTCGCCCCACTTTCATTTTTTTTAAATTAGTTTTATTGCTTCATAGTTGGAGATTTAGAAACTTTATTTATATTTATCAGAGTTCCTTTAAGCACTTATAATTGACTTTATAACTTGTTTTACTATTCAAATATGGTAGCCAGCCTCAAATTCGGCTCCGACTTGACATGATTAGCATTGAAATTGGCATTAAAAAATGGCCAAAACTTGCGCCACTCAAAATGAGGCCTCTGGCCAAAAAATTGAAGGTTGTTCAATTTTTTTAGAGGTCAAACTCGGAGTATCATCAAAACTCAAAGTCGCGCCAAAACTCAGACTTACATGGTCATCCCTAGATATAATATGAACAGTACTAAACCTAGAAATCAGTAACTTTGAGCCTAGCATGTAACAGAAAACTCGTATTCCAGCAAAGCACAATCAGTAATGGCTTGACCATTTGCAGAGCTGGGATGATTCATCCTGCAATCAGAATTCATCCGAGTCATCAGGGATGATGTGTCCCACATCATTGTTGCATAGACCTTGTTGAAGTATTTGTCCACATGGGCTTTGAACTCGGGTGCTTTCAGAGTGGATAAGATTTTAAGGCTAAGCCTTGCTAGTTCAAAATCAAAGATTCAAAATTCGGTAATAAGGCAAAGTGAACACTGTGATAATGACCTCCTGGGTTCAATTCTTCAAGCCCTATGGAATGACCTTCCCATACTAAAGTGGCCATGTTAATGTAGGTCAGAATCTAAAAAGACCAAATGCAAGTTTTGAGTGTATATATATATATATATATATATATTTGAAAGTACACTCAAATTTCTAAATCAAAATTATTAATTAGTGATTAAACAAAAAAAATTATCGACTTATTATGAATGAGCATATGATAATTTTAGTTTTTGTTGACATTTATTTCTTGTCCATATTATAGGTAGTTTGGCCTTAATAAGAATTTTTTTGTCATTGTGTGATTCATCCTCGTGATGGACCATAAAATGTGATCCGAGACAATAATTCTCTAAACTACTATGACAAATCCTCAGGAAGGTTTTTCTTTAAATATATACTTCTCAAACAGGATTTCTAAGTTATCACAGTGAAACAGAGCATAATCCCCAGCCATAACTAATATAACAAAAAACTCTCTTATTTTTTTAAAGAAAGAAGCAAACAAGCCGTATCCCAGTAGGCATGCCCCTGAAAATGAATTAATCCATTATATCACTTAAAATGCCCAAAACAGGACTGGCAGGAAACCGCTACACTATAAGAAAAAAGAGAATGTGTATATAAACCCCACAACCCAATAAATAAATATTTTTTATTAATTTTTGGATAAATATTATACTACAAATATCACTGCAACGCCCTAGCTATTTAGCTAAAGCTTCTATACGTGTTCGTTTCTCAAATGACGACTAAAATTAACTTGGAACTTCAAAAAAAAACATTTTATCGATTTCGACATATCATTTTGACAAATAAGGAGCTGGAGAAACAAAAAGGGGGGAAAGAGAAAGAAAAAGTGGGGGGAAAAAATAAACTTACAGAGAAGACGATTGAGTGGAAAAATCTCCACACATTGAAGAGGCGGCGAAATGAAGCTGCCTTACAGCAGGAGATTGCAGAGGAAACATCGACCGCAACCAGCTAACGCATATTCAAATTGCCGTCAATTGACATTTATTAGAATTGAAGATGATGATGATTTAGAAGAAGATGATGAGTGCCCGAATCTTTTCGTTACCTGAACGGTCAGGGGAGAATAATAATTTATGCAAAAACTTGTAAACTCGGCTGACAGATTTCTGAATAATAATTGACGGGAATGCGAAGAGAGAGTGGAGGAATGGCGGGATTGTGTTTGCCAAACCCCTGCTCTCCCCCCGCGATCCTATTCAATGCAATCAAAGGCTCGGATTGTTTCATTGCACGCGTGCCCCTCAGCCGTTCGATTTCTTAGGTTTTATTTTAAGAATTATGAGGTTTTTCAGCTTTTAATGTCGCATTATGGCATGCGTATTTATGGACTGGGATATCGGATGTGAATCCGGAGGCATTCTATTAGCTATTTTCTGGTAATAGATTAAAATTTCATATTAAAAAAATTAATTATCTTTTACCACCTTTTTGAATTTAATTATTATTATTTTGTTGGAGGTTTGGATTTATTTGTGAGGAGCATTTATTCCATTAAAATAGTTAAATGTTGTATTAATAAATTTTTGAAATAATATTTTGTAATTTTCTTATATGTAGTATTTACTAGTATAGATAATATCCATGGAAATTAATTATCTTTTACCACCTTTTTGAATTATATATTAATTATCCTTGATTGTCTTTTTTAAATGAGAAGAAAAATTAATCTATAACTAGCAATTGCAAATGAGTTGCGCCATCCAATGTAGAACAAGTTACGCCGGAGAGGGCTTCAATTTTATGTGTATAATTTTTACTCAAAGAACAATCCCGGTGTAAAGATAAAGAAGGGAAAGGTGTAGAGAGTCGGTTCTTATGTTGGCCAACTATGGCTGCCAGTGTGATATTTGAATGACTAATCACAACAAAAAATATTCTAACATGTCAGCACAAAATACAAAAAGTACAATAAAAAAACAGAACTATGAGTTTAACATCGCGGTCACTCATGATGTTCTCAAGCCAGCCACTCCCAAAAGCAAGGGCACCAAAGAATGGTTATTGCCTAGTCTAAAATGTCATTTAAAGGATGTGGAGTAAAATTATAAATTCATGTCATTTAAAGGATGTGGAGTCAAATAATAGTAAATATCTAGAACTTACAAAAATATCTAAAATCCGGCAACCTGTAAAGTTAAGCCACCGGAATTTGACACTTTCCAGCAATGCCTTCTTCAAAGTAAACGCCTCTGGCGAATAATTAAATGGAGAAGAGGATATAAATAAACGTCAAATTTAAAATCATCTGTTATTACACTGAAAGGTAGTGGGAGACAAGGAGTGTAATGACGTGTGTTGATTGAAAAACTCATTATTTGCCGACTAATATTGCATTTTTAAAATAATATATTTTTAATGTTGACTCAATGTTTAATACATAAAATTAAATATGTGATTATATATTTATACACCCAAATGTAATTTATTTTAATAGTGTGAAAGATAATTAGTGTAGGATAAATAATAAGTGTAAATTTACAATCGGTAAGTATAATAATTTACATGTATTTATGAAATATATAAAAAATACTTAGGGAAGTTTTTAGTTTTAAATGCATTTTTACTTTTAAGTTAGTTTTTACTTTTAGATGTATTTTATAAATAAAACATATAAAGATTTTATTGAGTGGGGTAATGGGTTAAGAGGCCACAAGAGACATTCAAGATTCGATGGCACAATTCATCCTCATTGTCATTGAAGAAAATCAGATGATTGATTGGGGACAAATCATAAGTGATAACATCCACCATCAATTGCTCCAGTTGCAGGTCACCATAAAGTTCACAATGACATCATATATGGCATACGTTCTCGCGAGTACAAGACCATTCAGAGGCGTGACTCTTGCTCAAAATGTTTCTTAGAGGGTCGTTGCTTATGAAAGGTACCCACAACTCACTCTTGAGAAAAAAATATCATCATTTTTCTAGGGTGAATGATGCATTCACCATGTTTGTCATCCAGTTGCTGGAAGGTAGCCCAGAGTTTAGATTGTCTTCCCAAGCCGCAACATTGATTGAGAAATATGGGTCCTATTTCACTCAATTTTTAACCTTCTCTTATATCAAAGTTTCGGGGTTTGACCTTGCCCCTCACAAGCTCCCGAGATACCTCAGTGATAAGATTGTGATGTTCAAACTATGCAGGCAGCTTGCCCATTTCAAAGGCAAACTAAGGAACCGCAAGAAGAAAGGTGTGTCATTTCCTATCTCTCTTAGAATCTTCTCATGTAAGAATGTCATTAACACCTCGAGTCTGAAAATTTCATTTTCCCCCTTAAACCCCTATTCATATACACCCAAGGAATATTTTCACATCTAAAACAACCCTGAGATCTCCAATCTTCTCGATTTGCACCATGTTCCCCAAATTGAAAATTATTGGGTCAATTGCTTGGATGATTTTGAGGTAAGAAAGTGAGATCACGTGAGGATGACCATCGACTAAATGAGAAAATTTAAATTTTATTAGTTTGTAAATGTTGTAGAAGATGATGGGACCGAGTTGTATGATCCTGAATACCAAGAAGTGAAAGTCTCGCCTCTCCCACCGGTCTCGTGGAGTGTTTATGAGTTAGGAGATATCAATGAAAGAACTGCAGTAGTAATCCAAAGATCTAGGGAATGGTTCAAGAAAGAGAGGGTTGTGCTTATTGAATCAAGTGGTTTTTAGACTCTCACAAGGTAGGCATTTCATCTTTCGTCTGTGAAGACAATCGAGAGGATTGCGAGCTCTACTCGCTCAGGAGAGCTCGTGAAAAGGAAGATGGTGGATGTTAAAATTTCCCACTATAGGAGGTTGCATAAGAAAGAAAAGGTCATTCGAGACCCTGCAAAAGATTTAGAACAAGGAGAGATTGATCCTTCTCATACACCGATTTTGCATCAGTCTTCAAGCATCTCCTCCTCTGCGGCTAAGCCAACTCAACAAATGCAAGATGCAACCTCTCACACTGAACTTGAAACTGCAATCATGCCTAGTGTCGAACTTCAAACAATGGAGGTCTTCCCATGGATACAATAAATGATCAAAGGAAATACTCGCATACCACAACAGACAATGGTGCCATATTTTCAAGCTATTTCAAAAATAGTGAAAACTAAGCGAGGTAAGAAAGCCTAAATAACTTCCCGCTTTTTCAATGGTGCCTCAGTAAACCAATATGTGGAAGTAGCTCTGCCGAAGGTAATAAATCCCATTAGTGAGATGACCTTGTCTAACAATGAAATGACCACAATTCCTCTGGGACCAGCAACACATGAAGGAGATGCTCATCTATTCAAAGTGCTTCCTTGCAAGAAATGAAGAATACAAGGAGAAGATTGAACAAATGGATGAACATGTGAGAACTATCACTTCATATGTTCAATCCTTCATATAGCATAATGTCATCCCACCTCTTACAACCGAGGATATTGTTAGAGTAGGTATTTACCTTAGCTCATGTTCACCTAGGTACTTTATTTACCTTTATTGTATTTATCCTCACCCACTTATGTGTGTGGATATTTCTTTTATCTTACTTAGATATTAGGAGATATTATCTAGTTGTTAGGTATAGTTTTTTTCCTTGATCTATGGTATTGACTAGATCCTTGATGGTTTAGTTCTCTCCTAAAATCTATGAGCTTGACTAGTTCTTTGATGACTAGTTATTTCTTTGATTTATGGCTTGATATACGACCTTGACTGGTTCTTAGATTGCTATTCCTTACCTATATAAGCAAGGACCATTCTCATTGTATTTCATTGAGTTCCATAATAATATATGATATTGTTGCTCATTTTTTTGCAAAGGTTTTATGTAAAGTTATTCTGGTGAATTGTTTTCATCTTATAGATCGTGGTGTTTGATTAGCATTTGTATTCTTGGCTTGGTACGATCTAGTTATCATTCCTTTTATGGTATCAGAGTAGGAGATTGTTGTTAACTTCCGTCTGTAAGTTTTATTTTGCAAAAAAAAATTATATATTCATATATTCGAGATTTGGCCATATTTTGTTGTTGCATGCGTTTTATGCAAAACAAAGGCTTCCATTAGATTCAGAAGGTGCCAAAACCCTAAGATTGACTATAAACTCAACCATATTTAGAGGCAGACGTTTTTTTTGGTTTTTTGTTATTGTAGAGAAACGTAGTGGTTTGCCTCGGGATTCGTGTGAGAAAGGAAAGAAAACCGGGAAAAAAATTATGGGTTTTGTTGGGTTTGTTGAGATCCAAACTGGGTATTTTTTTGTTGTGGCATAACATTTTTCAGGTTGCGTGTAGGAGGCCTTTTTTGGAAGGACAAATATTTCCTTTTTTTGTAGGGTACCAGGACAGCCGTGCACGGATTCTGCCATTTCGGGAAATTTCGTAGCCTACTATTTTTGGCAATGCATGTCACTATCCACACAATCCCGAAATAGTAATTTATACCAAAAGAAATTGTTGGATGTGACTTTCTCGAAAGTAAGCGACACATCCCATAATAGTAAGTTGTGCAAACACCCATTGAAATCATTAGCCCTTGTTCATATGGTATGGTCGTATGAGGGCTTAAAGCTTGTGATTCCTACTAGTTAACTCCAGCCCCCTTTCATTTTATTTTTGTGGTGAAGGCAAGAGCATTTTATTTTGTTTTAGTGGTAACTAAAATAAATAACAGAGCATAATATTGAAAAGCTTGCATTTTTTTATCGGTAACTTAGTTTTGAGTGTCATTTTTTGCAAAAGAGCTTGTTTTCCTCTTTCCATTGGAAATATTTATTTTTAGAATTTCACTATAATTATAAAGTGCAATATTGTAATACGCACTCATTATAAAGTGTCAAATATGGAGGAGTGTTGTAATCAATTGTGGACGTAATTTTGGCTGAGCCCGACGTCCTAAACTTTTGGGAGTTGCATTCTTGTATCTATCTTAGATTCTGAGAATGATATAATTTTCTCTGAAGTGTGTGTACTTCAAGAGGATATTGTAAATTTTTTGGAAGAAAATAGATCACTCAAGAAGCGAAATTATCTTCTACAATCACTCATTCACGATAAAGATACACTAATACACTCCCTACAACAAACACTTGTTAGCCTACAACATCGCCATCATATTGTGGACAACCATGTCCATGTTCCTAGTCCACTTGCAGTTGTTGCTCTTGTACCCACTGACATTAAACTCCCAGTCTTTAAGCATGTTACTACTCTTGATGCTCCTAAGCCTACGAGGCTTGTTACTGCATGCTCTTCCACATTTGTGTCTATTACACTAACACATGTTGTGTATTCCACTTCTGCTCATATGCATGGCTCTTTTGAGAAGCATACCACTGCATTCAGTTCTTGCATGCTCCGTTCTATGGATTTCACTAGCAGAGGTATTGGTCAACATTCATAGGGCATTATTTCCCCTATTCCACATGTTAAGTGGAATTCTCGTCATGACATTAGTTTTCGAGCAGATACTTCATTGGGATCACACATTAACAGAGCTCCTATTTTTGTTTACTTGACTCTTTTTGAGGATCATGAGCAATATATGAGTTCTACACCTTCACTCAGGCTTGAGAAACCTAATATTTTAGCTGTCAGACATGATCAACCTAACACACATTCTGATGTTCCTTTGCATGCACCCATTGTGCATTTTACACCAATTCATATGCAAGCATCTTCTTCATCCATCTGTGTTGATTTGGGGTGGATATCTAATCACTCGTGGTGGTGATATAGGCATTCATTGAGAAGACTTTATAGGTGTGGCTCCTCCACCATTCGGCCTCTTGCTCCATTTTTTATACCTTCTACATTGTAATGCTTCTTGTTTTGAGCATTTTTTAGCAGGTGTAGTGTATCTCTCTTGTTTGTTGAGAGATTTTGTATATGTATTTTCGACACTTTTGGCATGTTGACATCATCTCTTGTGGGGGATCTATTTTGGTGAAGTCCAGTGTTATTTTGTCAATGTTCGAGTAGTTGTTTTGACAACTCATACAAATTTGTAGCGTCACTCCACCCATTTAACAGTATGGGAGGGTGTGGTGTTGATCCTGCTTCTTCGGGTTTTGTGTCCTTGCTTTGTTACCTTGGCTTTTCTTGGATCATGACACTCTGAATTTTGTGTCCTTATCTTGTTACTTTGTTTATTGTTCTTGGATCGTGGCACACCTATTTGTAGTAGTTGATCGAATTATGTTTGGTGTTTTTTTTGTACTTTTGACATCTCTTCGTTGACAATCTCCTTGTATGGAGCTATTTTGGTGAAGCCCGGTGTCATTTTTTTTAGTTTTTTGATGGAGCAGTGGATTCAAACCATATTGCATACCAAAATTCTTCAACATTGTACGAGTTTTTTGAGCCAAGCTTCTTGGGATGCCTTACAGTGGGTTTTTACTCTCTTTACTTTGTTGTTACTGGTTTTGGGTATCTTGTGTTGTCCCTTCTTTCCCAATTTTTGTACACGAGTACCTCATCAGGCCTAGTTTTTAGGACTCATAATGTGGACATGTCACTTCTATTTTGGCCCCTAGCTTCACTTGAGGGAGGTGTTAGAGTAGGTATTTACCTTAGCTCATGTTCACCTAGGTACTTTATTTACCTTTATTGTATTTATCCTCACCCACTTATGTGTGTGGATATTTCTTTTATCTTATTTAGATATTAGGAGATATTATATAATTGCTAGGTATAGTTCTTTCCTTGATCTATGGTATTGACTAGATCCTTGATGTTTGGTTCTCTCCTAAATCTATGGGCTTGACTAGTTCTTTGATGACTACTTATTTCCTTAATTTATGGCTTGATCTACAACCTTGACTGGTTCTTAGATTGTTATTCCTTGTCTATATAAGCAAGGACCATTCTCATTGTATTTCATTGAGTTCCATAATAATATATGATATTGTTGCTAATTTGTTTTGCAAAGGTTTTATGTAAATTTATTTTGGTGAATTGCTTTCATCTTATAGATCGTGGTGTTTGATTAGCATCTGTGTTCTTGGCTTGGTACAATCTGGTTATCGTTCCTTTTAGATGCAACTTCAATCAGTAGCTTTGATCCAGAATCAATCAAGAAGTCACATGGCTACACAATGCCAGATAGAGCCAATGATAAGTGGGTGAAAAAAATCCTCGAGAAAGGTAAAACCTTGTTTCTAGAGATTCTTTCGTTGTTTTAATTCATGCTTTCCACCACTAAGAAAGTAAAGATGATTGGGGATGATATTGAAAAGGAAAAAGAGCATTGGGATCAATTTTTTCCATTGGCGTCTGACATGGAGAACATTGAATCTTTTACATTGGTAGGTAGAAATGTGTTAAACTCTATATCTAAAAATATGTCTCCAATTTGGTCTTGAACGTTGGTTGCTTGATATGAGATGTTGAATCATGATCTTGATGAGCTGGATTCTTGTGATGAGATCACCTCACAGATGCATGAAACATAAGTAAGGAAGTGCAAAAGCTTAGAGTACCTACGGTAAATGAAAATACTTTAGTGAATGATCTTATGAAACCATTGTAGGAATTGGTTAGAAAAGAAGCAGGAGACCCATTATCCTTCAATGAAGACACCCTAGAATCCCTTTGTAGAAATCATATATACTATTTCCAACATTGCAAAGAAGCATCAAGCCTGGTTCATGAAATGTAAAAGCATCAATATTACTTCTGAGAATTAGCTTAAGGCTTTAAGCTTCATGCACATTCCTCAAACATAGAAGGTTGCACCCACAACGACTCGTTTCAACAAAGAGTTCAAAGGAATTGAGATTTCTCTAGGAGAACTCTCCCAAATTCCTTCAATAAGTGGATCTTCATCAACAAATGCATCGTCTTCTTCAGAATAGCTATCTCCCCTCTTCTCTCTTTCCCACCCCTTCTTCTATTCTCTCGTGTTCTATTTCTTCATTAAGGGGGGTTACCTTTCACTTTTCATCTTATTAATTTAAATGTGACATATAGTCAAACATTGTAATGAATTTCCTCTAATTAATAAAAAGGAACTCACTTTATTTCTTAGGTATATGAAAGGTCACAAGTTATAAAAGTAAGTGAAAAGTCATGTGGGGGTAGGGTAGGTAAATATTCATTTCATAAATCTATATATTGTATGACTCCCTCATTCCAAAGAGTTGTCAATTTGTGAGTCTTTGAGTAGATCAATAATGCACTACTAATAAACAAGAAAAAGATGGCATTCTTTGATTTATTTTCTATATGTTTCCTCCATCCCTCTTTTTAGCTCTGTGCATATGATAATCTTGTATAACCAAGAAAGGTGTTAGAGCCTTTGATGAATAGATTAATGAAATTATGTGTTCATGATTCATTCTATCTTGTCATTGTTAGCAAATTTGTTTTCTTCTAATTGTGTGTGGATAAATTTTGGTTAAAACTTGTAAAAATATGCTAGTGCCTATTTACAAGATTAACCCCCCTCTCTCAAAGTTCTCACTCCCATTATCTCACTTCTCAAGAAAATTCTTCCCTTACACTAGCTGTAAACATTTATCACATGTTTAGTGGAGTGTCGCTACGTGATCTCCAACCTATTGGATACCTACAATTTTTTTTTATCTCCATTAAATAAAGGGAGCCTACCCTTTCACAATTAGGAGGGATATAGTCCCAGAGTGTTGGTGAAAATAAACTAATTTGTCTTTGTGACAAATTATCTTGCCAATAGTTTTTAGCACCCACCATGGGGTAAATGTTTTTGTCTCTGCACTACCTCATAAACCACAAAATCTATAAAAAATTATATATCTGAAAAAATCATAAGATTCTTCATGTATGCTCTACATTTTCCCTCCATGGCTATCCCTGGAAATGCTCCCATGCTGCAAAATAATCTCATTTTCTTCGAAGAAACCCAATAAGACCTATTAGATGAGTTAAGGAATTGCATTTGGCATAACAGAGAGATATTTAACCATTATCACATACCCTTTAGAATTTTTTTACCTTTTAAGAAGATTTTGATCAAGATCTAAAACGTGTAAGACAAACTCTAAATCAACAAAAAAAATCTTTGAAGAGTTTTGTTTTAAGCTGTGTATTCATCCAACAAGTTGGTAGAAAGAAGGCACACAAGGGCCTCCAGAGCTACTAACATGACTGCCCAAAATTTGAATAGAAATCACAATTTTATTTCTAACTTCCCGTCACTCAAATTGCAAGGAGAACAAGTCAAGAGTATTTTCCTAAGTTTGATCCTTCTTTTCCTCTTGAATAATCCATTGAAGGATCAACAATTGAACTATTAAATTACATTCCCTTGGAAGAATAAATTATAGAAAGAAGCCGTAGAAATAGTTGTAGAAGAAGTAAGTGAGGAAGAAGAACCAAAGATGGCCCTACAAACACCCTTACCTTGGGAACACAACACGATCATATTGGCTCTAACTCCCCCTTTGCATGAATTACCTAAGGGGTCCAAAAGGAACTTTCATAAATTATATGGAGATGAGAAGTGACACCCTAATGATCACATTGCAACATTCATAACAAATTGTAGGGTGTTGGGAGTAGGATACGAACATGTATCGGTTTATTTGTTTGTAGAATCCTTATAAGATGCTGTTGCAGAATGGTTTAATCATTTACCAAGGAGATCTATTACCAAATGAGATGATATGAAATCCAAATTTGAATCTAGATTCAAACTAGCCGAGGATGCTCATAATCTTCTTGCTCAATGGTCTCATTTGAAGGAAGAGGCATATGAGCCCATAGGGGAGTTCGTGGCTAAATTCAATAGAATTATCTAGAAGATATTGGAAGCAGCCCAGCCATAAAAAGATAATAAATTAAGATTCTTCACTAATGTGTAACTTCCCGAAGCCAGTTTCATGCTGAGAATAACTCAACCAGCTGATTTGGTGGAGGAAAAGAAACTTGCAGTTGAGGTAGAAGATGACTCGATTATTTCTAGAAATATCAAAAAGGGTCCAAGCTAAGAGAAGGGTCAGAGATCAAATCCTGGAACCACATACTCATTAGTACAAAAACTGGCTAAATATGTTCTCTCTCTTAAGAAGCAATTGGCCAAGGCCTCCATGTATAAGGATGTCCCTAAGAATATTTTTAAAAATAAGTAAAGGATTGGTCCACCACCTCAAATAATTTCTCTAGAAGCACCTCCTATAAATGCAGCTTGTGACACTGAGGAGGAGGAAGAAGAATTGGAATATCGGGAAAAAGAAAATGAAGACAATAATGTCCTATAGATTGAAGAAGTGGAAGATGATGAACAATTTAGTTTCCTCGAGTATTCAGAAGGTAGATGGAGAAGATGATGATGAAGATGTACCTAGTTTCTTCATGTGCGGTATTCACCACTCCCAATAATCAGAAAGGAAGTTCCTCCAACTGCTACTCTGAAAAAAAGGAAGAAGAATAGAAGATCCTCCAGTGGTGACTCAAAAAAATAAAATAATCAATAGAGGATCTCCCCTTCCACCTTCCATGGAGTTTGTAAAGGAGAATCCAGATCTCGTGATGAGAAAGAAGCTATTTGTTGTTCCAAGTAAGTCTCCTAATACTCCTAGTTCTAATTCTATTTTTGCAAAATCTAGTCCTTCAAAAAGCTTCTAGTGTACCTACAAAATCAGCCATTGCTCCCCAAACATCTACTCTCATTGCTAAATCTATTCCAACTCCAAAGGTAGTACCTCCTTATGCCCCCCAAAGAACACATTGTCTTGAGGGTACATACCTTATCTCCATCCACCTCCTTTGACATCATAAAACATGTCAACAAAATCTAAAGTTTATATTTACAAATCTAAATTATTGCAAACTCATCCAGAAAAATTTGATAGGATTGTCTGTTATATCAAAGGTAATAGCTCAAAGCCTAATACTATGGTTCCTAGTTCCAAAGGACTACTACCAACTCCACCTACTCCTCCATCTTAGAATATGCTTTCTTTGAGTGCATCTAAGACCAATAAAGTTGAGCCATTATATCTCTCCCTTCTTATTAAAGGTCATCAATTGAACAATTGCATAATAGATTCAGAAGCTTATGATAATGTGATTCCCATTAAATTTTCTAATTCTCTTGGAATTACCTTGACACGGGCCAATGGATCTTGTTACTCCATGGAGTCCAAGGAAGTCCCACTTGTGGGGTGAATCAAGGATGCACAGGTGGCTCTCACTGATTTTTTGGACAAGAAAGTATTGTTGACTATTTTGGTAGTAAATATTTTGGCATCTTTTGGAATGTTACTAAGTAGAAGTTTCTATCAAGACTTGGGAGGTAAAATCTAGATGGATTGGTTTTTTGCAACCATTCCGGTAAAGGGAGAAATGAAGAAATTTCTTCCTATCAGAAAGATGAAATACATTGTTCAAAAATCAGAGGATCCAAGGGCTGATGTATTGTTTCAGGACAATGAACATGGTAATTATTTCTTGACTTCAGGAAGAGATGAAAATCTACCCTTTCTTACAGAAGATGATGAGGATCAACTGTGGATTATGGAGTTTGATGGAATTCATTCTAGTACTAACTAAGGGGCTGGTGTTGTTCTAACCTCCCCTTCAGGTGAATTGTTCCATTTTTCTTACAAGTTGCAATTTGAGAATACAAATAATACCACTGAATATGAAGCTCTCCTTTTAGGAATGTACGTAGCTAAGTCCATGGGTATTAAAAAGTTGAAATATCTAGGTGATGCCGAAGTAATTTTCAAACAAGTTATAAATTAATACCAAGTCAAGAATCCAAGGCTTAAACACTACAAGAATAGAGTATGGGATTGTATTGAGTCTTTTGATGCTTTCTCTATTCAGGAAATTCCTCGTGAACAAAATGAGAAGGATGATTCTCTTGTAGTCTCAACTTCTCTAATGACTCTGCACCCTTCTTTCAATAAGGATAAAGTTATTGTTGAGATGATTTTCAGGACAAGTGTGCCAAATAATGCTAATCACTAGAAAGTTTTCAATGATGATAATCATCTTCTCTCTTTTCTGGAGCAAAGGGATAATTTCAATAATCTATTCTATGAAGGAAGAAATTATCCACACCATGAGTCCATTTCAGATGAGGACAAGGGTGAGATTGATAGAGTTGATTCAGAAGGGGTTATCATATTAAAAGGTAATAAAATTCCAAAATGCCTAGTTTCTCTTGAATATTTGTTTGATAAACATGATAGGTTTATCAAATAAAAAAAAAATAATCTTCTCATTGCACCGCTGATTTTGAAAAGGAAAACATTGGCACTCTAAAGCAGCCAAGAATGGTCAACATTGGAAAATTTTTTTCACTAGAAGAGAAAAGGAGTTTTGTTTCATTATTGAAAAGATATTATGATGTTCTAGCATATTCATATGATGAGTTGAAATCCTTCAAGCCAAAGGAAATGCACCATTCCATTCCTCTCAAGTGTGAAGCCAAGCCATTTTGGTAGAAGCAAAGGCCATACAACCCTAAAATTACTGGCACAATCAAGGAAGAAGTTCTAAAAATGTTGAATGCTAGAATTATATTTCCCATTCATCACTCCACATGGGTGGCCAACATTGTCCCGGTTCGAAAGAAAAATGGTGAAATAAGGATTTGTGTTGACTTTATAAATTTGAATCAAGCCTCGTTAAAGGACAACTACCCTCTACCCATCATGGACCATATCCTGTAGGAAGTCACTGGATCTGAAATGATTTCTTTTCTTGATGGATTTTCTAGATATAATCAAGTTGAGGTAGCAGAGGAGGACAAACACAAAACTACTTTCACCACTCCGTGGGGCACTTTTTCCTACAATAGAATGCCTTTTGGTCTCATTAATGTTGGGGCTACTTTTCAAAGGGAAATGGATCTTGCTTTCAAGGATCTCAAGCATTGTATTTTCATCTATCTTGATGATCTCATGGTCTTTTCTAAAAAGTGGGGAGATCATTTGAAACACCTGGAGCAAGTGTTGATCAGATGCCAACAACATGAGATATCTTTGAATCCTAAAAAGTGTATTTTTGGTGTTACAAAAAGGAAACTCCTTGGTCACATTGTGAACAAGGAAGGAGCCAAGATTGATCCTAAAAGAATAAAATAAATTCAGGGACTCTCTTTCCCATAAGCAAGACGAGAGTTCACTCATTCGTTGGCAAGGTAAATTTCTCTTGTTTTGTTCCAAATTTTGTTGAACTAACAAAGGATATTACCAGTATGATGAAACCACATGAAATATTTAGGTGGAGTAAAGAAGAAAAATAGGCATTCAAAGGAATCAAATAACTAATTGTAAAATCCCCCACCTTGGTATGCCCAAATTTTGATAAATATTTTATTCTATATTGTTATGCTTCCAAACACACTCTTTCAACTATCCTAGTTTAGAAAAATGAAGAAGGTATTGAAGCTCCTATTGCCTTCATGAGTTGTCCTTTGAAGGATCATGAATTGAAGTACAATCTAATGGAGAAACATGCATATGCCATGGTCAAGACATTCAATAAATTTAGGTTCTATATTCTCAACTCTCACACTATAGTTATGGTTCAAGGATCAACAATAAAGTCAATTTTAACTCAACAAGATCTAGGGGCTAAAAGAGGTAACTGGGTTGCCAAGATCTAGGAGTATGATTTGGACATCAGGCCATCAAATTTGGTCCAAGGAAATGGTTTATGTAGATTGATGGTTGGGGATGAGTCACACATGACTCAAAATGAAAAGGATGAATTTCAGTGCTATGAATGCCTAAGCAAAGACTTGCCTCAAGTTCTCTTTGTGAACACCACCAATGAGTGGTACTCTAACATTGTATACTACCTCACCTATGGGGAGTTCCTGACACACCTGGATTACAAAAAAAGGTGGAATCTTAAGTTGAAAAACAGGTATGTCATATGGAACCATGTGTTGTATAAAAGAGGATTGGATGGATGTTTTCTAAGATGTGTTGACAAGGAGCAACATGAGAAGTTGTTGAAGGCCTATCATGACCAAGCTTGTGGTGGACACTTTTCCACCATGGTAACTACACATAAAATCCTCTGAGGTAGGTACTATTGGCCTACCCTATTTTTTAGATGCTTAGAAATGGGTTTCTAGGTGTGATCCATGTCAACAATTTGTGGGAAGACCCCAACTTTCTGCCCCTCCCTCTTCGACCAGTTGTCATAGAGGAACCTTTCCATCAGTGGGGCTTTGGATTTCATTGGTATGTTGAATCATCATTCAAGTAAAAGACATGCTTATGTACTCATGGCTATCAACTACTTCACTAAATGGGTGGAGGCCATCCCTGTTAAGAAATCAAACTGTGAAGATGGTATGTAACTTTCTTAAGGAGAACATCATTGTTCATTTTGGAATACTTCAAAAAATTGTGGTTGACAATGCAACTTATTTCTCATAGATGGAATTGACTGAGTTTTGCTATAGTTGCAGAATCTCTCTTACACATGCATCAAACTATTACCCAAAATGGAATGGTCAGGTTGAATCTAGCAATAAGAACATTATGACAATTCTTTGGAAGCTTGTTGATCAAAACCAAAGAAATTTGCACAAAAGGATTTATGATGCATTGTGCGTGGATAAGATCACTCCAAAGAAGGCAATTGACATGTATCCATTCTAGTTGCTTTATGGGATTAATGTTGAGATTCCTGTCATGGTTGAATTTCATGCTCTTCAGTTGGTCAGGGTAGTTGAGGATGGTTAGTTCCATGATTCTCTTGATAAGAGGATCTTGTATTTGGAAAATATTGGTGAAGATAGGATGATGGTGGTTGATTGGATCTGAGAACACCAATTGAAGGTGAAAAATATCTTTGACAAGAAGGTGAAGGAAAGATAATTTCAGGTTGGTGATCTTGTCTTGCTATGGGATAAAATAAGAGAGCCTAAGGGAAGTCATGGAAAATTTGACTCATTGTGGCTCAAACCATTTCAGATTCGAGAAGTTTGTGGAGAAAACACTTTTTATCTTTTGTATCTGGATGGTACTTATATGGAATTTACTCGTAATGGGAAATATTTGAAGCTATACAAGAAGTGAAAGTGGGTTGTCCCCCACCTATACCATAGGTGATTTTAGGTTGTGTGTTTCCCTTTCCTATTGTGTGTTTTTTTTCCCTTTTTCTCATTTTTTTTGTGTATGTGTGTTGGTCCATTCATATGTGTTGCTTGTAATAAAGACTCTATAGCCCAATGGATAAGGCACTGGTCCACATAGTGTCTTGAGATTTTGGAGTTATTGCTTGTCTTATCCTCACTAAATTTGATCTAGAACATGTCCCCAAGTAAGATCCAACTCTTTTCATGCATTTTTACAAGCCCAAAAATTCAAACTTGAACCATGACAACTAAGCCAAATGTAAAAATTTTCTCAAAAATCCCCCTAAACCCACTCTAGATCAATTTGTCTTATATATCATGCTCATCCCAACCTTATAGTCCTCCCAATGTGTTGAAAAATATTTTCAAGTGTTTGAAATGATGTAACAAGGTCATTCTTCTCATTCATAAAAGTGCTTCCAAAGGCTAGTTCTCTGACAAGCCTAGAAAGGCTAATTTTGGCCATTTCAAGGTAGGTGTGCATCTCGTGGGAAGGATATAAAAGACCATAATCATCTAGAGGTGGTATTTGAGATCCATTAAGGTGTTGGAAGTGATTTAGGAAGATTTAGGGAAGATTTGGAGGTTTAGGGACAGATTGTGCAAAAGTGGGTTTTTCAGGTGTAAGGAGTGTGTAGTCAAAATTTGAACCTAAACTTCTCCAGAGGATTCCGAGAGCTCTGTAAGGATTTGGAAGGAGAAAAAATATGAATTTGAAATATGAAGGAATTATATACATGGTGGAATCATCACATTTTTCACAAGACCTAATTGTTTCTCATGAAAGCTCAATCTGTGCAGACACACCCTGTTGTCTTGAAGAAAAAGGAGAATTTTTTGGAAGATGAAAGAAGAAATGAAGTTATGAAACCTATTCCATTGTTCTTAAATGGTCTTGGGAGTCAAAATCATATAAAATTTCATATGAAAATACCATATGGAGCTCCAAGGAATTGTGTCTTCAAGTTCTTTTTCTCTCTTGTGCAAGGTGTGCTTCTCATACTTAGCCAATTTTTGGAAGTGACACATGTCAGCTTTTAGCTCCATGGAACAATTTTTGTTCCTCTTATCCCTTTCCTAAGGGGATATAGGGGAAACCAAATTTTTCCCAAGCTCATCCCTCCTCTCTAGTCCCCCATGTGACCCTCCTCAACTCGACTAAGTGCTTAACCGGCTAAGCCCATTTCCCCAAGCCTACACCAGATCATGCCAAGTGGCATCATATTTGCTCAAAGCAATTTTTTTGTCCATAACAAAGGGGGAAAAAGGGGCACTCTTTTCCTTTTATCAAAGGGGAACATAGGGGGACACAAAAATACTCCCATGCTTAGCCCCTTTTGAGGCTCCTCACATGACCATTTTTCAGCCCCTAGGTGCACAGACATGCTTTTTCAATCTCCCTCTCCTCACACCACAACATGACAAGTGGCACAATATTTTTCATAGAAATTTTTTGTGTCCCTCTTATCCATTTTCCAAGGGGATATAGGGGACACAAAAATTTGCCCCATGAGCTCAAGCCATCAAACCCTAATTTTTAATCACAATCAGCTTTCATAACCATGATTAGAACTATAGTTGCCAGGATGAATAAAAAACAAAATAGGCTTGCTTTAAACCTCATTTCTCTACATAGTTCGGCCTGATATCCATTATTGAAGCTATAACACCTCCAAATACATGAAAAAACACTAGACATGCTGCCCATTTTTTTTCTAGGGCAGCCATGACCATGAAAACAATGATTTCTTCATAACTTTCAAACTTGAAACCGGATTCCAGTGATATTTTCACATAAGATCATCATCCCAGGTGCCTTTGAGAAGACCATTATTGAAAACCTAATGATGCCCTAGATTTTTAATAGCAAAAAACCTAAAACCCTTTCCCTATAAGTTGCTTTTTTATTTTGCAAGAGTTCTAGCAGATGGATCACTGTGAAAATTGGCATGGGATCCCAAAGAAGAGCCAAATCCAATGAAGGCATTTTAGTTACAAACGGACATTGGTAAGTACACATTCTAAAAATAGAAATTTTTTTGCATCTAGTCACTTATTAAAAATAGAAACCATATGAAAATAGTAAGATCTCACTACTCAGAACATTTAAAAAACAGTGAAAATAGCAAACTAGGCAAAACAGGCAGTTTTCCCAAAAAAGTAGTTTCCAAAAAAGTTACATACTAAAAATAGAAAAATTATAAAAACAATAAAGCAACATCAATGGAGGTATTCTAAAGTATGTTAGGAGCTTCAAAAGACTAAATTTGAGCAAAAAGGCAAATTTTCCCAAAAAATAGCTCCTAAACCCTACTTGCTAAAAATAGAAAGTTTCAGATTCAAGTGCAGAAAGTTGTTGGTTTCATTTTCACTCATCTTGCTGATTTTTGGAATCATGAAGTTCAAATTCTCTGGTCTAGAACCTGTTTCAACCCTGGTCTCAGAATATCCAGGTGTGGGTGACAGTGATGTTTCTCACATGGACCTAGAAGACCTAAAGAGTCGGATGCTCGGAGGCCCAAGAGAACCAGTTGAAGATAAGATTTTCACAAGTGGATTATATGTTGCAGGAGGTTCCTGTGTCTATTTAGAGTACAAATTTGGTGCTAGCATGTGCTCAACACTATGAGCCAGAATCAAGGATCATAAGAGTAAATGACAATTTCATACTTGCAGTGCTCACCCCAAAGGGCATCTCACAATGTATGCAAATCCCAATAGGTAACAACATGGTCATAGTCACAAAGGAGTTTGCATCTGGTGAATGATCAAAGACTAAATCCTATCTCCAGGGCCTCGCACTGGGATCATGGTTGAAACAAGGGAGGAAGCCTTCTCGTGTACCAAAGGCTTTGTCCAGAGGTGAGTTTCATGAAGGCTATTGGATGCAATCATTTTGTTGAGTAGGGTAATGGGCGAAGAGGCCACAAGAGACTTTCAAGATTGGATGGAACAATTCATCCTCATTTTCATTGAAGGAAATCAGATGATTGATTGGGGACAAATCATAAGTGATAACATCCACCATCAATTACTCTAGTTGCAAGTCACCAAAAAATTCACAATGACATCATATCTGGTATATGCTCTCATGAGTACAAGACCATTCAGAGGCTTGAATCTTTCTCAAAATGTTTCTCAGAGGGCACATGCTTATGAAAGGTACCCACAACTTACTCTCAAATAAATAAATCATCATTTTTCAAGGGTGAATGATGCATTCACCATGTTCATCATACGTTTCTTGAAGGTAACCCAAAGTTGAGATTGTCTTCTCAAGCCGCAACATTGATTGAGAAATATGGGTCCTATTTCACTCAATTTTCAACCTTCTCTTATATCAGAGTTTTAGGGTTTGACCTCACTCCTCACAAGCTCCGAGATATCTCAGTGATAAGATTGTGATGTTCAAACTATGTAGGCCACTTTCTTATGTCAATGGAAAACTCATGAACCACAAGAAGAAAGGTGTGTCATTTCCTATCTCTCTTAGAATATTCTCATGTAAGAATGTCACTAATGCCTCAAGTCTTGAAGCTTCATTTTCCCCCTTGAACCTCTATTCATATACACCCAGGGAATATTTTGACATTCGAAGCAACCCTGAGATCTTCAATCTTCCCAATTTGCACCATGTTCCCCAAATTAAAGATTACTGGGTCAACTGCTTGGATGATTTTGAGGTAAGAAAGTGAGATCACATGAGGATGACCATTGGCCAAATGAGAAAATTCATATTTGATTGGTTTGTGGATGTTGTAGAAGATGATGGGACCGAGTTGTATGATCTTGAATACCAAGTAGTGAAGGTCTCACCTCTCCCACTAGTATTCGTGGAGTGTTAATGAATTAGGGGATATCAATGAAAGAACTAATGTAGTAATCCAAATATCTAAGGAGTGGTTCAAGAAAAAGAGGGTTGTGCTCATTAATCAAGTGGTCTTCAAAATCTCATAAAACATGCATCTCATCTCTCATCTATGAAGACAATCGAGAGGACTACAAGCTCTACTCACTCAGGAGAGCCGTAAAAAGAAAGGTAGTGGATGATGAAATTAATCACTACATGAGGTTGCACAAGAAAACAAAGGCCATTCAAGACCCTGTAGAAGATCTAGAACAAGGAGAAATTGATCCTTCTCATCCACCAATTCCACATCAGTCTCCAAACATCTCCTCCTCTGCGGCTGAGCCAACTCAACAAATGTAGGATGTACCCTCTCGCACTGAGCCTGAAACTACAATCATGCCTAGTGTTAAACCTAAAACAATGGAGGTCTTCCCATGGGTACAAGAAATGATTAGAGGAGAGACTCACATACTCCAATAGGTAGTGGTACCATGTTTATAAGCTATTTCAATGATGGTGAAAATAAGCAAGGTAAGAAATCTCAAATTACTTCCTGCTTCTTCAGTGGTGCCTCGGGAAACCAGTATGTGGAAGTATGTTGGCCTAAGGTAGTAAATCCCATTGGTGAGATGACCCCATATGACTATGAAATGACCAAAATTCCTCTTGGGGATAACAACACACAAAGGAGATGCTCATCTATTCAAATAATCTTCCACTCACCTTCTTTGCAAGAAATGAAGAATACAAGGAGAAGATTGAAAAATTGGAAGAACACGTGAGAACTCTCACTTCATATGTTCAATCCTTCATGGATCCTAATGTCATCCCATCTCTTCAGCCAAGGAAGTCACTCCAATCAGTAGCTTTGATCTAGAATCAATCAAGAAGGCCCAGGGCTACACAATGCAAGGTAGAGCTAATGACAAGTGGGCGAACAAAATCCTCGAGAAAGATAAGATCTTGTTTCCAAAGATTCTTTCGCTGTTTGAATTCATGTTTGCCACCGCTGCAAAAGTGAATATGACCAGGGATGAGATTGAAAAGGAAAAGAGCATTGGGATCAGGTATTTCCACTAGTGACTGAGATGGGCAACATCAATTCTTCTATATTTGTAGGCATACATGTTTTCAATTTTATATCTGAAAACATGTCTCCAATTTGGTCCCAAAGGTTAGATTCTCGATATGAGATGTTGAATCATGCTCTTGATGAGTTGGATTCATGTGATGAAGTCACTTCACAGATGCAGGAAAACATAAAGAAGTGCAGAAGCTTGGAGCACCTGCGGTAAATGAAAATACTTTGGTTGATCTTCTGAAACCATTTGAGGAATTGTTTATAAAAGAAGCAGGAGACCCATTCTCCTTCAATGAAGACACCCTGGAATCCCTTGCAGAGATCATATGTACTATTTCCAACACTGCAAAGGAGCATAAAGCCTAGTTCATGAAATGTAAAAGCATCAACAGTACTTCCGAGAATTGGCTTAAGGCTTTAAGCTTCGTGCACATTCCTCAAGCAGAGAAGGTTGCGCCCTACAGCGGCTCATTTCAGCAAAGATTTCGAGGGAAATGAGTTTTTTCTAGGAGTAATCTCCCAGAGTCCTTCAAAAAGTGGATCTTCATCAAAAAATGCACCATCTTATTCATAATATCTATCTCCCCTCTTCTCTCTTTCTCACCCCCTTCTTCTCTTCTCTCATGTTATATTTATTCATTAAGGGGGTTTACTTTTCACTTTTCATCTTATTCATTTAAATGTGACCTATAGTTAAACATTGTAATGAGTTTCCTCTAATTAATAAAAAGGGACTCACTTTCTTTCCTAGGGATATGAAAGGTCACAAGTTGTAAAGGTTAGTGAAAATTCATGTGGGGGGTAGGTAAAGAGTCATTTCGTAAATCTATATATTGTATGACTCCCTCATTCCAAAGGGTTGTAAATTTGTGAGTCTCTGAGTAGATAGATAGTGCACAACAAAGAAACAAGCAAAAGATGGCATTCTTCTATTTATTTTCTATATGTTTCCTCCATCTCTCTTTTTTCACTTTGTGCATATGACAATCTTCCATAACCAAGAAAGGTGTTAGAGCCTTTGATGAATGGATAAATGAAATTTTGTGTTCATGATTCATTGTGTCTTTCCATTGTTAAAAAATATGTTTTCTTCTAATTATGTGTGGATAAATTGTGGTTAAAACTTGAAAAAATATTCCTGATATTATTTACAAGATTAACTCCTCTCTTAAAATTATCACTCATACTATCTCACTTCTCAAGCATATTCTTTCCTTACATTATTTGTAAGCATTTTCCATAGGTTCAATGAAGTGTGCCTGTGTGATACCCCGGCATATTGGCCACCCACGATATTTTTTTATCTGCATTCAATAAAGGGAGCCTCCCCTTTCACAAGCAAGAGGGACATAGTCCCATAGCGTTGGTAAAACTCAGCTAATTTGTCCTTGTGACAAATTATTTCACCAATTAGAGTGTTTTTTTGTGAAAATGAAAATTTGGAATTATAAATACTTAGAGATTAAAAGAGTGGTTAATGCTGGCCATCACTCAGATGTATATCTCATCTATGGTGTAAATATATTGTGTTACAAGCCTTGATGGATACATTGTAGTCTAATATTTATAAGGTGAGCCAAATATTTGGCCTTTGATTGGATGTTGTTAAACACATTTTGATGTTTTTGAGTATTGCTAAATTTCAGGGATTTCCCAATTTGGTAGTAACATTTATAATGTTCAACAACATATGTCCTCCTTGTTTGATGGGCAAGGCCATAGGTGGAAAATAGTGAATGTAAACTTGTATCCCTCATTTGGAAAATGATAAAAGCCAACATTTATTATATAGAAAGTTTTTTAATTTCTCTTGGATTATATTGAAGTCTCTCAAAATTATTTACTTGGAAATTTTAGCTTCTATTTTATCTTTTGATCAATCATTTAAAATTGCAAAAGTTTCACTTCAACTATCAACATTTTGTATTAGACATAACTATATAGTTTTAGGGAAAGACCTCATGTTTTAGTAGATTTTAGGATTCAATTTTATTTCATGAAATAAATCTCTAAAACTCATAAATGACAGGGTTTAAAAAAACATGTGTGGATGATGAGAAAGGGTGACAAATCCAAATGGGTGGATGAAACTCCTTTTCCCAAAGAGATGAAAATCCACACACATGTAAGAAACTTGACAAAAGATAGATTAAAGAATTATGAGCTGATTTGTTTGGCAAGAGGCTAATTCTAGAAACCAAAGGGCTTCCTTTGATGGATGTTAACTCACTTTTAGGAAATCAAGCCATGAATAATCAATATTGAAACTACAACTGATAATATGAGATAGTGTAGATGAAAAATTATAAGTATGCAATGATTGGGTGCTAGGATTTAATCGATGTCCTCGATGATAGGCTGAGGGGGATTGAAAAGATTGTACTAATGGAGATTGGCCTTGTTACTGTGTTCGAGGAGAAGATCTAACTATTTGGGAATGTCATCTGGATTAGGCGTAAGGATGATGACGCATATGCTCAACTCGTGGTTGATATCAGACTATTCCTACGCAAAAGGTTGACTAACTATGGGTTGGTCATAGATGCTTACGGATTTGTACATTATTCCTGGAATGGTCATCTAACAGAGAACCATGCTTGTGAACATGAGAACATTAGCCATGACTCCAAAACATGAAGAATGCATATCAAAATGTGCTAGAAATGTAAAGTTATGCTATGTGAGAAGAAATCAATGTTGATCATTATGATCCATGTTGATTCATATGATCAACATCGATCTACGTGATTGGTTCTGATTATTGTTAAAGGTATGTTTGTAATCATAGATGTTTTTACAATACCAACCTTCTAAATATATAACTGGATGTTCTTGGACATTGATACTTGGATATGGTGAATAGTGTTATAATTTAAATTTAGAAACAATGACTTATAAATTTAAATGAATGGTATACCTTTGTGGTAGAGGCCAATCGGGTGATCAAATGCCAAAGAAGAGTTCTCCAAAAGGAGGTTAGCACACCAAAATACTATATTTATTCACGTCAACAATGAACCTCAACTCAGCTATCTAGATGTTCACTTAGATGACCATGTCACTTAGAAAAAATTGGATCCTTGGGCAATAGCCTGAGTTGATTTTTATAGGATCAATGTTATTTAACTGAATTGGTAATGATCTGTACCGATTGGGGGAACAATTTCTACCTTTTTAGGGAAGAATGGTTGAGTGTGGTTCTAACCATCTCCTTTTTGGCATTTATGTGGTTTAGAAGTTGTGTTAGGTTCGTGGGGATTTTTTAGGGCATTAGGGTTGTTTAGGTTGTTTTATTTTTATTTATTTTTGTTTATTTTATGGTTATGAGTGGTTACAAGTGGTAAAATGGTGAATGTAGTTTGAAAAATGGGTAAAGTGATCGTGTGGGTTTGCAGAAGGATGTCCTAGGGTATGTACACATACGTAGAAATTAGGGTGACCTAATTCATAGTGTTTATATTTCCCCCTTTCGTCAAGTGGTTTGTGATGGACAAGTCACGAGACAAAAACGAGTGAGACAATTGGATTTGTGTTGGATAGGTGATCCCCCCTCAAACTGGGGGCCATCGCGAGACATTGTGATGGTCACTGGTATAAATGGATTATAGATGGATAAACACAAGAGCATGTAGGTTGCACTTATAGATAAATATACTACCACAAGGGTGGGATTACACGGCTGAGAAGTCATGTGATAAGGGAACCAATGGATTCTTGACCTATAGGCATATGACTTATTGGAAGCATTAGGAAAAGGTTCCCGGAAGGTTGTGGAATCTATGATGGGTTGGGATACACATGCTCATTGTGAATAAGATATAATTCAGATTTTTGAGGGCCTTGGGACCAAATAAAAGCATAATAGTGGAAAGTGTGTAATTTATAGGCGATCAGTAATAATTTTTGGGATAACTATTGATTTGTAGGATCACTATTGATTCATCTAGAATAGACATCGATTGTGTATCGACATCGATTAAGGTGGAACGCCTATATATAGAAGTTACGTAATCATGGACGTTCATTTTGTTTGTTGTGTTCATTGTTATAAATATTCATTTTTTGTATTTTGAGATATGGAGGCTAGCAGGAGCAGACAACTCGGATACGACAACGATATACAATAGAGGTACAAAAATTTGTTTTTTTGCCTATGGGTTTATTGCTATATAGAGATATAGGATCGACATTGATTATGAGGATTGGAAGTGATCTAGTTAGGATTGATAGAGATTCATGTAATCGGGGTTGATTATATGGATAGGTACCGATTGGGTGTGTTTTGTTAGTTTTGGATATTGGATAAATTTTATTTTTCCACAGCTAATAGTTTCTCTATGTGTTTTGTGAATGCAGGCGAAGAGAAGCCCAATGATGAGGGATCGAGTGCCGCCATTGTTAGAGTAGTTACGTGAGCATATGAGTGATGATGACTGGAATAATTTAGAGGTGTTAGGGTTGGGTGAAATACATCATTATAGGTGCATCCATTAGGATTTAGAGATGATGGTGGCATTGTTAGAGCGGCAGGATGCAACAAGAACATTCTAGTTTCCTATAGGGGATATCACTCTCCTTGTAGAGGATATATATTGAATTTTGTGGCTACCTATTTAAGGAGAGGCTATTATTCCTATTGATGAGGTGGGGTGGGGTACAATTATGGTAAGGCTATACAAAGATGATGCATTGGACGTATACTATATTGCAAGGGGTTTCTCTTTTGAGGCATTTTGGGATGATGGAGTGGTTGGGAGTACTTTGATTTCTATGATCATCGTGGGGATTAGTTATTATGCACTATCAGATTCAAGTGGAGGCCATTTTCCATAGTTGTTGACTAGGGTTGTAGCAGATATGGTAGAGCATCATAACATTTTTTCTTGGGGTCCATCTCTATTAGAATAGATTTATATGGAATCGTGGGAGTGGAAGACAAGAAGGAGGTTTGGGCTAGATGTGACATTTGTGTTATAGTGTTGGGCCTTCGAGAATATTACAATGATCTAATCATGATGTCTTCCATGGGCCAAGTGGTAGGAGAGTGTGTACTATGTTGATTTCATGAGGTTGTGGAGATATTTTGTTCAATATGTGGTATCACAGAATTTGGAGTATTGTGCAGGGTTGCTAGATAGTCTGAGGATATATGATACTATGTGAAGGCCCTATGTAATGTTTCTTGCATGGCATGAATAGGCAGATGAGATATGTATGATGTAGTAGGAGAGGTGGATGCAAGGGTGATGGGTGGAGATGATTGAGGTGGTACAATTTGGGTGGGTTAAGTGGTAGTTAGGACTGGTGTAGGATGTGCCTGAGGATCCCATCGTATATAGGAGGGGCAATGGAGATATTGATATTTTGACGGCACATGTGAGATATATCCAGTTTATGGTTAAGGAGAAGGTAGTTTTAGCGGATATGGATGATGTCAAAGTGACCTCAGAGTATATGGCATGGTGGGAGGAGTAGATGTGATCTCGAGGAGATAGAGTTGTGAGGGCACGATGGGAGCAGGGATACGAGGATGTGAAGATGGGAGAGGATGTCGAGGGGTGGGAAAGGGTGGGTTAGAGGTTGAGATGGTTGTAACATGGGTGGAGTTGGATAGGTTGAGATAGGGGTTAGCTGAGAGAGACACATGAGTGACAACCTTGGAGGGGGAGTTGGTGAGGTTGGAACAATAGTGAGGGGTGAGGGATGAGTGTGTGGTGGATTTGGATACAAAATTAGGAAAAATGTAGTGGGACCGAGATCAATACCGTTAGCAGTGTGATTTGTTGAGGGAGATTTTTGGGGTGAAAGGGAGTACACTATTGACCTATTGGGGTCAGCAGGGCTGGGAGTAGGGGCACTAGGTGGAGGGATGAGGACACAAGGTATAATGAGTCTGGTTTGTTATCAAACAATGATAAGAGAGTTCAGATATTATGAGGGTTTGGTGGAAAAATATACTCCCATAGGTTCCACGATATGTTTAGCATGTTATGTGTTAGTGAAATTCATCTCAGCGAGGCCCTGCTACTAGCATGGGGAGTATAAGAGGACCAGAGGGTTAACCGTAGGGTGGATTTGAGTTGTTTGGTGTATAGTTTACATTATATTTATTGTATGGGCTAGAGTGCATAATCATTTTTGAGATGTACATTGAATTATGTGTGTGTATGATGTGTAAATGTGTTTTCATGATTTCATGTAGTGTTTTGTATATGTTTATGAATATATTTAGATATAATGATGGTTATAATGGTGATGATATTTAAAAGCGATAAATTGTTTTTGGATGTAATGATTTAATTTCATCGATGAATGTTATATAAATTAGATGTAATTGTATTGTATGGATGTTGGTTTCATTTGTTGACATGTATTATGATGGTTACGAACATTTCATGGGATGTGTTTGATTTTTGTTGACTTGGCACATATAAATATGTGATGGTAACTCTAATGTTTATGATATTGCACTTGTATTTGTAGTTGGTGTTAACATATAACTAACAGTAGTTAGTCCATTTAGGATCATGTGATTGGTTTAAGATAAGATGAGATGAGATATACTATCTAGATCATTCTAACATGTTCAGGAGTTACATGTACCTTATATGGGGAATTGTGTTCTCCTCAGTGGTTCCTAGGTTTTACCCCAACTTTATTTTGTTTGCGGGATGATCGATGTGTGAAGCCTATGTCTTCAAGGAAAATTTGATCGATGTGGGAAGATTTCCTGGGATGAAAAAAAAATTAGACATGTTTAGGAAAGCTGATCGATGTAGGAAGATTTCAATTTGTCACCATGTATGTAGGATTTATTAGATTGAGTATAAATCCTTTGAGGGAATTATATACAATAGTAAATTTTGATTTTGATGGCGATAATGAATATATTTTTGAGTGATAGATTTTCTTTGAGGGAGCAGTCTATAATTTGATATAATGATCTTCATCCCATAGTGTTTTTTATTCTTTTAACTAAGGGTGGGCCTGAGATACCATTGGTGGGTTTGATATACATGATAACACATATATCTTAAACATTTTGTTTATCGTTAGATAGGGTGAAGTATTAGAGTAATGATTTCAGAGGCCTTGTTGTAACCAATGAGACTTGTCCATGCGGGAATATGCTATGAGTAGAGTCGTGATTCCCATATTTAAGGTCATGTTAAATATACTAACGAAAGAAAACATAATTTAAAATAATTACTAAGGTCAGGGGATATTGAAAGTGAGGGATCTCAGTTGGACTAAGGTCATGTAAGTAGATATGTTAATAGTAGAAAGGCCCTAAGAGCAAGGCATTAAGAATATTATTTTTAGGTTTTACCATTAAGAGAGGCTAAATAATATGCCCCAGACCCATATTTATGAGTGATAATATATGGTCCAAGCTATTTTGGAGAAAACTTCCCACGTTTACTCTTTTCGACATTTGTGACATCGATTTTCTTTAAGGAAAAAATCGCTAATATTGAATTCACTTTATTTATGATGTTTGTTATATGCACATTTGATTCATTCCTGATAGACATTAAGATGTTCAAGGGAGCTTAGTTGGCATTCGTATAATAATTCAAGTTGTGATAGACGTTCTTGATGATATTCTTCCTTAGGGATGAAAATTTTAAGAGAAACACATAGGGATGGAATTTGGACTTCAAGCAGGAGAACAACTTTGGTTTCGTAGACTAAAAAGAAAGGAGTAGCACTTGTAGGGGTTCGAGTGCTAGTACGGTAAGCCCATAATGCAAAGGAAATTTGGAGATGTCAATATTTACCATCCTGGTCAATAGTCTTGGTAACGATTTTGTTGAGGATTTTATTATATGTTTCGGATTATCTGTTAGCATGTGGATGATATGGTGTAGAGAAATTGAGTTTGATATTGTAGGTGTCACAAAGATTTGAAATTTTTTATTGTTAAATAATTTACCATCATCTGTGATGATTTTATGGGGGTGCTGAAGTGACAAATGATGTGATGATGGATGAAATCAACGATCTTATCTGCTTTAGTGGAGATAAGAGGGTATCTTCTACCCATTTTTTGAAATATTCAGTAGTAGTGATGATGTAATTATGTCGTTCAAATTATCGAGGATTGATAAGGCCGATGAGATCAAGTCCCCATTGTGAGAAAGACCATAAATCTTGAGCAAGTTAAATATCATGATTGGGGATGTGCGTATTAGTATGTTATTGGCATTTGATGTATTTCATGATATATTGACATCAATATTGATTAAGTGTAGGCCAATAGTAACCCATTCATACATTCAACAATGACCAAGCCATTAAATTGTCCGCCACATATTCTATCGTGGACTTCTCAAATATCTTGGCTAGCCTCAAGATATTTAAGGAATCAAAGGAGAATACCATCAAACCATCTTTTATAAAGGACACCCCCTGATTTAACAAATATAGAAATTTGTAAAACCCTAATTGCATATTCACAATGCAATGATAGACAATAAAGTACATATCTAACCTAAACAATAAGTAGTTGGAAATTAAAACCCTAAGTTTAAGACATGGAATAAGAGACTTAATTGATTTTGCAATAATTCTGAAGATGTGCCAATCTAGAAAAATGATGGAAAAGGAGGATAAAAAGCCACAACTGAGCCCAGAAAAAGGTAGAATTGTCAGAAATATCGGGACTAGGGCACTTAGACTGGGTTAGGGGAGTCTAACTGCCAGAGGCCTTCTATAGGCACATGTGATTGCAAAAAACCTCAGAAAATGATTTTTGCAGTGTCGCAAGATGTTTGGTAATGTTCGTTGTTGATCATCTGTAGGTCGATAGAAGATCACCGAGTTTGCTTGTAACCTGCAAAACAAATGATCTCATGTAAAATTCCAAAACACATCAAATATTAAAAATAAAAATATGCAAATGGGGAGTCATAATGACCCCGACGGTCACTTGACAGAGTGAACTTACAACCGAGGGTTGCACTACATCTCAGACTCCATGTAGTTCTGTGTTTGTGTGTGTGAAGAATCATGCCCTAGGTGGCTCTTGTGCAAGATGCACCGAATAGTGAAAAATAGCTAGATGTAGCAATGTAAGTAGATGTGTGGATTTAAAAATGAAATTCCCCTTCTGTGAAGTGTATGCAAAAGAATGTAGTCCCTTGTCCCTTGAATTATAGCTAGATAGATGTTTTGATGCTCTAAAAATTCCTTTGGATGCAAACTTAGGTAATAGTAATAGATACTTAGAGCTTGGTCCCTTATTATGGTCACATAGATTTGTATTTATATGATTCCCTTGGTTGAATTTTGCAATTGAAAATTGAAATCCCGACCTATAAGAAAACAAGATGCCCAAAAGATAAAATATGCCCAAAAGGAGTGAGTAAAGTATAAAGAGGTCGGGGGTGCCTAGGCGCTGACATCTTGGCTAGTCATTAGTGTCCAGAGTCATAGAATATAAAGAAGTTAAGTATAAACTAGGCTATAGGGTGTAAAAGGCCAGAAAAAGGCATGAAACATAGACAAAAGGCCAAATTTAGTTGTCAATTGCTAGTTTTCTCACTTAGGAAGAACATGAATAGTAGTATGTGACTAGGACCTAGAAATGTACCCAAGTGCATGATTTAGTGTCTACACCCCCCAATATAAGTTAGCAGGATGCATGTTGTCGAAAGGACCTCCTAACATTTCTAGGTAGGTCTGAGCGTATAGTATTTTGGGAAATATAGTCATATATTTAGGTATAACAAATATTAGATTAGATATCTTCTATATGATTGATAGAAGGAAAATTAATGCTGGTATGAGATGGTTGATCAAGTTTATGTATGACGATGAAGAGTTTAGAATTGTCTAAGGATACATGGATGAGGGATGTGAGAGATGCCATTGTATCTGTAATTTTATTGGATGAGCTCAATTTTTTTTGGATTTTAAAATGGTTGAAGGCATTTCAAAGATGGTCTACGATGGCTTTATATTTTTGCAAGGTCTCATTTTTACATTGATATGTTCCTTTGATTTGATTGATGAGGAGTTGGGAATCATCATAGATGTCAAGGATTCTTACACCAAGAAGTGTGTGGGTTTTAAGACCCATGATGAGGGCCTTGTACTCGGCCATGCTATTCATTAAATCAAAATTCAATTTGAAAGATAGTGGAATAGGAGTCTCCCAACGACGTATTATGAGTATTCTGAAACCCCCTATTGGAATTTAGACCCATTAAAGAAAGAGGTAATTTTGAGAGAAGTATTATCATAATCAAGGGTATTGATAGATTTATCAAGAAATTGTTCACAAGGGGGTTGATTATTATCAATGGGAGCTTTTGCGATCTAATCGGAAATAACCCACCCGTTAATAGATATTTTAGAATGGATTCAATATAAAACTTGGTCATGAGCATAAGACCTATAGTTATGCGGGCATTATGATACAACTTAGAATTCATGGATTTTAGTGGATTAACACTTATGACTACATAGGTTTTGTGATTGAGGAGATAATGATGAATTTTTGAAGTTGCGAAGTATAAGGCACAACACAACTTTTCTACTTCTAAATAACGGGTTTCATAATCGCGAAGGGTACAAATTATATAGTAAATGACATGCTCCCTACATTGTTTGTCCTAATGTGCCAACATTCTCCTAAGGCGTGATCAATGAAAAAGATATATAAATATAAAGGATCTCATTCAAGTAGATGTATAAACACTGGAGGCAATAGAAGATATTGCTTAAGGGCATCAAAGGCCTTTTGGTAATCATCGTCCCATATTAAATGGATGTCCTTTATGAGGAGGTGATAGAAGGGTTGACATCAATATGATGATTGAGAGATGAAACAACATATAGATTTAAGTTTCCCTTGTAGGCTATAGAGTTTTTTAAGATTAGATGAAGGAGAAATTTCAATTATGGATTTGATTTTGGTGGGATCAGAATTCAATTCCCTTGATAGATACTATGAATCCTGAGAGTTTCCTTATTTAGGACCATGAACAACATATTTACCAGGGTTGAGATAAAGGAAAATTTGTATTAGATGAGAAAATATTATGTCAAGGACGTCAAGATGGTCTTTTCGGTGTTTAGATTTACCTAAGAGACCATCTACGTAGTCTTCTACGGTTTTATGGATGAGGTCATGAAAGATATTGGTCATGGCATGCTAGTAAGTTGCTCCTACATTTTTTAAGCCAAAGTGAATTACTCTATAACATAAGGTTTCCCACGGAGTGATAAAAGATGTCTTATGTTGATCTTCTAGTGTGATAAGGATTTAATTATAACCAGAAAATCCATCCATAAGAGACACCATTTCATGGCGTATTGTTAGGTTGACAAGTTGATCAATATTAGGGAGGGAAATCATCTTTTGGACAAACGAGGTTAATATATCAGAGGTTTGTGTTGATACGAAATTTCTCAGAGGTCTTGGTTATAGGTACGATGTTAGAAACACATGGTGGATAATTGATGGGTAGGACAAAATTGGATGAGAGAAGATGCTAAAGCTATTTAACTAGCAATGCTACATAAGGATGCATTTTCTAAAAATTTTGCTTCATTGGTTTAACATCGAGGATGGTGAAAATATTATGGACAACAATGTTCAGGTCAATACCTGACATATCGATGTGAGACCATGTGAAGGATTTACTATGATTGAATAAGAAGGTGGTGAATTCACGGAGTTCTTATGGGTCTAAATCTTGACCAATTTTAACTATATGTGGTTCTTTTGATGTACCTATATTAATTTCGATGGTGGATTCATTGAGGAGTGTAGATGTGTTTGGAGGTAGGAATTTCTAGGGATAATGATCTTCAACACCTATATAGGTTAGGATGGCATTATCATCTTCACATAGATAACATGGAGAATATTCTTCTATCATATCACGTAATACTAATAGGAGATACCAGTCCTACTGTTATCTGGGTAAGTCAGCGGTCAGGGTGCTCATATTGATTAAAAAATGTTAGGAGGAATCAATATGGTGTCTTCTGCATTAGAGGGGATGTCTGATGATAATGAGGAGGGTTCATACCCCCAGATTGGTGGTGGTGGATTAAGGGAGGGTTCTTTGAAGCCGAGTTCATTCTTTTTTAGGGGTTTTTTTAAATCTTCAAAGGGTATCTCATGTGGAACTTGCTCATATATTCCCAAGGCAAAATTCTTCCATGCACATTGATGGAGGTAGGTATGGGTGACTTGAGGCTTAACTAGGAAATAAAATTCTGATGTGAATGGTTTAGTGTGGTGTTGATCTTCGAGGTGTGAAGATGGGAAGTCGATGAATTCGTAGACGGGATGTTTTCAAAGAAAGAGGGGATTGAAGGAAATGATATTTATAACATTAGGATCATAGAGAGGCTTCTTATCGAGTCTCACATATGTTTTTGGTGTAGGGAGTGTATAGATAGGAAGGATTCGATACACCCCCAGTGAGAGACGTTGTATCATATCTTTGAATGATTGATCATCGGGTAATTTGGATATGGGGACAGAGGAAATTGTGGAAGCTTGATTTAAATGAGCAGTTTTTGTAAGGGAATCAACACATCATTTTTCCTATAAATCATATGTCATGCTTTAAATTGATTAGGATCAGCATACACCATAAAGGTTCTTACTTCATGTTCATATTTTAAGCACCGATGTAGAGTTAAGGGGACACATTACATGACACAAATCCAAGGACGTCCTAATAGTATATTATATTGAATTTCACCTTCCACAAGGTAAAACCATTGATGAAGGAATTTTACACCTATTTTGATAGGTAGAATTAATGTGCCCAAGGTGGGAGAAACAATCGTTGAAATCACTCAACACGACTAGTGACTAAGCCACAACAGTTTCAGGTAGCTGAAGTTGTTTGAAAGCATGGGATGGGATAATATTGATGTTGGCCCCATTTTCAATCATGAATCTTTTAACAAGGGTATCATTGATTTGGGTAGTGATGAATATGGGAAGGTCAAGTCCTCAAGCTACAAATATGGGATCTCAAAGTTGTCAAATACAATGGCTACATAAATTTTTAAGGCACCAACAAAATTATCAAATGGTTGAGGTTCATTTGATTGTACTGAGATGGCTTGGAGAGCTTCTATCATATCTTATTAATGTTGAGGGGAATTTTGAATGATTTCATAGAGGGACATATTTATGGGTGCTTGGTGTAACGTTTTAAGAACATTGATCTGTATTGATGTGATGGATTGAGTATGAGGGGGTGTCACGATGGAGATCTTGGCTTTAGAAGATGGTAGATTGGGTGATTCAGTGGGGGCTGTGAAGATGGAGACTTTAGTCCTATCTTGGTTTTGGGTTCTTGAGCCCTAGGCGTGAGCTCTCTTGGCTATGTGGATAACATAAATTTGGAATAAAATAGATTCATTGGAGGAGGGTAAACCTTTACTTGATGGAGTATCAAGTGGTGTTTTAAGAGTGTTAAGCTCAAGAATCTTAGGGAAAGGTTTATCCTGGTATTTTCATTTTTCCATTTTATAATTGAGGTGGACTAAGACAATATTTTTTTGTTAGTAGGACATCTTTCTTTAAAATTCTTTGGATTACGACATGGATGGCTTTATAGTCTTAAGTTTGATGTCCTAACATTCTATGATAAGTGAAAATAGTTTCATACATGTACCAGGTAGGTTTCTATCCACAAGGATTGAAGGGATCGATCAGGGATAGTGATATGGTTGATTATTGAACAAGATTTTCAAGGATTGTGATATAGTATCTTGATAGAGCTTGTTTAGATGTTGACAAGGCTATAGGGATTTTTTTTTCACTAGATGGTTTATGGGTACATGCTACAGGAGGTGTATTTCAAGTAGCAAGATTAGGTGTGGTGTTAAGAATGGGTTTGGATTATATGATGGTGACTGTAATATTTGATGAAAAATGAGGTCCCAAAATAGAAGGTAGTGACATGGCATCCTTAAGTGTGCTTATTTTGGGTTTTTCTGTGGGAGCTTTGACTTCTTGTGTGGATGACTTGCTCATCTTTGTATAGGATGACCAATATTTTTGATCTAGTATTAAGGGACCTTGTCTTTGGGAGGGACACATGATTTTTACAATGGGATTTTATTCTTGCAAACTCCAAGAGATAAGATCAGGGATATCTACTAAAGTGGTAACTATAGCTGATCGAGAGGATGTTTGATTGAGGGGATCACCAGTAAGGAGATCAAAGGAGTCTATTTTTTTAACTATCACTTTGGATATAGATGCAGAATATTTATAGGATGGGAGTTTATTGATAGTATTGATAATGTGAGAAAAATTATTATGAGGTCTTGTGGCATTAGTCTGGACTGCATTATTAGTTGGGGGGTGGTTTGGAAAAGGTTGTTTGAATACATCTAATGATTTATTAGGGGGGTTAGGATTGTCTAGTTACAGGCCACTATTAGTGCAGGATCATAACACCCCCAAATGAGATCTAAAAGATCTACTTTTCTAAGGTAGGCTCATTTGGTGTGATTGCATAACATTGAACTTTCCCCAAGGTGTGGGACATTACAAAAATGGGAAATCTCTCCAGATTGAAGGTTGGTTCCTTATTCCTCTGTTTAGGCACATACGTAGAAACTTGCAGAGGGTCTGTTCTTAATCATAATCTAAACTTTACCAAGGAGACAAGGATAGAAGGAATACATAAATGAAAACAAAGCTAAATTACGAAGTGATGCACTGATGGAATGATGAACACTTAGTTTGCCTTCGACACAAACCAATAAAATGCATACAATAAACAAGCATAGATAGCTAGATCTATAATGAGAGACTAGATAGAAGTAAAAGAAACAAGAAGGATCTAAGATCGATCACAAACGTATTTTATTGCTCTATATATTAATACAGTTCATTACAGAATAGCCGAAAGGCATAAATGTGTTATAATTTTAATGGAAGGCCTGAACCCCACAAATCCTTTGCTAGAAGGAGAAGGGAGCCTACAAAACTAAGAATATCCAACCCTTTACAATGAATCTTGTTCCCGACTTTATAGATTCAGCCTCAGAGAAGAAGGAGAAAGAGAAGCAGGAAAAACAGGCTGCAGCTCAACCACCACTGTTAATGCCTCTGGTGAAATCCGCCCTAAATCTATCTTTACTGCATCGATCCTTGGTTTGGCATCTTGGAGGTAGAGGAAATGGCAGAAATAGATCAAATCCGATCTGGTTGTTGAGGCTGGTGGATCCTGCATTGAAAGCTCGAAGATGTTTTCCTCCATTTCCTTTACCTAACCTCCTCAAAAATCAAGTCTCATACCTCCATTGTGTGGGCGAGGCTAAGATCTTTCCAATGGTGCCAGATTAACAATATTTCAAGCCCTGAGTTGAAATATATGCCCCTTCGAAGTTTGTATCAAATCCGTACAAGTGGACGGGAAACCCAGTTTGAAAAATGGACCTCTCTTTAATATGGGACGCGTGGCAGTCTTTGGTTGGTTGGGGAGATGGGCTCCAACTTTTTCCTTCCTGCATTATATGAACAAATTGTGCCAAACCTTGTACTTAGGTAGGTTCCTCGACTCCACAGGCCTTGAAGGACTTTGACGTGGGTCTAGTGGTATGGCTGACTGATTGAATAATATTTCCTAGAAGCGGCGGTATACGGATCTTGATTTTGTAACTTGTTGAGATGGCGACGAGGTCAAGGGAGTTTTGGTCAACTTTTAGGTGAATTAGGATATGGACTACAAGAGGTATGTTTTGAGTAGTGGGGTTAGGTGTGGTATTAAGAATGGGTTTGCATTCTATAATGGCAACTACAAGTTTTGATGAAGGACAAGCCACCATAATAGAAGATAGTGACGTGACATCCTTAGGTGTGCTTATTTTGGGTTTATCTCATGGTAATTATAATTTCTTGCGTGGGTGATGGGCTAGTTTTTGTATAGGACTACCATGATTTTTTGATATGGTGCGGAGGGACCTCATCCTTGGGAGGGGTGCTTATGATTTCTACAACGGGAATTTTTATTACAAATCCAAACAAATAAGATGAGGGATATCTACGGGAGTGGTTATTGTGGGCATAACTGACTGAGATGATGTTTGATTCGAGATATCAATAGTAAGGAGATTAAAGAAGTCTACTTGTTTAACTAGCGCTTTAGATATAAATGTAAATTCTTTAGGTTGTGGTAGTTGATTGATGGTATTGATAATGTGAGTGGTAATATTATGAGGTCCTACAATATTAGTTTGGATTATTTGATTGGTCGGGGGATGGTTTGGAAAAGGTTGTTTGAATATATATAAGGCTTGATTATAGGGTGCATTTGGATTGTCTAGTTGTAGGTCACCGTGGTCGATAAGGTTTTGGATGACATTTTTAAAGGAGTGACACTTGACTATGTCATGGTTGTGAACCTAGTGGTATTTACAATAGTCCACTTCCCTGTACCAAGATGGATTAGGATGAGATTCATCACTAGGTCTGATAGGAGGAAGGCTTATCAAATGGGCAGCCATAAGATTATCAAAGACAAAACAATAAGATTCCCTAGAGGTGCGTATTGCTGAGGAGGTCGGGACTGTTTAGGGTTTGAGTGATTCTTAGATGTAATTTTCAAGAAAATAACATTTACCGAGCCTTTGGATTTTTCATTGTTGGAAAAAATCTTGGAAGAATCAGGTTTAGGCTTTTTACATCGGAGTTTAACTTTATCTTCTTTAAGTGCTCGGAGTTCCAATTTCTGAGCCATGGTAAAGGCATCATTGAATGTTTGAAATGATTGGATTTGGAGAGTGGAAGATATGTGTTTGGTGTAAGATCAAACAAAAAATTCAATTAATTCAGTCTGTTGCAGGGAAAAAGATAATTGATTAATGATCCCTCACCACCTAGTGACGAAGTAAGTGATAGGTTTATCTTCAAATTATTTGATAGAATATAGATCAGTGATGGATATTTTGTGAGTGATGTTGATGGAGAAATGTTTTAGAAAAATTTGGGATAACTGCATGAACGAGTATAAGGAATGTTGGGGATGTTGTTAAACCAATCAAGGGTGGGCCCTGCTAATGACATCGAGAATGTTCTTAGCATAAGGTCTTGATCATGGTCTATTAGGTAACAAGAGTGTCAGAAGGTCATGAGATGTTGTTGTGGATCTTCTTTACTATAGAATTTGGTGAATTTTGGAAGTTCTTAGTGTGGAGGGTATGGATTAATGGGTACTATTGGATTGATGGGTCTGTTACAAGTTTGTTCGTAAGAGAATACACTTTTGGATCCCATGGTAGCGGCTTTTAGAATTATGATTCTACTCATTAAGGCTTGCATGGGATCATTCTGAGGGGGTTGGATAATTGTTGTGGAAGGATTAGCTTGCCCTTAAATAAAATAATTTGATTGGTACTGTTGATATGGTAAAGGAGTATTTTGAAAAGTGGGAAGGTTTCATGGCCCATTATAAGTTTGTTAGGAGCCTAATGGTTGCGATGAACAATAAATATATTGGTAAGATTGGGGAATGGAAGTGTTAAGGAGGTGTTGTGAGAACGATGGGTTTTGTTGAAGTGGGATATAATTGTATTGTGGGAAACTAGTTATAGACAGTGGATGGGAGAAGAGACGAGCGCTAGTGATAACACATATTTATAGGTGGTAAGGATGTAGGGATGGATATAACTAGGTTTTAGATTGTGGATGAGGATTTTTAAGAGCTCATGAGTTGGGAAGTGACTGAGGAACTTGAAGAATGAGGCATACAAAAGGAGATTATGGAGGGACGGGAAGAAGTGGATGTCGTGTGGCTAGTCACAAGCGACGAGGTAGTCATGTGTGGTGGAACACAATGAGAGTTGGTTAAAGAGGTGGATGACAGGGGTCTTGGCTGGGTAATCATGTTTTGTGATGAGATGGTATTAGGTTAGAAAGTGGTTAGGGGTACTGATGGGGGAGGTTTGGATGCTTCGATGTGGATGGAGGCAGAATAAGGAACAACTTATTCAATGATCGGTTGGAAGGTGGGGTCGATGTGTCAGGTGGGATTATAAGTAATGTTACTGATGTCTAACCAGGGGTCTTGGATTATGATGGGGAATACCAATAGCCCATGAGGCAAGGTAATTGCTAAGGACGATGGGATTGGTGTCCAAGAGTTATTTGAAGGTAGGATCCCCATTGGTGAAGAACTATGAGAGAGTCTAGTAAGGAGGCTTGGGGGTTTCTGACGTGTCTAATCTAACTCTAGGAGAGCATAACAACTTTTTAGATGAATCTATGGATTGTTATAGTGGGTTTGACATATCAGTGATGCTTTGGGTTTGGGACTATTATCGAGTCATAACCATAAGATAACAAAAAAATAATGCATGAAAGATAATTGTTTAATGCAAATCACACAATCAACGAGAAAGTATTTATTATCTTGATTAGCTTTAGAAAGGTGTGAAAAGTGTAGACACAAAATCACACACTTATTACTATTTTACTATACTGCTAAGTATGTTGTTTTATATATGGATCTTACGTCAGAAAAGTATTCACTAGTGACACATTGCCTAGTCTGTATTCTTGTTTTGTTTGTTTGTATTATGTTATCTCTCACATTTTTCACTTCTACACCCACTTCTGGTCAAGTCACATGGATCCCTGTCTATCAGTCCTCACACATTTGTCATCAGTTATCTCTAGACACCAATGCCCAGGACTAGACACTACCGCCCAGACGCTCTTGTCCATCCTGGGTGCTCATGTCCTCTTTATTTTTGTTCACATTTCTGACATTTTTGTTTGGCCTTTTTAGTTTTCTTACTCCTATCTCAAGTTCCTTATCGGCATTTTGGGTCACTAATGTCGAAATTCAAGTAAGCGATACCTAAATAAACATAACATACATACCATTATAATGGCGGGTAATTTCTATCAAGGGCTATCTATCCACATATCAAAGGGACTGCATTTTGGGCTTATTACTCTGCATACAATTGGATAGGAAGGGGAAGTTCATTTTTCCATCCACACATTTACATTCTATCTAACTATCGCCCACTATCTTGGCGTCATAAGTGCAATGGAAACCTAGGATTACTAGTGCACACACAATCACATAGAACTACGTGGGGTTTGGGATGTAGTGTAGCGCTCAGTCATAAGTTCACTTTGTTGACAATCAAGGATAGTTTGACCTCAAATTTTGCATTTTTCTTTTATTAGGATTTGATGTAGTTTGGGGGTTTTACATGAGATTATTTGTGTTGCATATTTATAGGTACCTAGATGATCCAAGCATAACATACATGCAATCATTGAGGAGTAAATGTGAAACCCTAGCGACACTAAAGATATTAGGTTTTAACCTTTGCAGAAGACTCCATTGCCCCCACAGAGGTCTCGGGCACCTTAGGCGCCGTTATCCCTACCCAGGCACCTGTGCCCAAGTTAGTTTGTAGCTTCTTGAATTCATATCGAGTAGTTCCAGTATTCTTCTTGATATTTTCGTCAGTTTATTTAGTTCGTATTGACTTTAGGATAAGTGAAATCAAGATAATGGCCCTGTCTCTCTCATTTGCTTTCATAGTTACAATCTATAAAAATTGCTTAGCATTTGTATCTTATTTTACATCATTGCAATTATTTCTAAATTCAAATTTTAATAAAATATATAAGATTTTATTGAATCATTTTGGTAAACATTTATCTTATAACTCCTTGCCCTAGGATCCATAAAACCCTAATGGCTAAGAGTAGATCTCCTTCTTCTAGGCAAGCTATGCATCATGAGAGTGTTAACCCTATTTATGATGAGACTATTGAGGATGAGATTAGCACTCTCTATCGCATTCCTCACATTGATGATAATATTAAAAGACAACTTTTGGCCAATGAATGCAACATTCCTACTAGCTTCATCCATTATTCTTGAAGCATTGTTTCTGTAGAGACAAAAATTCCCGACTGTACTCCTTGTTATTCCATGGGTACTAGAACTACGCCACCTTCTTCTATTTATGTTGAAACTCTTTATGATGCTCTTAATGATTATATGATTGGTCTTGATTATGATACTGTAGCTAAAAATTATGAGGAAAATATACATGTGAATGATGTTAGTTCTCATAATAATAAGGATGAATGTAAAGTTGTATCTCATACTTCTCTTATTTCCGAACATACTTCTCACAATTATAACAATACATCTTTCGATTGTTCTTCTCTTGCTTCCGTATATGTTGATGACTTTCTCGATTAAATACTCGAATGTGAGACTCTACCTGATATTAATGATTATTTTATTTCTGATCATGACCATGTTGTCAAAGATGTCGTGTCTCTTAATACTGTTGGATGTGAATTTTCTAATCCACTTCCATCTATTTATGTGATTATATATAATAGCACACTTGATGATTTTCCTCCTATTATTTTGTCTCCTATCACTTCTTCCGATGTTACTCCTAATTTTTCTATCGATATTCCATCTTCTTCTCCTACTATTATTCTTCCTTCTTCTAATATCATTTATTCTAATGTTCCTCTTGTTGTTCTATGTTCATCCCTACCTCTTACTTCTTCATCCTCCACTTCTTCTTATGTTCCCATGATCTCTAATAATGGAAAATTGAAACCTCTCAATGTGTCTCTCACATCTCCTATGATTCCCTCACATGACATTTTATCACTCATGCATGTTTTTGGACAATTAGGTGCAATCTCTCACCCTCGAAAACAAAGTAATTCTCTTCATGGCAATCCCATTCCAAAGAAAATTTACAATTCAACATTTCCTAAGGATTTCATTATGCCAACATTTTCATGCTTTGATGGCACTAACAATCCATATCTACATCTCAAGCATTATCGTTTAGCTATGACATCCTATTCGAATAATCAATTATTGTTAAAATGTTTTTATCATAATATAGTTGGCTAAGCTCTTCAATGGTACACTCATATACCTTTTGAATCTACCAATACATATTATTATATGAAAGATGTTTTTCTTAGATGCTTTATGCTAAATAATGGTCCTAGAGTCACATATGATCACTTACCTAGATAACACTAAGGAAAGAAATAACCCATTCTTGACTACATTCTACGCTTCAATTCTTGTATGCATCAACTAGTATTTCAGCTTGTTGATTTAGAGGAGCAATTTATATTTTTTCGTGGCTTGATTCCTGATTTAAAAGAACGCTTACAATATGACACATGGGAATCATTTACACTCTTATACTATAAGGTCATTGATCTAGAACAAGATTTAATTGCCACACATGTTATAGATATGCCTTCTACTTCTTCACCTCTTACATCTGTTAAACATCCTCTAAGGTCTCCATCTCCTCCACCTCGTAAGCATATTTCATCTCCTCTGATGCATAAACATCCTTCATCTTTACCACTACATCGTTCTCCACCTTCTCCACCTCCTACTTGAGAACCATTACATTTCTCGCATTCTACTAGGCCGTATGATGTACTATGTGTTGTTCTTGATAAACAATTAATTCACTTTCCTTCTAATCAACATCATCCTCAACACCGCTTGCATCACCAATGTGATCATCCTTATTGCAACTCTCATCGCATCAGTGCCCATCATGACAATGACTGTAATGCCCTTCATGACAAATTACAATAATTAGAAGACAAGGGTGTCATTATTTTTTACTCTTGCTTTCATGAGCGGTCTATTTCTCCAATTCCACACAAGCGTGCTACTGCTTCGGTTCACTTGTCTCCTTCTCCTACTGATAAGGGAGTTATTTGTCCACCACCTAAGGTCATTATTCATGCACAGTCTCCATATCACTCATCCACCACTACACCATCTCATCTGCCACATAGTGCTCCTATTTCATATTGGCTTCCTAAGCCATCAACATCTGTGCTTCCCACTATTTCGTCTCCCATCATTGGCACAGTTTCATCAGGCATTCAATTTGGCTCATACACTCATGTTTCTTCCACTTCACATGCTTCCACCACTCCACACCTACTTAATATTTGGCAGGTGACTTTACTCACCTCACCACTTGATGACACACTCATGTTCTTATGATTCTTACATGAATATCGAGGGATATGTTATAATAAGAACCTCACTTCATCATTAAGCTATACGCTTCATTGATCTATCTATCTAGTGTACATTATCAACCAATTTTTGATGGCACACTCTTGTTTTAAGGTTCATTCTTGATTTTTGAGGGGTCTTATATAAATGAACTTCATACTGATACATACCCATTGGGGGTATCACTATCCCCCCCTCTTCGTCACACTAACACGCGATTACATACACTTTTATAATAATTTGCTTTGCATTGCTCTTTCACATCATTCATTTTATACATATATTTATTACCATCTATCTCTCCTCATACATACAATACAATTTTTCATAATTTATCTATTTATTTCCTAATCAACATTATCACCCATTAGTCAATATTATCTTTATACAATACAAATCAAACAAACACATACGAACAACAATCACTGCACCACATATCCATACAACACCAACATAATACAATAACTCCAATCATCCAACTATATATATTGACAAAAATCATAGTTAAAAAAATACAATCACTAGGGGGAAAGCTCTCATGCATCACTACATCAATACATGTCATACATAATCATCACTGTCACTATATAAAACTGTGGGAGCTCTAGAAATAGATGATTCACTGCTCAATCTACGTCACTACTCACAACCTCTATATCTCTCCATTTATCTACGTAATAAAGCCAACTTGATTAACTGCTCCACAAAATGGCCTTGTAACTCCACAAACTTTGTGAACACATCCTGCACTAGGGCTCCTTCACCTATAACCTCCCTATCCCGCTAAGTCTCCACCTACGTCTCGTCTCGCTAACTTAACAAAACACTACATGTTGCTACTGCTATCGCCACTGGCTCGAACAAATGAGCATGCTCACCTGCAATAACAACTACTCACTCTAACATCCCACCACCCATGAGCACATCGTTGGGCACATTATGCATCAAGGTGTGGATCAATATATCAAAAATCATAGACCAATAAGTATCCCCTGTAACCATTCACAAACATCATTAGTTACTACACATGATAATCACATTCCAACAACTAAGTAACAAATCACAACTATCAACAAACAAATATCGATAATCTCGTTGCTATAATTTGCGGCATCATCACAAACTTAGAGCTCAAAATCACACTCACTCAAATTTCAATTAAAGTTACTCTTCACCTTTTACTATTACTATTTATAGCAAGTTCCAATTTTGCACTTGGCTATAGTTACTATTTGCGCATATTCTTCCAACTACTATATGCCACACATTTTCACTCATATCTCAAGCTTTGCTACTCCGTTTTATCCCCTATTTATGCCATTTGGTTCATAATTTCTCCTACTATTTTATGATACACATTCCACATCATTATATTCAATATCACACATCTTTAACTTGATATACACATAATCTTGTGACATTTACCATACTACATTTTACTCACGCCTACATCGTTTCACATCTACTTTCAGCTCAACGTTCATTTTTACTATCACTCCCCCTTTCACCAAAAGGGAGCATATAATTGGGATCACCTTATGATTCTCCTCACAGTGTTACACAATTAATTCACATTCCTAATTCATCATTATTGAAATTTACTCATGCATTATGCGACATTTCATACCACTTTCTAGCGATTCCCCCTAATGACCTAACCTGGGGGCATAAGTGAAAAATGTCTCCATGAGTAATGTATCATACACATTCAATCTCAACATAATTTTCTACTACTCGAATCAAACCAATCAATCGACATAACACAACGTATTTTACTACTCCTCCCAGATGACCTAACTTGGGAGTTACATCCTAGATGACCTAACATGGGAAGCTAATCTATACTCTATCGCTTCCAGATGAACTAACATGGAATCCATCTAACATTATACACATCGCAGCGACACCCTTGCAGTGGGGGAAATGAGACGTCATTACTTTTCTGATGCTGCTCCTATATGGGTTATTCTCATTGGATCGAAATGAACAAAAATTTGGTCTTTGTCCATGTGTTGTGGCTAGTAAATTTTGAGGATATAGTCATAGTTGAAGGGTAAAAATAGAGCTCTCTCCCTAACACTCTTCCTGTAGAGGCATGATGCCCAAATCCTTAGTTTTTCATGCTTAAAAAATTAGGTTGGTAACTGATCACTCCCTACCTCGTCAAATCTCCATCAATGACAACTTCAAAATCTCAAAATTCTCTGAAATCAAATAATCAATCTTGCCAAGTGATCCTCACAATGGTTTTCTATCTCCATTTTATGCCACATGGATCAAGACATTGATCTATGGTTCGCCATGATATATACTCTTATTATGTGCATACTTCTACACTAGGGTTTCTCCAGATTTCTCACAGGTATGTTCCTAACTTCATTTACACTACTTGAATTTCATTCAAATAACATAAAGGGGGGAAAATATAGACACAAAATCATGCAATTACTACTATTTTACTATACTGCCAAGTATGTTATTTTATATATGGATCTTACATAAGAAAATTAGTCACTTGAAACACATTACCTACTTCATCTACTTTCTTTGTTTATTTTTTTTTGTGTTATCTCTCACATCTATCACTTCTACACTCACTTCTGGTTAGGTCACATGGACCCTTGTCTATAAGTCTTCGTACATATGTCATCAGTTGTCTTTGGACACCAATGCCCATGATTAGATAGTAACGCCTAGGTGCTCTTGTCCATTTTGGGTGCCAGTGTCCTCTTTGTTCTTGTTCACATTTTTGAAATTTTTGGTCAACCTTTTTGGTTTTCTTACTCCTATCCCATGGTCCTAGTTGGCATGTCGGGCCACTAGTGTCAAAATTCAAGCAAGAGATCCCTATATAAACACAACATACATACCATTATAATGGTGGACAATTTCTATCAAAGGATATTTATCTACATATAAAAGGGAATGGATCTTGGGCTTATTACTTTGCATTCACACTGCATAGGAAGGGGAAGTTCATTTTTCCATCCACACATTCGCATTCTATCTAGCTACCGCCCGCTATCTTGGTGTCATCGGTGTAAGGGAAAATTAGGAGCATTATTTCACACATAAACACATAGAACTATATGAGGTCTAAGATGTGGTGCAACGCTCAGTCGTAACTTCACTTTGTTGACAGTCTTAGACAATCTAACCTCCCATTTTACATCTTTCTTTTTTAGGATTTGATGTAGTTTAAGGGTTTTGCAGGAGGTTATTTTCTTTACAGATTTATAGGTACCTCGGCGATTCAAGTGTGACATACAGGGGATCATCAGTGAGTAAGTGTGATACCCTAATGACACTGAAGAAATCAGGTTTTGACCTTCTCGACAGACTTTAGTGCCCTAAAGAGGTCTTGAGCGCCTTAGGTGACCTCGTCCCTACCCAAGTGCCCGTGTCTAGGCTAGTTTACAACTTCCAAAATTCATATCGAGTAGTTCCAGCACTCTGCTTGACCTTTTCATCAGTTTTTCTAGTTCATATATACTTCAAGATAAGAGAAATCAAGATAAGGGCCCTATATCTCTCATTTACTTTCATAGTTACATCTATAAAAATTGCTTAAGATTTGTATCTTAATGTACATCATTGCAGCAGTTTCTAAATTCAAATTTCAATAAAATATATCAAATTTTATTGAATCAAAAAGAACATTTGGTTTATAAAAGGTTCTGTAAGTAGGGTGTACTAAGGTAAGTTTTATGTATGTTTAGGCTGGAGTCCTCGAGATACCCAGAGGTACGTGAGGAAAAAATATTTGTTGGTGTCAGTACAAGGCATGGTATTGGAGCCTACCCCCTCAATTCACGGTCCCACAATAATAAGAGTATTGGGTGCTTAGTCAATATATCACCCACTAATTATTTATACTCAACCAGAACACCGAGTTGGATTCCCCCTTGGTGATGAAATCAAGTAGGTAGACCTGGGAGGGGATGCTTAGAAAGTAAGTTTGATTATAAGTGATTTAGTAGTGTGTGGAGAAAAAAATGGTGGATGCAAATTTTTAACCCCTACGTAGATTAGATGACCAAGCATATATGAAAATGCAAGTTCATTTTAAGTTCCACGAGAAAAATTTACTTTCGATGAGGACAATACACAAAATAAAAGGCTGAGTAGGACTAAAAGGAGAGTGGAAACAAGACAAAAAAGAAATACCTCTATTCACCAGATAATCCTTTTTTTAACACTTTCTAGGAAGTCACCAAAGAACTCAAGTTAAAAAGTTAGTCAACTTGTGAGAAGTAAAGAAAAATGAATTCTACCGTGGAAATTCATAATTTAAATAAAGAGGACTACCATATCACCGATTGTGTCAGATGTTTTAGTAGATTTTAATATTGAGTTTTATTTTATGAAATAACTATCTAAAACTCAAAAATGAGAGGGTTTAATGAAACCTATGTGGATGATGATTAGAAGGGGTGATAGATCCAAATTGGCACATGAAACTCCTCTTCTCAGAGAGATGAAAACTTGAAAACACGTAAGCAACTTGACATAATATAGATCAAATAATTATGAGATGAGTTGCTTGGCAAGAGGCCAATTCCAGGAACTAAAGGGCTTCCTTTGACATATGTCAACTCACTTTTAGGAAATCAAGATAGTAATAATAAATAATGAAATTATAACTGATAATATGAGATAATACAGATAACAACTTATAAATTTGAAGTGTTTGGATGTTAGGATTCAATCAACGTCCTCAATGATATGCTGAGGGAGATTGAAAAGATTGTCCCAATGGAGATTGGCCCCATCACTGTTTTCGAGGAGAAGATCCAACTATTCGAGAATGTCATCTGGATTGGGTGTAAAGACGATGACACATATGCTCAACTCATGGTTGATATCAGACTGTTCCCACATGAAAGGTTGATGGATAATGGGTAGGTCATAGATGCTTGCGGCTTCATACACTGCTCCTGGATCAATCATCTAACAAAGAACTATGCTTGTAAACATGAGAATATTAGCCATGACTCCAAAACATGAAGAAAATATATCAAAATGTGTTAGCAATGTGAGAAGAAATTGGTGCTAATCGTGATGATCAGTGTCAATCCATACGATCTGTGTGATTGATGTTGATTACTGTTAAAGGTTTGTTTGTAATCATAGATGTTTTTACAATACCAAACTTCTAAATAGATAATTGGATGTTCTTAGACATGGATACTTGGATATGGTGAATAGTGTTATATTTTAAATTTTGAAACAATGATTTACATATTTAAATGAATGGTATAACTTTTTGGTAGAGGTGACTCAGATGATGAAACACTGAAGAAAAGTTCTCAAAAAGGAGGTTAGTACACCAAAATGCTCTCTTTCTTCATGTCAACAATGGACCTTAACTTAGCTCTCTAAATATTCACTCAAACAACGCTATGACTTAGATTTTTTTTGGCTCCTTGGGCAATGATCTGAGTTGGTTTTTATAAGATTGATGTTGTTTAATTGAATCGGTAACGATCTGTACTGATCAACATTGATTGGGGGAATTGGCACAATTCCTACTTTTTTCAGGAAGAATGGTAAAATGTGGTTCCAACCATCTCCTTTTTGATATTTGTGTGGTTTATAGTGGTTTTGAAGTTGTTTTAGGCTCATGGGAAGTTTGTTAGGGGGTTCGGGTTGTTTAGGATATTTTGTTTTTTAATTTTTGTTTATTTCATGGTTATGGGTGGTTACAGTTGGTAAAATGGTGAATATAGGTCGGTAAATGGGTAAAGTGATCGTGCGGGTTTACGAAAGGATGTCCTAGGGTATGTACATATGCGTAGGAATTAGGGTGACCTAATTCTAGTGTCTACACCTCCGTAATATTTCTATTTTCTCCTTATTTTAATATTGTCATTTTTTAGATTTGGGTTTTTGGAGATTTTTTCATCACTTAATATTTTCTCCTTTCAAAATTTCCCTCAATTTGAAGTGTAATATTATGTGCACAAATTTTTTAATCCCTTTTAGTTTAACTTAATTTCTAAATGTTAATTGTTTTTATGTTTGCTTCCTTTGTGGATTCGTAATCCTCAAAAAACCCATTTAATAACTTCTAAATATATGCCTTACATTCTAAGAAAGATTGATTACAAGACGAGAATGGTTGCTCTCTCTCTTCTTACATCTAAATGTATTTATTTTATTTCAAAATTTTGTTTTAATTAATATTTAGTTTGTAGTGTGGATTTAGAGGTATTATAATATGTATAGATATGGAAAAATAAACAATAGATCATTAGAATTATTATTTTTAAAATGCATTATAATGTTATTCTTTATTGGAGTATTTTGCAACAATTTGTACAATTATCAAGTGAAATTGTAAATATAGATGTGTGTTTCTCAACATGTAAATTAATATGTAGTTCGTAAATATAAATAGAGATGTCAAATATCTATACATCAATTCATTAATCTTCAATCAAAATTTGCAATTAAGAATATTTCCTTATACATATGTGTACTTTATAGTTATGTAAAGTAGGTGTGATTTAAATAAACTAGTAATTACACCAAAAGGAGTTGTAATGGTTGTGTCGATAGCCAAATATGAGGTGTATCCCCTATTGACATATTATGTTTAATGAGAGGGCTACTTCCATTGTGCCTTCGCCCCTAATGGCATAAAGATCACGATATACTAAACTACCAGAGAGATAAATATAATGACAGTTCTTCATGTGTGTGTTATTGAAAATATTGACTTATTTAAAAAAAACATAAAGACACTAAATCATAAAATTTTAGTAGGCCATCAAAATTATAGAAAATCCCCTTTTGAACATAGACAAAAATCATGGCAATCCATGAAACTTTGTTTCTCTTAGGTATTCCATCAAACACTTTCCAAACATCCTCTAAAGTCTTGCATTTGACATACATGTCCATAGGGAATTCCCCACAAGGAGATCAAACACAACCCACATTGCATTACTTTGGCATGAATATATTTTTCCTATTGCAAATATTCTAAGTCAACACAAGACTAAACAAGTGCTACTTAAAATAAAATCTAACAAAATCCACTTTCCATAATGTTTTGATGAATGTCCATTATTATCCCATTATGAATTCACCTAAAGTTTCCAAGGTTTTTTTAGCAACCCCATTGAGTGTAGATCCTATAGTCATTGCATGTCATTTTTCCAAACATACCATGTGCCTTCTATATGCATCAAGAATGACATAACATCTACCAGGCCACTTGTAATTGAAATTTGAACTAGAGACATATTTGAACACTAAAAAAATTAGACTCTGTACCATGATGATGCACAAAATTTTCTCGCAATGTCAAAATTCCAATTTAGTATTTGTGCCCCATAATTTTACAACCCGATCCTTCCCACAACAATTTTACTTTTATAAATTATTTACAATATATAATAAAAGAATAAAAAGAATAGTTTATGAGTAACAAGGTTATAATTTTTTTGTGAAGTCTCCAAACATGACTTTGAAGAAGTAGGCACACCCATTAGAGAGCCTATTTCTCTTTATGTTTGATGTGCTTTTTGTAGCAACTCTTAGTACAAACTTTGTAGGGTAGAAAACACTCCCTTGTTTCTTCATCCTCCATGGAAAACTTAGATGCAAAACACTATTAAAAAATAAAAAAACACAAAAAACCTTAAAATATAACAAGATGTATTGGGAACAAAATGCATGAATTTACACATAAACATAAATGATCTAGAATCATAGTGCCTTGCCTACAAAAATTGTAGAAAGAAAAGTTGTAATTTACTTGGTTTAAAACCTTCCAATCGTATTTCCTTATGAAAATTTGAGGCCTTATTAGAAAACCCATTATGTGCATACCCTATTGCTATGAAGTTTCATCAAATTCAATCTCTCCTCCTTTTGAATTATACAGCTCCATTACCATTGTTGTTCTTCTCGATATAATCAATATTGTCAATCTGGTCAAGTAGGGCAAATAGATATGTATCTTGGTGGATGTTGGTCCTATTTTCTTTTAGAAAAGCCAACCCACCATTCTAAAATTTGTCTCTTCTTTTCTTATTTTGAACACACACAAAATCCATTTGTTTAAAATTATAGCCCAACACATTGTTAACTTCTGATATGTGTTAAGAAATTTTAGATCACCCAAGGTTGTCTTGCTAAGAATACCATTTTTTACATATCTCGTAATCATTTCACTATAAGATTTGGTATTTCTTTGACGCATTTTTTTAAACAATTCATATGCCTTGTGTATGCTTTCACATTTTACATACATGTTTACCAAGGCACTAATAAATAAAACAACTAGCAAACCCCCCTTTCATTATGCTTTCATGTATGTGCATACCATGTTCCAAAGTTTTAGATGTCTATATAAAATTTCGAGCAAATGTGAACTGCCTGTGAACTTCTCTTCGACACCATTTTATTATGATGTTATTACTGTTGGATTGATACTTAGACATTTTGATTATTATATCTTGATCAGTAGATGATAGACTATGTAGATATTTGGACTATTGACATGTTGTGATTTACATTTTGATTATGATGCACTAGATGACATTGATAGACATAGTTATATATGTTGATTTGTAGTATTCTGATTTTATACTAACATGTCATATTCTGGATGCATTGCCTATGTTGGATGTTTTGAGTAGAATTATGATTTTATGGATGTTAAAATTGAATTAATTGATATGATGATAGATGATAGAATTGCTAATTTTGGATGATGATTATTGATTTCTATATGTATAATATTCTCGATGTTGTTGATGCGGTTGTAAGGTCATAGAGGTATTTTGTTTTGTTGCAGGAAAATGATATTATATACATCGAAATTGGATAGGGGACCAACCATGGAAGGATGTTGGGTGTTGTGCAACATGGCCAAATTTGACAACTTGTGTATAATGTTATGTTGTTTTGTTGCATGAATTGTAACGAGGTTCCCATAGGGGGGGTAACCTCATTTATGTGGCCATGGGTGTAATTTGTTTTCTTTCTTTTAATTTTGTTTGTTTTAATTTTTTGTGCATGTGTTTAATTATTGGGGAAATATTGTTACTTTATTAACACTTGCTAATGTATCTTAATTAACTAATTTATCTTAAATTTAAATTAAAAGGGAAGATATGACATGTGGGCAATAAATTGGGTAGATAGTCCTTGTTTTGGTGCATGATGTAAATTGAATTAAATGCATTTAGGTGGTGTGTACTCCACCATCCTTCCCAAATTCGAAATTGTTCTTGTTGGCTACTTTTAGAGACTTGAGGGACATGTTAACCTTGTCCCTCACATCTGAGACTCTCATACCAAACCTACTTATGAAGTATGGGGCATATTTTGACCATTTTAATGCATTATTTAGTGTAATAAAGGTAAATAATGACACTTGTTTACTTACCACATTTAATTTTGTCCTTTATAAGCATGGTGTGCAAGTTGGAGTGTTCATGTGGGCATGTCATAAGTCTTACATGTGTATTTAATTGCTTTGGGTTTGGTGTTTGACTTGTGTGTTGGAATGGAGGGATGATGAAGTGGAATCCTACATGGAGCCACCTCATCATCCTCACATCCCTTTTCTATTTATTGGATGAATTTGATGGATTTTGGGTTACTTTCCTTATTTGCTTCTCTTGCATTTTTGAAAATTGGTCTTGGTTTTCATACTTGGAGCTTTCTTTTGGAGTTGCATCTTGGATTGAGCTTGGTGTGAAGGATTAAAAGCTTGTAGAGTAAATAAATTGGAAGCTTGATGGAGAGGTAGGCTCTCCTCTTATTTTCTTTTTTGTATTAATGTATTTTGATGTAGAAATTGTGCTTGTTTTAATATTGTATGAGTGTTGTGAATATGTTTGATTTTTTATGGGTAGCTTGGTCTTAAGTTGGGTGTGGGAGATGGATTTATGAGACCATTGGGGAGGGAAAATGGAGATGTGAGGCATGCATTATGGAGGGAGTGTGAGTTTGAGTTCAACCTATGAGGAGTGAAAAGAGATAACATGGATATATTTTGCATACTTGCAAGTGTAGAAATAAGGATTTGATTATATTTTTGAGTTGTGCACATGGAGGCTTTTGGGTGGAACTCCTACATCACTTATGAGAAAAAAAGAGGTGGTTCCCATATTCCATTGCTCCTTGTTGGCTTATTGGGAAAATTGTAATATTGTTTGAGTATCTTATTGAGTGTATTTATTGAATGTGTTATTTTGTGGAATGCATGTTGTAGAAGCCTTTTGTGAAATTTGTCAATGTTTCATAATACCCCTTATTTTTCTTTGGTTGGGCTCGGGGGCCAATAAGAGGATGCATTATCCTCTTATTAGATTATAGGTTAGGTAGAGAGTGTTGCCTATACCCCTTTTCGTTGTATTGTGATCCATGATTTGAAGAATTTGAAGAGGTGGAAGAGAGTAAAATGAAGTTTTGAAGGAATTATGTTATATTGGAGCCAAATGTTTACTCTTGTAATATTCCCCTTTGTTGTAAAATGGATGTTGATATCTTGTAAATTGTTCTTTCTAAATTGTTGTAAAGGACTATTTTATTGTAAGGAAAGAGGACTATGATCATTGAGAAGAAAGTATATTGTTATTTGTTGCAATTCCTATTTTGTAAACATAAGATTTTATTGGAAAGAAAGAAAAAAATACCTTCTCATTTGTTTTTATTGTGAGAATTAGTGTGTTGAATGTTGAAGTTATTGAGATGAAACTCTCTCAAATTTGACTTGTATAGAAAAGGAAAGGAAAATTACTCATTGTTTGATTTGTTTTATTTTTACTCTTCCTTGCAAAATTGTCCAATTAGTAAATCTTATTCAAGTGGTTGTCACATTTTGAGAGAAATCACATATGTTTAAATACTACAATTTCCTTGATTAACAAGAGAAAATTCACTCTACCTTTAATTCTGAAATTCCTTTCTAACCTTCATTTTATCAACCATTTACATTCTCTAACTTATCTATTCAACTAAACCCAAATTTGGTTGTTCATTTAAGATAAGGCAAACCGAATTATACCATTACAATTATATATAACTATATAAATTTATTGTATAAATTTATATATCTATATATATTATAATTATATAATAGATTTTAATTAAATAAAATTAATATGTATATATGTATGTGTATGTATGTATATATATATATATATATATATATATATATAAATTAATAAACAATTAAAAAAAAGATATTAATATTGGCTCGATTGACTTTGCATATATGAAAGTTTATATATATATATATATTGAACGGGGTTCAGCCACGACCCAACCCCATTTTTTTGTTTGATAGTGGAGTGGGGTAGCCGGGGGGGGGGGGGGGCTGGGGGTGGGGGGGGAGGGGTGTGGTGCATCACCCCACCCCTACCCACTATTTATTAAAACAATGGGTGGGGGTGGTGTGTGGCACCCCCCACTGAACCATTGACCATGCTAACAACACAACAACTGTGACATTAAAACACATGCCACATAAGGTATTTTGGGTCATGTACCATGAATATCCTCTCAGGCCTTAAATTTTAATAATCAATGTGTGTGTGTGTGTGTGTGCATTGCTAAATCAAACTCTTTTAAATCTAGTACACTCTTTTATACATATACAAATACACATATATATACACGTATATGGATATATATATATATATATATATATATAATCAATCTCTTTTAAAAGAATAAGAATACAAATATGTGTGTGTGTGTGTGTGTGTGTATTAGGGTTTCATAATTACCTATGCTAAAGGTATATATTGTAATGTCCCCTTTTTCCTATGCCAAATGGCCCAAGGGCCAAGTCGGGTCCAAAACATGGTCAGACCCAGGGGTGGCTGTGGACGTTGGAAGCTTGTGGGAAGGGCCCTCGATGGTTTTAATATCCTAGTTTGGCAGTTTGGGGGTCACTTTTGGACATGAAGACTCATAAAGGAAAAAAGTAACTATAGTTACTTTTATGTTAGTGGCCCCTCTATGGAATGAAATGTGCTAGGGTTGTGGGGGTTATAATTTGCCAAGGAAAATCATATAAGGAGATGCATGGGGAAGGAAGTAAAGGCAACTTTTTGTCAGCATAATTTTAGCCTCTTCTCGTGCAGCAGCTGCTTGTTGCATTTCTACAGTTTGTGGAGTCAAATCCCACCGGGACCCTAGCTTCGGTGGTGAGAGACCCATCCTTAGCTAGCATGGACATTCTTTGGTAGTGAGAGATCTACCTTAGTTTGTCATTTTGGGAGCCACTTTTTTGGGCCGTGCTACCAGAGATATTTCCGGAGGGTTCAGAGGAAGGGTTTCGAGGATTTTCAGGGGTTTTTGGGGAAGAAAATCAGAGGGGCTCTAGATCAAACTCACGGAAGCCATCTAGGCTGGGCTTGGCAACACGTTGAAGGTGCCTCCCTCATTTCCTAACCCCATTCCCAACAAGGTGACTTGCAGCCTTTATTTGGGGGTTTTTATAGTCAGTCGTTTCAGATCTGAAGGTGGAAACGTTACTATTGCATGTATCTATTACTATTATTTCCAAAGACCCTTATTTTTGCTCTTGTATTAGAGGGTCACGAACCTATGAAGTTTTCTAGCCACCTAAATTTCATGTACTTTTTCTGGCAGTCAATATATTATTCCAAAAAATGTTTTCATAGTGTCTATTATTACGGTTGTAAGTAATACCATTCGATATCAACTAGCTGGACATTTTTAGTAAAAATCAATATTTTACTTTGCTACAATTTTTCATATATTTTGTGCACTTTTAAGTAGTATCCCACAAGGGATATTTCATCTATACACAATGTATATATCTAAACCTATAAGAAAAATACCAAATAAACACAAATAAAGAAGGGTAAATAATACCCACAAAGGAAAATGTGTAGATCTATGATTTTATTACAAAACTACAACTAAAATGGAGCTTGCAAACCCTCTGTAATGGCCTCCATGGCTTCTCCTCTTCCTCCTCCCCAAACCTGCAAAATAAGAATGAGCAAATGAATGAGATGTTAGGGTAAAATGGAAATAAAAGTAACTCATAAGGAAAGTTAGGGCAACCTAGATCCAATGGCCATGATAGATTTAATTTAATGGCTCATATTAGATCCTACATTACTTAAGTGGGAGGTATTTGTTATGGGAATGTAAACTTAATTAAAAAGGGATGGGTAATGGGGTGAATGAGGCCACTTAGTAGCTAGACAAGTTGTGACCCTTTGGTGATAAGAGATAAAATTTAACTTGTGCATGGTGATTAAACAATGGACAAAAGGGGATTTTTAATAAATAGTGGTAAGGATATAGTTTTAAACCTAATGGGACATAATTATTAAATAAATAAATTTAACGGGAGACTTTAAAACCATAAATTAGTTTGGGGAAATAAATTAATAATATTTAATTATTAATTTAGTTATGACTTCCACAAGCTTGTGTAGAAATACTTAATCAAGAAGTTTATTAAATTATGAATAATGTTTATCCTTGCAAACCCCTTTTAAACAAAAAAAATTATTGTAATTTTCTCCTACTAAACTAATGGGTTTTATTATAGTTTTGAGCGTAGAAAATTGTGGGCGTCACACATACCATGTTCAAATGTTTTAGATGTCTATATAAAATTTCGAGCAAACGTGAACTACCTTTGAACTAAGAGTTTTAAAAAATGGTTCTTGCTAAAAAGTTATAGAAAAAGTGATAATTTTAAGAGCAATGGAAGGATTTAAACACCCAACCACATCTAGGTTTCAGACCGTGTGTGATTTCTATGACAATAGTCTAAGGAAGAAAAAGAGCTAACAAACTTCCAGACAAACTGACAAGGATACACATACACACACACAACAGTAAATTCCCATTAGCAATAGGATACCAACCCTTGAGGAATAAAAATAAATAGGAAAAAGATGAATCTGGTTAGGAGCATTAAAATCCTTCAACAAGACCCAAGCCATAGGTAACTTGAAGCAAATTGAAGACTTTATATGAATTTAGGTAATATAAACAACTATTTGATAAGACAAATGTATTCTAGGTCATGCAATTTTCAGAAACAATTTTTTAGGGTCAGAATTCCGATGAATAATCTAGCCTATCAACTAATTATTGGGAAGATAATTCAAGCAAGGTTTGTATTTACTTATTTTTGGGTCATCTTTTAGTCATAATCAAGAGAAAAAAATTAATCAATTAGAATTGTGGATTGTAGCATTTGTAAACGATTGCAATGAAATTCGATCTTAACCAACTGTGATTGACTAAATATCCAAAAAGTCATAACCTAATAATCCTCTAGATTTGATGTATGCTATTATGTGTTTTTTTGTGAATGCATGCATACTTTTCTAATACATATAATTTTTATAGTTTGTAGAAATGATATAAAAGGGATCTAGAAATTATGGGAAGTGTTTATTCACATGCTTTCAAGAGGATTTGGGGTCAGAGGATTAAAACGATCCTAAAGAGAGAATAATTTAAATGATATGTTATCAGGAAACAAAGATTTAAATGAACCTAATAAGCATACGAGGTGAGATATTCTGAAAAAAGAAAACTGAACGATGTTAGAACTTCAATAGAAGTTAAAAATAGGGCATGACTAGGGATTCAATGTGGCTCAAAGTAGCTACACAACAAACTGAGTCAGGGATTTTTGTTGTTTTGCCTTGAGAGTCAGGGGATTCTGATACTGAGTATTTAATCTCTCAAAGCACTCAAAGCACTGTATCTTTTAAAGGCAAGGAAACACAAAAAATGGATTTTACTGCAGGCAAAGATGAGGCCCAAATCAAGGGAGCTAAGAATGTAGGAGGAAAAAGTGAACCCATCAATGATAGAGTGAATGCATTCCTATAAGTGAAGATAAACAAGGTAAAACCTTAGAATTCCAGCTCACTGATGATATTTTAGAGGTGATTTCAAAATGTCAAACTATAACTGTGATTTTATTCTTTTTAAGAGGGGTACCAATGGAATCAAATTTTTATAAATGGGAAAAAATGAATTGGGAAAGCAAAGGCTGGGAAATTGAAGAGGATATGTTTCATGTATGTTTAAATATTCTTATCATGCCTAAGTAGTTCTGCAATATGGCATGTGGGTTATATGTGGACACTTATGTTATCTATAAGATTAAAATTTTAGTTTCCATCCTTAAGGGCCTTCTTGTTCACATTATCCCGTGTGGATTGAAATGTCATACCTAAATTTGGCATTTCGACCCTTCTTGAGGGATATTGTGGGATAACTTAGAAGAGTAATGTGATGTAAACATAATTTTGACAAATTTTCCAGCCTAAGAGTTCACCTTAGAGCTTGTGTAGAAATTGATTTGAATCAACCTTTTACAAAAAATATTAAATTGATGGGTCCTAGTTTTGAAATGGAACAACCTAGATAGTCTATTTAAATAAGTCAAATTCTTATTTTTATTACCATAAATAAGGACATTTGATTCGTTATTGTCCAGTTAGGAAGGCAAAAAATGCTCAATATCTCACTTCTTCTCATCCTATTTCAAAATTGACTCAAATTTCTACCTTTAACCACTCTCTCAATAGTGCATCCACTGAGCCAAATTTGCAACCTTAAAATGATTCATATTCTCTGATTCCTCTTCAAAACCCTTACCAACCCACAATTCTTAGATCCCCAACTTCTTATAAGGATGCAGTGGTAACTAACAATTAGAGGATGATTAGAAAAGGAAAGAGCCTTCTAGCTCCTCTCTCCACTCAAATTTTATTTCTCCTTCTCGTGACCGCTCCCCTTCCCCTTCCCCTACCTCTTCAATTCTTCCAAATTCTATCTCTTCTTCCTATATCAAGATATTTGTCTATTAATAATGGTATTTGAAATAATAACGATCAATTTGTATTGTCCAATAGTTTTGAACTTTTGCCTTTGGAAGATGACCCTAATCTTCATCCCTCATCATGAAGTACAATATGCTTTCTTGGAATGTGAGTGGGATTTACCTCCCTCAATGAAATTATAGAGTCAAAGAAGTTATTATTAAGTAGAAACCTAATCTTTTATTTCTTCAAGAAGCAAAATTAAGTGGCATTCATCTTGATGCTTCTCTATATACCATATGGAAAGATGCACTTTTCTTGCATACTTCTCATAGAGATGGGAGTTGAGGAGTTGTCATAAGTATGTTTGTGTGGATGTCCAAATACGTAATAGATAAGTGGAAAGATCCAACATTTAGCTATGTATGGGTTCTTATTGTTATCAATGGACTAACTATTTGGTTTTATTCAGTTTATGCTCCTGATAATGCTAAAGAAAGGGTTGTATTATGTGATTGGAAGTCTAAAAATTATTCCCAACGTTAATTAGATCTTTAGATGAGACTTTAATATGGTAGAACACTATGAAAATTGTGGTTAGGATAACCATAATCAACTCAACAGAGATGAATTTGAAAATTGGTTTTATTGTCATAACTTGTTGGACACGGTTGATATAATTAAGGGCATATTATCAAGTCATAAATTTAATTGTTGTACATGGTCTAATCATAGAGAAAAAATGGAATGAAAATTTAGTAGTTTAGACAAATTTTACATCTATAACAATCTTTATTTGGTTCATTCCCACTTTAGTATATCATTCTTCATGTTGATTATCCAACTACGCTTTCAGACCACTTTCCCATATTTTGTACCATTTCCCTTTCTCCTGATTCCCTGAAATCCTTGCATCTCCCATTTAAACTTAATACTTCACACTTAAAAATCCAAATTGTGTTACTGCTCTTGTGGGAATTTGGAGTTCCTTACCCATTTTTTAAGAAGGGGAATCATGGATAGAATGGTGACACTATGCTTTCTTAGAATACATTGAATTCCTTCGGTCCATTGGTAGAAGAATGTCCTAGTAACATAAAAAAAGAGAAAAAACCCTCCAAGGAAAGCTAGAATATGTAAGAAAACAACTATTCTCATGTCAAGTAACATCTAGGTTCAAGCTTCTATTGCTTTTATTGAAAACTAGCTATGTAACCTGGAAAGTTACAAAGGATGAGGTGCCAAGATAAGGGCAAGTTCAATCAAATGAAGAAGGTAAAAAAGGTTTAAAATTATTTTTCAATTATCTAAACTACAAACATAAGGAGGAAAAATGTGATATAATCGATGAAAAGGGATCCTTACACACAGACCTCATTGAAATAACTATGTTATTCTAGGAGTTCCATGAGCATCTCTTCAAGGAAGAGATCCAATAGGAGGAAATTCAAAAAATACTCAAGGAGCGAGTTAAATAGTGTATTCCCAATAAAATTGAGCCTAGCTATGATATATTTTTAGATGGATTACTTTTTGTAGAAGAAATTGAACAAACTCTTTTTTTGATGCCTAAAAATAAAAGCCCGAGCATTGATGGACTCCTTGTAGATTTTTATTTGACCATGTGGACTTACATCAAAGAGTAAATGTATATGCTCTGTTTATAGGAAATGGAAAAAGGTTCATTGGTCCTAATCATCTATAAAGGTCTCATTAAATGCCTTTGAAAGGGAAAAATGAAGACATGATTCACGGTTGGCGCCCTATCACATTACTCAATACATCTTACAAAATGATTGACAACGTACTAACTATTCGAATGAAATTGGCGGTTTAATATATTTTGAGATATGAAAAAATATGTTTCCTTAGAGGATGCTATATTTTTGACAATCTTATATTGGTTCAGAAAATTTGTGAATGGGTGCAACAAACAGGTCAAAATGTTTTGCTAGTCAAATTAGAATTCGAAAAAGCATATGATAGAATACGTTGTAGTTTCATTTTTAAAATTTCAATGGTTGGGTTTTGGTCCATGAATTCTTATAGATGCTAAAATATTTTTTAAGGATGCCAATGCTCACATTATTTTTAACAAGTCAATTTATGAATCCTTTCCATTGTAGTGCTCTATTAGACAAGGGTGTCCCTTTTCTTCATTCTTATTTGTGTTTGACGTGGATGCTTTGGGATATTTAATTACAAAGATCCAAACATTTAAACCTCATTTCTGGTATTTCCATACCCCAAAATGTTGTTGTGATTAAATCACATTTTGTTGATGACAGACTGACATTTCTGTAAAACTTTAAAGAAGAGCTAAATAATACGCTGGAAATTTTAAATCTCTATTGCTTTGTGTCTATTTCTCGATTAACACACCATAAGATTGGATTCTTAATTTCCCAATATGCTTCCATCTCTTTATGAATTCCCAAATATTGGAGACAAATCAAACATAGAAAAATAACCCAATATCTTGGTATTCTATTTGGCATGGGAGTCTCACTACTTGATATGTAAAATTGGTACCTTAATGGAATTAAGAATAAACTTCTAAAGTGGGGAAACAAATTTATTTCCTTTGTTGGAAAATTTCGGGTTACTAATAGAGTGTTTCTTGCCAAAAATGTTTATTTTTCTTCGTGTTGAATGCCATTCAACCATGGATATGAGAAATTAAACAAGTTAATTCACCAATTTCTCCTGTGCAATTGGGAGGGTGCGATTGGGTTTAGAGCCATTTCTTGGGCTCAATTCATCCAACCCAGGTCTAAAGGCAGATTAAGAATTATATATCAAAAAAATTAAGGTGCATGTCTAGTTACTAAATGGATTGTTAGAGGTGTGAATGGTGACGCTCCATCGAAAAATTTGTTGCGATATAGAGTTTTCATAGTTGCAGTAAAAGGGAAATGACAAAGGATAACTAGATGGATAAAATTATTCTAGCGCCATATTTTCAATTCAAATATTCTTTTATTATTAATTTTTTTTGGAAAGCATGACATTGTGTTTATCAATTCCTACAATGGAAATAAAAGTAGTGTCAAGCAGTGTCATGCCGCAGGCCTGTGAAGTAAAAGTAATAAATTAAAGCACCATCGTGATCCCGCAAACCAAGTAGGGTGAAGCTAGGAGTATTGCGGAAATCTGATGGGGCATTACTTCAAAGTAATGACTATTTAAAATCCCAAAGTAAAGCAATCCCAGAAACCCACAAAGAAGGGTGAAGCAGGTAGTAATGGCACTTCGTAAACCCGAATGGTCATAAATTTTGACTTAGAGCTCTGTTATTTACAAAATTGGACTTTCTGGAAATCTCTCAACCTCCTCTTCACCATGGAATCATGAAAATCATATTTTGATGGGGGTAAGTCATTGAAAAATGGGAAAAATGCTTCCGGCATGAAATGAACAATTCTAAGCAACCAACTACCAGTATTTAATGCAGCATGGGCATATTTCTTCTCCAACAAGCTAAAGGACATGGGGAAATGAGTTTTGTAGGCTGCCCACACCATTTTTCAAATCATTAATGCATATTGTTAGTGGGTGAAGGGGGAAATATGATATTCTATATATATCTCTCTCTCTCTTCCTCATCTTCTTCTATATAAAGTAAACTTCTCATTTTGAGAAGTAATGAGATATCATGGGATATGGGGAGACTCTGTCAAAATGGGTTCTCAATGTCCATGAGCTACAAACCTTCTCATGGGCTTGAAAAGTGTATTTTTGCCTCTACTCTACTCATGTAATATACTGTGCATATTCTAAGAGAAATAAAATATGTGTTTGTGGTGTTATTTCAACCCTAACATTCATTGTATTGTATCTTTTTGCCTATCTATTCTTGTTGTCTTGTTCTGTGCATGTATTTCTCATTTACAGGTTTGTGTTGTTGTGTTTCATGGAGATCGAAGGGTGAATGAAGATTTGGGTCTATGTCATAGCTGTTTAGCCTCTCCCTACTACATTTTCCTTCCCCTTCTCCCTCATCAGGATATTTCCACACCCTTTCTCTTGGTGCTATCACGTCTTTAGTGTAGGATTTCTTCATTTTCATGCATTTTACTCTCTCCAGGGTCCCTTAGAATCATAGGATATGATTAGATTGTTGTGTTCCCAACATTAGGATTAGTTTAACATCAGGATTATGTAGAGGAAGCTGACCTTCTCTAGAGGTCCATCTCAAGTAGCAAGTCCCACAACTTGAGAGATGGTCCCGTGTTAGCAAAATGTAGGGATTTGTAATGTGAAAGTCCTATGGTGCTAATTTTTTGTGATAATAGTTTTGGCACACCTGGTGGGACAAGCTTTGAAGTCATATCTTTCACAGGTGTGCATCCTATCCACCTTAGTGTCTTCACTGCCCAATATTTTTGGTACGCCCATTGGGACAAGCATTGAAAGCCTAGATTTCATCATTTTCCAAGTTGATGTGTTCTTGGTAAAATTCTAGCCTTTGGAGGTTCTACAACAAGAAGCTAAGGAAATATTTAAGCAACGAAGGTTCAAGATCCCACAAAGAAATGAAGTAACCCAGAGATTCAACTCAACACTACTACAAAGTAGTTGGGGGTTGGAAACCTACAGAGAGGGATGTGAAGTAGTATGGAAATGTAACACGACATTATTGCGAAGTAATGCTCACTTACAAATCTGAGTCAAACAATTATACTCTAATTCCCATGATAAAGGAATAAAGAAGAAGAGTAATGCAGGTTTGGAGCTCCTACTAGTTGAAGTAATGTAGGTCCAAAAACTTGCAGGTCAAGTAATGAAGAAGAGTAGTCTTAAAACTCCACAAAGAGGCATTTCCAAGCACACCTGGTGATTGCATTGATCCAAACAACCCATTTTTTGAGTTGCAGACCTTCCCCTTCTTCCATCCATTTCCATCCATTTTCCTTCCATTCATGAAGTTGTGCAATCATGAATTCATTTCCATCATGGGAATACCATTTGCAGTAGCAATAGTTCCATTTAAATCCATCTCCAAGCTATTACAACACAACTCTAGATCAACTTTATTAACAAAATTAGGATTAATATGCATATTCATATGAGAAAGATGTAAATTAGTTTGGTCATTCACTAAAGTATGGAGTTGTTCAAGAGCAGGAATATGTAGACTTTGGAGGCCATCCTACACTTAGAGATGTTGATGTGCAAAGAAAGATTTAAGAAATAGAGCTGAACATGATGTAATTGAGGATTGAGAAGACTAGCAGAGATAAACTTGCAATAAATTTGAGACCCAAAAAATTAATCCATCTAAGGGTATAGGGGCTGCAAAGTTCAACTTCAATTAGATGCCACAGCTAGTTAAGCCTTCAAAAGAGGTTGGGATTGTAGAACAAAAGGTGGAGGCTGATTTTTTAGAAGGATAAGAACAAGAAGCAGATGATAAACAATTCCTATGCTCTGAATGTAGTGTGGATGTTATCACCATATTCATGGAGGTTGCTGATTTGTATCAATTTGTCAAGTCAGAAGAGAAGGAAGAATCAACTACAAATCCTCTAGAAGAGGAGTACAAGGAAGATGAAATCCAAGAGGAGTGTGTTGCAAATCAAGACAATGAAGAGGATGATTTTTTATCAGACTTGGAGGATTGTTTTGGTGAAGAAGATCCCATTGAGATCACTACCTTCTCAATCCCACCATCCTCCTTCCAACAAAAAGAGCCTCTTTCTGCAGAGAAATCCAAAGAGTAATCCATGGAGGAAAACATTGAGGAAGAGCTTGTTGTCCATATCAGTCTTCATGAAGAAGAAATAAATGAGTTTGAGCTTGCTGTCCATAGTACTCATACAGTCATGGATTACAAAATTAGAATTTCCAAAAACTTCTCTCCATCTTATTCACTGTAGAATCATGAAAATTAGATTTAGATGGGGGTAAGCTGGTGAAAAATGGAAAAAACACTTCCAACTTGAGATGAACAGTTCCACGGAGCCCAACCACCACATTTAATGCAATATGGGCAATTTTCTTCTCCAACAAGCCAAATGACATTAGGGAATGGATTTTTCAGCATTCAACACCATTTTCAGAGCATTTAATGAATTTTGTTGGTGGGTGAAGGGGGAAATCTAGGATTTTATCTCTCTCTCTCTCTCTCTCTATTTCTCACTTCTTCTATATAATGTAAACTTCTCACTTGATAAATAAAATGGGATATTCTGGGTTGTGGGGAAACTCTGCCATTTTTTTTTCTTAATACCAATAAGCTACAAGCCTTCTCTTGGGCCTGACATGTGTTCCAATGCCTCTATCTATCAAATGTAATGGAATTTGTAACAATTTGAAGCAATAAAATCATGGGCATTTTATGGTATTCCTTCAACACCAGCATCTGTTTAATTTCATTTTAATTGATCCTCTAAAATCAGATTTGTTGGTGGATTATGTGTATGTTTTCCTTCATTTGCAGGTTTATTTGTTTCATGCTTCATGGAGATCAGATGGTGAATACTACATTGGGTCAGTGTCACAACTATTTGGCCTCTCCCTACTACATTTTCCTTCTCCTTCTCCCTCAGCAGGATATTTCCACCCTTTCTCTTGGTGCTCTTACCTCCTTAGTGTAGGATTTCTTAATTTTCATGCATTTTCCTCTCTCCCCGGTTCTTTGGAACCATAGGATAGGATTAGATAGTTGTATTTCTAGTATTAGGAGTAGTTTTATCCTTAGATTAGGAAGAGGAACCAACCTTCTCTAGAGGTCCATCTCAAGTAGCGAGTCCCACAACTTGAGAGATGGTCCACTGTTACCCAAAAACACTAGTTGCTCATTCACACAGGAATGACATATCAAAGGGTGTTGTTTTTTAGTGATAAAATTTTCCATATGAGAAAGAGGATTCAATAATGGACGATCAAGTTAGAGTTGAAAATTCTTCCCATATTTCTACTCCAACATGGTCCTATGCTTCTTATCAAGAGGATAATATAGATTTTGAGCTCAAAGGAGTTCCCTTACCACGTAGCATGGATCTCTTCTCCTTGTACGAGAATTTTGAGAATCAAGTATGCCCATTGTTGTAAGAAGGTGATCCTTGGGTGATAGAAAGCATAAAAGAGGTGAATGAGGATGTTTCAGGTGAGTCATGGACATGTGTGGATAAAATTTTCAACCATCTCCTGGAGGCACAATGCAATGATTATTCCAATGAGGATGAAGATGATTATATGGAAAAATCAGAAGAGTTATCTGTGCAAGACATCTTGAAGGTTGTGGAAGAGACTAAATACCATCAACCCAGTCTCGAGATTCTGACTCGAGCTATGAAAATATAAGATAAGTATGAGTCAATTTTTGCTTCTCAATTTTATACACCAATGTTTGATGTTGATACAGATCATATGGATGAGCTTGATGTCCTCCCCAATGCCTTGGCCGATGAGAGCGAATAAAAATATATGTCTTCCTCTTTCATGCTTTGTGAAAAAGATCATATATGTAAGGAAAAGGAGATTACTAAATATCCTTTAAATTTTCCAAATCTTGAAGACATCTCCACCATGGAGGATGATAGTGAGAAAAACATTGAGCTGATTTGCATTGAAGAGTTTTTTCAGAACCCCTTAAAAGTTGTAGGAGTCTTGTGAGTGTCATCAAGATCAACTTGTTCTCACCACCATTGGATGTACTACCAAGTCAGAACAAGAATCCACACTGTAATATTCACTCAAGATTTAAGGATTCCACTATGAACAAATCAAGGATTGAAATTTTAAGGATAATGCCAAAATCAATTTTGAGTGCATGGTTATTGACAAACTTGATCCGGACAAAAAAGTGAGAATGTGCATACCTCTTGTGAGATAATTCAAAATTAGTTTGCACTCACCATTTCCCAAGCTCTGATTTGTCTTGAACATGTTTCCATGTTGTAAAAATTTCTCGATGGTGATGAAAGCCTCCGAGTTGATGATGTAACCTCTATTCTTGGAATCCCTTTCTTAGAGAAACAAAATGAGATGTTCAGAGAAGCTGCTGAATGGGGATAAAACTAGTTTATTCTCACCCCCTCCGAGTACCTCGCCAATTCAATAGATGTTTCCATGTTGAAATTCAAAGATGAGGAATGTTTCCATGAAAAGATCAATTTCCCCACTCTTGAGGACATGTAGGAAAGGTGTCTCATGATTTTAGGATATCAAGTGGAAGCTGCAAGATGCAAGAGTTTCAAGAAGGTGATAAATTTTTCATTAAATGCAAGACATTTTTCAGTGTATTGTGAGTATGAAGATGAAATATTGTTTTGTATTCTTCTTCTTAAGCCATGCAGAGCCATAAAAAGAGCACACTGATTAGATAGTAGTTTTCTTATGCTTTAAAGATCACATTTTGTCCATTGTTCTATGATAAGGCATGTAAAACTTTTCCCAACCTGTCATTGGGTATGTGACCTTATCTACCAAGGCCAAAATTAAACTCATACACATATTTGACATTTCCGTTGAAAAGTGCAAAAGTTTTGATCCTTGTGAAATGCTTCCAAAACTTGCACTATTTATTATCCTGTGTCTGCCATTCAAAGAAATCGTACTCCATAAGCCCCATGTTGATGATACTTTTTCACGAATGTTAGTAATTAAATTTAGGAATTCCTAGATGCTTAATTCTCCAATTCCTGACATTCACACTAAGCAAATAAAAAACCACGTCTACCTGAAATATATCCTTACTCCATTTTCATGCAAATGTTTACAATCAATGAAAATTTCAATTCTTGAAACGATATGTCTTAATCTGACCCCAATGTCTAAAATTTTTGTGTAACCCCCCCACTGTAAACCTTCTAGATAACCCCTCATGTCATTCATTTTGACCTATCCCCATCCATGTAATTTACATGTGTGTGGTATTTTTAACACCATTCACCATGTGTTGAACTAGATGAATGACAAACTCACATGGGTCCCTTCCAAGACAAGGTCCAGTGAGACAATGTCTTTTAAAGTTGATCTTAAAACATGGTTAGGAATGGCTATTTTTAGAATTACTTTCTAAGGAAGGTGCATATTCTTTAGAGCATCTGATTTCAAGGCAGGAAAATAAACTGTATTCATGAGCCATTGTGTAAGTGATTTAGGAAGTCCTTTAGGAAAGATTTAATTTAGGAGTAATTTCAGCAAAAGCGGGGTTTTGAGAGTTAAAGGAGCTTGCATTGTAAAAACACATGAGCTTCGAGAGATGCTATTCTGAGGAAGCTCTAGATTGATTTGGAGTTCATATGTATACACCTAGATTTTTCACTGATTCATATTTTATACATGGTGGTACTAATCATTTCCTTTGTGCAGAACATCCATGCATCTTTTTCTTGAACTCATTGCCTTCACAGGGGCCTACAACTAACAATATGAGATAAAAAATTTCAGTGTAATTATTATGGGTTAGAGACAGTACACAAAGAGAGTCATTAATATATGGTACCCATCCCTTAGTTGTCTTCTCAACAAATAGTAAAAATAATATAAGTGACCCTGTTATGTTTGTGGAGCCTATTTTCATGTTAGAGTGTGGTACAACCTTCTATGTGTTACACTCGGGTATTTTTTACGGCGGTCTCGCTCACCGGTGAGCGGGTTAGGGGAGTTCGGGGAGGTGAAGCCCCCTGATCAATGGGATCTCGGGGGCGAAGGCCCCGAAGCAAATTTTCATGGGTGGTTTACTAACCCATGGGTAATGGGTAACCATTATGGGCTGTTTTTGGGCCCATGGTTTTTCGGTACCCATTGTTTTGATACCCATGGTTTTGATACCCATGGTTTTTCCTGTGGTTTTGATACCCACATTTTTTGTCCCATGGTTTTGATACCCATGGTTTTGTATCAAACTGCTTAAGCAATTGTCTATTTATATGGTCTTATGTATATGATACATAGACAAGCAAAAGTATTGCAGATGTGTTTTGAATTCGGGTGTGAATTTTGTAGAGTTTGTTGAGCATAGCTCCAAATGGATTTGGGTATTGTATTGAGAGAGTGGAGGCTTGTAATAAAATCTGAGCAAGTGATTCTTGGTGTACGTAGCCCAAATTGGGTGAACCACGTTAAATCTTGTCTCTCTGTGTTGTGTTATTTATTCTGCACTTTTATTTGAGATGTATAATATTTTCTGCATATTAGTTTCTACTGTTGCGATTCTGTAAGGGATTATTCCGCATATTTTATCTCTTATTTCCTAACAATTGGTATCAGAGCTTGGCTTGGTTTGCTGAAGTGTTGATCGTAGGGAATTTTTTATCTTGAGTGGGAGCTATGGCAGATGATGGAAGATCTAGGGTTGATAAATTCAACGGGCAGAATTTCAGTCTTTGGAAGATGCAGATGGAAGATTACCTTTATCAGAAGGATCTTTATACTCTGCTATCTAAGAAGGTGAACAAAACCCTCGAGTATGAAAGACGCGGAATGGGATTTGTTAGATCGGAAGGCACTTGGAACGATCTGGCTGTGTCTTGCATCTTCGGTATTATTTAATGTTTCAAAGGAAAAGACTATAAAAGAACTGATGGATGCATTAGGGAAGTTGTATGAAAAACCCTCTGCCTCTAATAAGATATTTTTAATGAAAAATTTGTTTAATATGAAGATGTATGAGAATAGTTTAGTAGCAGATCATTTAAATGATTTCAATAGGGTTGTGAATATGCTAGCTTTGGTTACAATAGAATTTGATGAAGAAGTTAGGGCTTTATTAATTTTGTGCTCTTTACCTGAAAGTTGGAATAGCCTAGTAATGGTGGTAAGCAACTCGGTTCCAGCTAACTTGAAGTTGAAGTTTGAGGATGTTATAGGGGTGATTCTAAGTGAGGAAATGCGAAGAAAAAGATCTGGGGAATCTTCTACTTCAGGGAATGCTTTGACAGTGGAAACTAGAGGGAGACAGAAGAATAGAGGAAACTGTGGAAAATCGAAAGATCAGGCAAGGTCAAAATCCAAGAGCAAGATTGTATGTTGGAACCGTGGAAAGTCTGGGCATGCAAAGAAGGACTATTGGGAGCTTCTGGACAAGAAGAAACAACAGGAAGAAAACAAGGAGGCAAATGTGGCATCGGGTAATGTATGTCAGGATGCTTTGATTATTTCTTTACATAATATTACTGAATCTTGGGTGTAGATTCAGGGGCTTCTTTTCATGCTACTCCACATAGGCATTATTTTGTTGATTATGTTCAAGGGGATTTTGGGCATGTTTTTCTTGGTGATGATGAGCCTTGCAGTATAGTTGGAAAAGGTTCTGTTCAGGTTAAGATGCAGAATGGCAATACATGGTTATTGAAGGATGTCAGACATGTGCCTACATTAAGGAGAAATTTGATATTGGCAGGGCAATTGGGAAGTGATGGTTGTACTATGATATTTACAACTAACTCTTGGAAGGTTACCAAGGGTGCTCTTGTGGTGGCAAGAGGTAAGAAGGTTGGAACCTTGTATTTATCCACTGATAGTACTAATGATTGTAATCTTGTGGCTTCAGATGCAGATACAACATTATGGCACTATAGGCTCGGTCATATGAGCCATAAGGGCATGGACATCATAAAGAAGAATTTTCCTGGATATATAGAAACATGTTTGGAGTTCTGTGAGGACTGCATATATGGGAAACAAAAGCAAGTAAGGTTTCTCAAGGTTGGACCTACAAAGAAAGAGAGTAAATTAAAGCTAGTGCATTCTGATGTGTGGGGGCTAACTCAGGTATCATCTCTTGGGGGTTCAAGTTATTATGTTACTTTTATTGATGATGCAACAAGGAAATTTTGGGTTTATTGTATTAGAAACAAATCTGATGTATTTGACACTTTTGTTAAATGGAAAGCCTTGGTAGAGAATGAAACAGGTCTTAAGCTAAAATGTCTCAGGTCAGATAATGGAGGGGGGGTATTGCAGCAATGAATTTAATGATTACTGTTCTAAGAATGGAATCCGCAGGAAAAAGACAGTTCTAGGAAATCCGTAGCAGAATGGGGTATCAGAAAGGATGAACAGAAAAATAATGGAACGTGCTAGGAGCATGAGGTTACATGTAGGACTACCTCTTTCTTTTTGGGCAGAAGCATTGAGCATAGCTGTGTACTTGATAAATAGAGGACCCTCAAGTGCCTTGGATGGAGGCATACCTGAGGAGGCTTGGTATGGTAAGAAAGTTGATTATTCATTTCTTAGAGTCTTTGGATGTGAGGTGTTTGTTCATATAGATAAGGATGATAGGACCAAGCTAGAGGCTAAATCAGAAAAATGTACTTTCATTGGTTATGGTGGTGATGACTTTGTATTTAAATGTTGGAGTATTAAGGACAAGAAAATCATTTGGTCTAGGGATGTGGTATTTAATGATAAAGTCACGTATAAGCAGCAAGTTGTAGGAAAATAAGGAAGAATCCAAGAAAGAATATGTAGTGGTAGAGGATCTTCTAGATGGGACAGTGACCCCATGAATCAGTTTAGGAACTGACTCAACAGGAACCCCAAACTCCTATAGTGAGGAGGTCTTCTAGGGTAAGAATATAACATGGACATTTTTCTCCTTCTCTTTATTATTTATTACTCACGGATAGTGGAGAACCAGAGAGATTTGATGAAGCAATGCAGGTAGATGCCAGTAAGAAGTGGGAGCAAGCCATGGATGAGGAGCATAAGTCTCTCATGGAGAACCAGACTTGGGATTTGGTGAAGCTACCGGAAGGAAAAATAGCATTGAAGAACAAGTGGGTGTACATATTTAAAGATGAAGGAGGAAAGAAAAGATATAAGGCCTGGTTGGTGTTTAAGGGGTTTACACAGAAACAAGGTATAGATTTTGATGAGATCTTTTCTCCTGTAGTAAAAAATGACTTCTATTAGAACTGTTCTTGGAATAGTGGTAGCAAAAGACTTGCACTTAGAACAGTTAAATGTAAAGACTACATTTCTCCATGGTGATTTGGAGGAGGAACTATATATGCAGCAACTAGAGAGATATGAGGTCAAAGGTAAAGAGGAGATGGTGTGTAAACTGAAGAAGAGCTTGTATGGCTTAAAACAAGCTCCACGTCAATGGTATAAGAAGTTTTATAGCTTCATGATGGAGCAAGGTTATATTAGATGTCATTCTAACCATTGCGTGTATACAAAGAAATTTGAGGATGGAAGTTATATTATCCTGTGTTTGTATGTTGATGACATGTTGGTTGCAGGTAAAAACATGCAGGAAATAAAAGTACTCAAGAAACAACTAAGTGAATCCTTTGATACGAAGGATTTGGGGGTAGCCAGACAAATCCTTGGTATGAGGATAACTTGGGATAGGAAGGAACAGAAGCTGACTTTATCTCAGGAAGAGTACATTAAGAAGGTATTGGATAGGTTTAACATGCAGGATGCTAAACCGGTTGGGACTCCTTTAGCAGACCATTTTAAGTTATCAAAGGAGTAGTGTCCCAAGACAGGGTAGGAAATAAACCAGATGTCCAAGGTACTTTACTCATCAGCAGTTGGTAGTTTGATGTATGCTATGGTGTGCACTAGGCCTGATATTGCCCATGCAGTGGGAGCTGCGAGTAGATTTTATGAGTGATCCAGGTAAAGAGCATTGGCAAGCAGTAAAGTGGATCCTTTGGTATTTCAGAGGGACCATGGGGATAGTTTTGTGCTACAGTGGGTCAGACACCACTTTACATGGTTATGTAGATTCAGACATGGCTGGAGATGTAGACAGTAAGAGGAGCACGACATGTTATATTTACACTGTAGCTGGGACAACAGTGAGCTGGATTTCACGACTACAGAAGCTAGTGGCTTTTTTAACCACAGACACTGAGTATGTTGCTGCCACAAAGGAAAGCAAAGAGATGATTTGGTTACAAAAATTACTTGAGGAGTTGGAGCATAATCAGGAGGAATGTAAGCTGTTTAGTGATAGTCAAAGTGCTATACACCTAGCTAAGAACTCTGCTTTCCACTCCAGGACGAAGCATATACAGTTGATATATCACTTCATCAGGACAATTTTGGAGGAAGATAAGTTGAAGTTGGAGAAGATTCATACCAGTCAGAATCCTGCAGACATGATGACCAAGGTGGTCACAAGGGATAAACTAAAGTTATTTTCAGCTTTGGTTGCCTTCGTGGATGACAGTGAAGGGTTGAGAAGCTTGCTCACCTAGGGGATATGGTACAATTTTGTGTCCCCTTTTTCCCTTTCTAGTGAGCGGGTCAGGGGGGTTCGGGGGCAAAGCCCCCGAAGCAAATTTTCATGGGTGGTTTATTAACCCATGGGTAATGGGTAATCGTTATGGGCTGTTTTTGGTCCCATGGTTTTTCGGTAGCCATTGTTTTGATACCCACGGTTTTTTGCCCATGGTTTTGATACCCACGGTTTTTGCCCATGGTTTTGATACCCACGGTTTTGTATCAAACTGCTTAAGAAATTGTCTATTTATATGGTCTTATGCATATGATACATATACAAGCAAATGTATTGCAGATGTGTTTTGAATTCGGGTGTGAATTCTGTAGAGTTTGTTGAGCATAGCTCCAAATGGATCTGGGTATTGTATTGAGAGAGTGGATGCTTGTAATAAAATCTGAGCAAGTTATTCTTAGTGGACGTAGCCCAAATTGGGTGAACCATGTTAAATTTTGTCTCTCTGTGTTGTGTTATTTATTCTGCACTTTTATTTGAGATCTGGAATATTTTCTACATATTAGTTTTTTTCCAGATTCCTCCATTTGACAACGTCATTTTCAAGCTCCTCCTCAAGGTACAAGCTCCGTCCTTGGCCAAAATTTTCACTGCCACTTGGAAGCATGAGGCTAATTCACAATTTTTAGTCCCCTTTTTCCCTTTCCAATGGGATAAGGGGGGTATAAAAATGCACCCCCACCTTAGACCTCATGGACCCATCACATGACCCTGAGAAGCTTCAATAAGTACTTTTTGCCATTTTTTCTAGCCCCCGTTCCAAGCCATGCAAGTTGGACACTTGTCACCCATGGGTGGAGGCACACTTTTTTTCCCCTTTATTCATTTTCAAGGGAAAAATGGGTATATTAAAATGCACCTCCCCACCTTGCTCTTTCTAGGTTCCTCATGTGACCAAAAGCTAGCTCCCGGTTGCTTAAAATGAGCCCATTCCGCTATCTCTTCCACCTGTGCATGCATGCCACTTGTCACCTAGGGGATATGGTATAATTTTGTGTCCCCTTTTTCCCTTTCTAAGGGGATAATGGGGACACTTTTTTCCCCCTTCCTCATGCTTATAAAACCTAGCAGTTAGCCATTTTTCACACTCCCCCCATTTTACTCCATTTCTATCCAGAACTTAGGTGAAAATTTTCCAGATTCCCCCATTTTCATTTTTTCCTCTTGCCTTCATCATGATCACAACAGAATAAATTTCATGAAAAGTGAATTTTTTTAAAGTCTCCAGACATATTTTTTGCTAGATTGACTTTGTAGCCCGTGAAGGAAAAATCTATGTATCTTGCAAACCGGTGCAGGGATTAAGGTGGGGTTTTTTGTGTTCTTCATTATTTTTTGATGCCCTATAACCCAAGTGATATTACTTGCATGCATGGCCTAGATTTTTTACGGTGAAAAAACCTAGACTTCGTGCCCTAATTTCATAAATTTTTAATTCCACACTATTCTGATGATCAAATCAAGTTGAATTTTTTGCGGGAGATCATGAGACAAAACCTATCCCAGTGGAGGTGGTTTCATAAAAAACCGAGGTGAGGAAATCCACTTTCAAAATATAGTAGGTATCTATATGAGTAGTTACTATAAATAGTAAACTCTCACAAGGAGTAAATTTCTTCAAGGCAGTGTTCATAGGGAGCAATAAGGTGATCTGAAAATGGTACTTAATTTTTTTGAAGTACTTAGAAAATTTTTAGATGAACAAATTTAATAGAATCAACATTGATCACAAGTTCATTTGATTCAATTTTGGGTGTCTTGAAGCCCAATTTTTAAATTCTTCCAAAATGATGAATTAATCTGATTTTTTTAACTTAAGTGAATTTATGGATTCTATTACAAAACCATTTAAATAATTCACAAGCTAAATTCAAATATGCACTCAAACTGAATTTCCAATTTACAAATCTTAAAGTACATTTAGTTATTTGATGTGGGTTATGGATACTGAAATTTCCTTCAATCTGTTTACTCTAGTTTTTTTTGCTTGTTTTATCAATTAATCAAATGATGAATTTTATCTGATCAAAAGCTTTTAAAAAATGAATTAAAAACACCACAACTTAGAAATTGATAATGGAGTTCACTTGAAGGCTACATCTCTAGATTTATAGAAAGTGAATCAATCTATTCAACATCCAATGAAGTAAAATAACCCTTTAATAATGACTAACAGATCTTTATACCTACAAATGAGTTGATCAATGTCCCAAGAAACTCTGAAAAATAACAGATACTGTCCCAAGAACGATCTGTGGCTCCTACAGTGCTTCTCCTATTGTTTTCCAGTGCAAATGCGTCCAAAAAACACCTACAACTTTAAATGTACAACACCTACATGAAAAATATTTACTTTTATGGAAACTAGAGGAAATTATGAGCAAAATTGGTTTTTACATCATTAGGAAATTTGGCCATTTGAGCCTTCAAAATCTTTGTTGAAATTCACTACTCCATTATGTCTCCTTCTACACAAAGCACAATTCTCTATATATATTGGCGAGCTCTTTTCTAACTCGACCGAGCTAGATGGCGAGTCAGTTGGGTGGGTGCGAATTAAGGGCTTGAGGTTTGTGGTTCAAATTCCAACAGTTCCCTTTTGAGCTGCATCGTATTTGCATTGCATTGGAGTGGGTTCAAATCCCACATTAATCCTGAGTTGGATGGGATACTTGTTTAAATATAGGCATAGGGGCTTATAAACATGTGGTTGTGGCCACACTGGTCACCTTTTGTTTGGCGACCCAACACCCACTGAGATGGCTATGTTGACTGCGTTGTTTGAGCGTCAAGCAGTGTGTAATGTTGTTTGTTTAGCCTTATGGGCCGAGATGTATGGCTTGACTACGCCGAGAATTTGGTGCCGAGTCATTGGTGATACACCTAATGCATTGGGCTAATAGTTATCCGCTAAGCTATTAGGTTGACTCTGAGGTAAATGGGATAAAATACATCCTGAGCATCCAACGTAGTAGTGAATACAAGTCTTCACAAACCATAAGGAAATAAACTCAAACCATAAGGAAATATAATCCAATCCCAAGCATTGTGGAATCAACTCGATCCATACAAGGAATATGGAATTGTGATCAACTCGATGGGGAGTTGATCACCCCACCGAGCTAGTAAAATAGCTCGTCAAGCTTATTATCAACCTGTAATGCAAAAATCAACTCATAGTGTAAATTTCAAACTCAAAGCACAATATTGAGCTCAAAATGCAAAATTGACATTTACGTGGTGGTTTGAGAGCCCACCACGTCGGCAAACAAGAATATAGATCTCACGGTGGCCGGGCTCCCCTCCGTTACAAAAGTTGAGCCTCTTGTTCTGTTTTGCCATATCGTGAGTTGAAGACCGAAGTAATGAAACCATATCAAACAACCTTTATTTTTCTTTCTCATCACTTGCCACTTTTGCCATGTGTCACATCTGGATTAGACTGTTGACCAGGGTTGACCCATTTAAGACCTTAACTTTGACTGACAATAGAATTTGCATAAAGACTCTATTTCTGAAGTTCATCATACCGTCGGAAAGGTCTCGAGAAGACCTTAAACATGGTCTAGATTTAGGGAAGTTTAGGGATGATCTGTATAGTGAAAAATCCTCCAACTAACCAGGGGAACAAACAAGGTGCTCAAAAGTGAAAAAAGTGAAAAATGACATTTTTCTTAAAAGAGTAAATCCTCGTTTTGAGTACTAAAATTTACAGTTGATTCTATATTCATTCATCTCTCTACTTCACAGCATCTTCATAGAGGTGTGAGACAATTACACAGTTCAAACGAGACAATTCATCCTTCATAGCGAGCCCGAGACATCACTTTGTTCACCATGGTGTACGTGGATGAAGCAGAACATCACGAGGAGAAGAAGTGGAAAATGAGAGGCATTGTGCAATCTAAGTGGATATTTAAAAGGTTTAAGAACCCTAAAGATCATCATTGTAAATATTCAATCAAGTTAGATGCATCCACTCTCCCTAGTGAGCAAGTTGAGTGAGCTTGGTGAGTTGTTCAAAATGAGCCAAACTAGTCAAACTTGGTGGGCTAGGTGAGCAAGTTGAATCTCATAAGACAAGAAATATCCTTCAAGTAGAGTAATTCATCACAAAACATCCAAGCACTTGAGCATGTCCTCCCAAAGGTTGGAGCTCCCTCGTAGTAATGAAGAACTGACTCCACAACAAGCTCTTAAGAATGATCTAGATGAAAACACCATGTCAATACCTGATGAGCCATTCCCATAGATTCTTGAAATGATCAATAGTGAGCCAAGGAAAACTTATAAGGTTACCATGCCAAGTCTTAAGGAAATCTCAGAGATACGGAAGCCCAAAAGGAGAACTAAAGCTCAAACAACATCCCACTTCTTCAGTGGGGCCTCAAGTTATTAGTATGTTGAAGTTGTTAGGCCTAAGGTTGACAAGCCTATTGAGGAGACAACTCTGTCAGACTATGAGTTGATTTGCATCTCATTGGGCCAAGCCTCACACAAGGGTGATTCCCATCTATTTAAGGAATCCTCCTCTCGTATCCTCATTTAGAAAAAATAATACAAGAAAACTATTGTACAATTGAAGAAACATGTAAAATCTCTTAGTGCCTACATTCAACCCTTCTTGGAATAGGAATTAACATATAACCCTTCAAAAAAATACATTCCTCCAATTGACAATGATGATCCCAAAGTGGTTAAGAAATCACGAGGATATATGATGTGGGGGAAGTCTAATGAGAAGTGGATTGAGAAAATCATTGAGCAAGGCAAGGCATTGTGTCCACACCTCATTTCTCTCATCAAGTATGCTCTTGTAACACTGTTTGAAGTGAACAAGGTGAAGGAGGGTTTGCAAAAGAGGTTAGTCATTTGGATGAGGTATTCCCACTGGTGTCTAAGATGAGTTTCTTCGACTCTCACACCCTCATGAGTAAGAAAATATTCACATCAACAACCGAATAATTGTCTCAAGTTTGGATCCGCATCATGGATGTAAGATATACAATGCTCAAGAATGTCATTTCTAAAATGGACTCCTGCAGGTAACAAGATTTCAAAATATTGATCAAGGTCTACCACTGTGTTTATAAATTTGATTTCCCTCTATTCATTGAGAAATCATCATCAGAAGAGATAATCACTTCATTCTAGAAGCTGGTTAAGAAAGAGGCAGGTGACTCTCTTTCCTTCAATGAAGACAAGTTATAATCCCTAGCCAGTATCAAAAGTTGCATTGCTGCGATTACAATGGATCATGAAGAATGACTCGATCAATGTAATAATATCAATGATGTTCCTAGAACATGGATTGAGGTGTTGGGCTATGTGTGCATTCCAGAGATGGATAAGTTGACAACATAACTTAGTGCAACAAGGCATCCAAGGAACAAGAGAAGGAAACACGAGTCAACAAGTTCTTCATCAAGAAGGCTTCCTCATCCAAAACATCAACTTCTCCCTTCTTCTCTACTTCTCCCTCATTCTAATTCTTTATTGAGCATGATCATTGTATTTTGTCCTATCCACTTAAGTGCCATATTTTCAAAATTACAAAAGTATTTTCTCAAAATTATAAGATAAATACCTAATTTGTCTTTTCTAATGGAAAATAAAAGGTCACAAGTGGAATAGTAACATGAAGAATCATATGAGGGGAGATGAGAGGCCAATTCACATTGCTCTTATTTCAGATGGCTTCTCCATTCGAAGGGATCTAGAAAATTTAGTTCTTTATAGTAATAGTGGATTGTGACTTGTTGGAATTTGTGTCATCAATGCACATGAAATAAAAGCTACACTTCTTCCATTTTTCATTTTATTATGTATTCCTCTACTTCTCCCTTTTATGCACTTTGCAAGCATGGTGATCTAGAAAGAGCTTGGTATATTTGATAGATGAATCTAATAACTTTGTGTTTGGGTTTTTCCATCTCACTATATAGCTTCATTGTTTCTTTCCTCTATATTGAATGTTGAAATACTCCGGTTATTGGGTGTGAACTCTGCAATTAGCCTACTCACGGTAGTAATCTTCCTTTCCTAATTTCTCTCCTTCCCCCCCTCATCGTTGTGATTTCCTCCCTTATACCCTGTATAAGAACTTTGTGACATGTTTAGTGGAGTTTCCTTGTGTGATCCCTGACCTATTTGGAAAACCCACAATATTTAGGTAGGATTAGATTAATTATCATTAAATAATGGGAGATGCACCATTCAATACAAAGGGACATGGACCCATAAATGTTGGCGGAGACTCCTAATTTTCCCAACTGACAAATTTTATCACCAACACCATGCAAAGAGGATTTCAAGGATAGAAAGATGGTCCTGTCGACACTTGGAATTACCCAAGAGATCATCAACATAAGCCTCTATAGTTTTATGGATGAGGTCGTGGAATATATAGGTTATAAAATGCTAATAGGTGGCCCCATAATTTTCAAGGTGAAGGGCATGAAACGATAACAAAATATTCCCCAAGGGGTGATGAAAGATGTCTTATATTGGTATTATGGTGTAACGAGAATTTTATTGTAACTAGAGAAACCATCCATAAGAGAGAGAATCTCATGTCCAACTATTGAGTTAACTAGCCAATCGATGTTAGGAAGGGGAAATTCATCTTTAGGGCAAGTGATATTTAAATCTCAAAAGTCTGCACAGATGTGGAGTTTTTTGGAGGATTTGGAAATGAGTACGATGTTATAAATCCACCGCGGATAGTCGATAGGTTAGATGAAGTTGGTTAAGAGAAGACATTGTAATTATTTATTGACAAGGAGGGAAATGCAAAGGTGCATGTGGCACAACTTTTGTTTAACTGGCTTAATGTCATAGACAATGACAATGTTATGGAAAATTATGCTAGGATCGAGGTGTGGCATGTCGGAGTATGACCTTGTGAAGGCCTGGATGTGTTTTGAAATAAAGGCAATAAAGGCCCCGAGTTCTTGTGGATCAAGGGATTAGCTGAATTTGAGGATGAGGGGATCTTGCAAAGTCCCTATGTTGATGTTGATGTTGGATTCATTGAGAAGGGTGGATGTGTCAATAGGTAAGGTCTTATGAAGATTAGAGTCTTCTACCCCCATGTAAGAGATAATGAAGTTGTCATTGTTGCATTGGAGAATGTTGATGGTAGGGGAGTCCTTCTCTACCATGTTAGGGAATACAAGGGGAAGGGACTTATTTTAACCTCCAGTCTGATAAGTGGTTAGTCCCAGCATAATGGTGGAGACTAAAAAAAAAATTCATAAGATTAGGATATAATGTCATCCATGTCCATGACATCATTGGATGGGAAAAGAGTGGATGATGAATCAATGTGCATGAGAGATGTAGATGAAGAAGGTGCGAGGGAGTCAGTGGGTTGTTCTTTAAAACCTAGCCCAAACTTCTCACAAGGTTTGTAGGATTGGTTAACAATAAGATCATGCATACCTTGTGCATAACATCCAAGATTTAATCCCTTCTACATGTAGTGATGGAGGTAGGTATAGGTGAAAAATTTATTATAGAGGAAGTCAAAGCCATTAGTATATGGCTTGGTGTGAGGTTGATTGTTGATGTGGGAGGAAGGGTGATCAATGCCACCATAGATGAGATTGGTTTTAAGATGGGGTGGGCTGAAGGAAATGATATCCTTGATGTTTGATTGATACATAGGGGTCTTATTGGGTATACCAAGTCGATTAAGTGAGGGAAGAGAATTGAGAGCAAGGAGTTGATACTCCCTCAGAGATAGATAGTGCATCACATTGTTAACAGATTCATCATTAGGTAATTTGGATGTAAGTACGTAATAACTAGTGGATGCTTTAAAGGACAAGTCTTTCTCAGGGATGAGCACATCATTTGGCTGATAGGTCATATGACATGCCTTGAATGGAGGGAGGTCAGTGGGGAGTGTATGGATTTCCCCCTCATGTTCATATTTGATACAATGATGGAGAGTGGATTAGATATAATGCATGACACGAATCCATGGGTGTCCAAGAAAGATGTCATATTGAAACTCCCCCTCAATGATGTAGAAGACTTCATGGAGGATTTTTTCACTGACACAGATGGGGAGGATAATTGTTCCCAAAGCGGGGGTAACAACATTATTGAAGGCACAAAAAACCGTAGGTGATTGATCGATGATGGATTTGGGAAATTTAAGCTGATAAAAGGTGTGGGATGAGATGCTATTGATATTAGCACCATTATTGATCATAGAGAAATGGATGAATGTGCCATTGATGCAGAAAGTGATGAAAAGAGGAAGGTCGTGATCTTCATGCAAGATGTATGAAATTATTGAATCATCAATGGAAATAGTGGCAGAAGCGATGAGAACCCCAACAAGGGCTGCGAAGGGGTGGGATTCTTTAGATGATAAAGGGATGTGCTACAAGGCCTTAATAAGATCCTATCGATGGTTGGGTGAGCTCTAGAGGATTTCATAGAGGGACATCTTAACGAGAGATTGATGTAGCTATTTTTCAATGCTTTGTTTGATGGTGGTAGGATTTTGGGTTTGCGATGTGGCTAGGATAGATACCTTAGATTTGGATGAAGGAGGGGATGGAGTGGGCTTATTTGAAGGAGAAATGATGATAACATTTGGTTTGTATTAGGTGGATGGTTGGGGATCGTGAGGGTGAGAGAGAGTGGTGATACAAACAACATCTATGTAAAGAGGAGGACCATCCTTAGGAGAGGTAAAATTGAGAGGGGGGATGGTGAAAAAAATCTTGGATGGGAAGTATATCTGGAGGTTTTAGAGGTTATATATTTGATCTAAGGATGGGGCTTAGATGTGGATGGGTTGACAGATGGGAGAGGGTGGTATTATCCGATGAGAAGATCATATTCTTCGATGAGAGTTATGAGGGCCCTACAATGATTTGTGTCATTTTGGGGACATGATGGTAGGAACTTATGGTGTTGGAATCAAACCACGTGGGCTTCAACTTGTGTGGGTCGAAAGACTTGATAAGGGGCAGGGTGATTGCGAATGCTTGGAGGAGATGCTAAAGGACTTCAATATAGGATCCAACGGGTGTTTGTGAAGATGAAGCCTTATGGACTTTGGATGGACTTTTCTTGGGGGATGATGATGAAAGCAAGATGGGTGCTTTATTTTTATGGGTTCTGAAAGGAACCTTGGACTTAGATTTCACTTGGATGTTTGCGATTTAGACTTGGAGGATGCGATGGATGATTTTGATTTAGACTTGGAAGAGAGAATGGAGGATCTAGATACATATTTGGGAGGAGGGATAGATGATTTAAATTGAGATTTGGTGGTGGTAGGTGTTTTGGCTAAAGGGGCATGATCCTAAAATATAAGGTTAAGGCCCTAAGATCGATATTTGGATGTTGGGTGCATGGGATTGATGGGGCTTTGAGGGGGAAGCTCCACCTTCTTATGTGGATGGGTGAGGGAATTTTGAGTGGGAATACCAAGGTTCTTAGAATTTTTGGTGTGAAGTTTTACCCTTGGCGGGTGTAGTCACTAAATCACGCACTTTGGGTAATATTTAGTCTCGGTCTCATACTACCATTTAGAAGGTTTTTGAGTGAAGAAAGTACTAATTAACCCCCATCTCTTGGTCATTTTTATTTGATTTTTGTCGTCATTCCTGACCTCCACCACATACATGCCCAATTATTTTTTATCACTTTCCATCATTTTAGCTATGACTAGGGTGCCCAGGCTAGTACTGGGGTGCCTGGGTCCCACGAGGGGTGCCCCGATCCTTTTCGAACTTTCCCACCACTTTTTGGTCATTTTATGGCCGTTTCAACTTCTTATCTTTTTGATGGTCAGCCATTTTTGGGTTAATTATGAAATTAGATTAAGAGAACCCTATAAATATAAAGTTATGATACCATAATGAGGGACCAAACACTAGTCACTACTATCATCCACCTAGGGTTACATTCATCTAAGGAAATTAGAGATCATTTGCATACATTTAGCTCCATCACAAGGGACAAGGTTGGTTCATCTTCGTCACACAAGCATAGGAGGGTATCCTATTATATTCCATCCACCATTCTAATACATTTTTACATCTAGTTATTGTTTGCTACTTCACAAAGTGTGACTGGCACAAGAGCACCTAGGGCACATGGTTCACACACACACTATATAACTACATTTGGGTTTATAGTGTAGTGTAGAACTTAGTAAGTCCACTATTGTGGCAGTTGAGGTTAGTCTGACCTATTCATTTGCATTCTTCTTTTTTTAGGGTTTTGATACTTCTTGTGGTCTTTTACAGGTATTTCTTTCATCTTGGATTAACAATGACACTTGGTGCAGTGCAATGAATCTGATGTGACAAACAATGAAGGTTTCAGACCACCCACCAAACCTGTAAAATCCAGCTCCAGAAATTTTACATAGACTAGGGTAACCATTCTGCAGAGCAGAGCACCTAGAGAGGTACTTGTAGACTCCCCAGTCCCTCTCCAGGTGCCCCAGTCTAGAGAATAAATCTAGATCTATCCTTTTTAGGACCTCGTCATAGTGGTTCCTACTTCTTATTTCTCTATCCAACTCTGCGACACAGTCCCACAAGTTCATCAAATTAGCTGAGTCACTTCCTCACTCTTCTTGCATATTAGGGTTTTTATTTCCATTAGCTTAGTTTCTTGTGTCATTTCCATATTTATTTACTGCATTTACTTATTGTATTTACATGTTGTTCTAGATTAGATTAACTATTATTATTCCACATTTTAGTTAATCATTTTGGTGAACCCGATGTACACATGAACCCCACACACTACACAATAGGTCTTACACACCGCATCTATTCAGATATTACACATCATACATCATACTAGTCATCATTATACATACATCATACTTATATTGTCTACGTGTCTAACATCATACACTACTCACCCTACATACCACATTACTACGCTAATTTCACATATTTCATTACACACTATACATTATACTTTACACATTCTACACATCTTACATCAAATTCTACGTGCCACATATTTACTCATCATATTCATCATATGGTTGTCTATTGTCATCACACATACTACATCATCTTATACGCACTGCACTCACTACCCTATGATGCACTTTAGTTCCTCGGTCCATACTCAACTGCCGGGGGTTTACAAATCAAATGGACCTTACATTCATCATGCATTTATCATTCGATCTCTCATCATGTGACATTTCTTGGATAGTGACACATGCTATAGGATAAATTTTCACTTACTCTATCATCGTGTAGTGGTATATGCTTTAGGCTATATCACCACTCCCTATTATTCATCTAGTAAGGATATACACTTTAGCAAAAATCATCACTCCTACATTCATTTTTTCAAGATATATGCTTTGGCTATAGGTTTCATGCACATATCATATTTTCTAGGTCACATACCATCACCGTTGTACACATACACACTCATCACAACGTGTTGGACACACAACACACACTTTGAAAATTTCTCGATGACACACTCTCATTTACAATTCATTCTTGATGGCTAAGGGGACACACTAAATGAACCTCATTACATACAATTCTATTCACTCAGGGGGCACGTGGCTCATATCATCCATCTTGCATTCCATTTCATCCATCCAAAACATACTGCATATTATGGTTGCTTTTACTCTTTCTTACTTTTGCTTGTTCATGGTCACTTTATTACACATGCTAGTTAGATTACTTTTATGTCATTTATCTATATCATCCACACATATGCATTCACGTCTTTTTCTAAGTTGTGATCACAGATACATGTATCTTACACACAACATAAATGATCATCCTCTACCCTTCCTGCACTAGTCGCTGGGGGCATCCACATTCTTCTCTTCCAGGTGCTATTATTTCATTTTTTACTTAGCACTTGTCATTACTGGGTTATACACGTTTTTTGACATACTGGTTATCTTTCTAACATGCTAATGGGTGCTTCATGTGTAATATTTATTATGTAGGGATATTTTCTTCCATACTTGTTTGTTACATTGTTTGTTACATTGTTTGCTTTTATCTGCGGGCTTTTCCCTATGTTTAGTGTGTACACTTGTTTGGTTGTATGTGGCTATGATGGCCTTACGTGTATTACAACATCGTGAGTGATGTACCATGTTTACAACCCAATTTGTGCGACTTACTTTTTCTTCTTACATGTTTGCATTACTATGTTGCTTTCTAGCTTACACATTGTTTGGTAACTTACACTTGTCTTTATACATGCATGTTTTTTATACTAACACTTGTCTTTGGATAGCCTCTTTTTTATACGTACCTTGGTTTCTACCAAGCGCATTCCCTCCCCTCTGCAGGGAAAAATTTTAGGGTTCATGTGGTTGGTTCTCTTTTAGGGCCACATTCTCCCATCAACGACATCACATGTGTTCTAAAAGAGGGGCACATCATTTAGGGTTTTACATTCTACATAACACTTCTACATCAATTTAGTTTAGTGCACTTTCTTCCCTTGACATTGTGGGTTATACAATGAGTAGGTTTAGACCGGTCTATGAACCTCGTAAATAGTGGATTTTATAGGACATGGTAGTCCTTAACATTCTGGGGAGAAGTTATAGGTTAGAGGATACAAAAAAATTCCTCTCTACACTCTACTTCGGCCAGTGGCATCATATTGCCCAAAAAACTAGGACGTACAGAGATCTCTTCCCACACATTCAAGGAAACAATTAAATGTTAGAGGATAAAATGGAATTCCTCCCTATACTTCTTCGGCGTATGGCATCGGATCACCCAAAAACATATTGGCAGTGTAGGATATTCTTCTACACTCTCTTTCTTGACATGGATTAGGTGCACATGTTCCATTTACATTTTTTGTCTTCGTATTTTACATTCACATGATTTTTACATACATTAATCTTTTACATTGTGTTTTTACACATACATATATACATATTTGACTACTTGATCATTTTCTCCTTGCAGGTCTGACCGTATGAGAAACAAGTAGTCAAATGGGGGCAACAAAAACAACAACAACAACGTCAATAACAACATTTTGTGGCAGCACACACCATACTAACCATGTAGGTACATCACACACATCAAAAACCACACATGCATTTCTGCCCTAGGTTTGATCTCATCACTTTGTTTTTGGTGCATTTTCATCTTTAGTTTTCACGCTCCATCTTTTTGTCACTCCACACTTTGTCTAGTCCTTTGGCATGCCTTCTACATCACTCTATAATGACATCATGTACACATCTCTATCTAATTTATGTTAATGAGATTTCCACTCACTAACATATAATGTGGGGGAAAATGTAGCCACTAAATCATGCACTTTGGGTAATATTTAGTCCCGATCTCATACTACTATTTATAAGGTTTTTGAGTAAAGAAATTACTAATTAACCCCTGTCTCTTAGTCATTTTTATTTGATTTTTGTCGTGATTCCTTACCTCCACCGCATACATGCCCAGTCAGTTTTTATTACTTTCCATCATTTTAGCTTTGATTGGAGTTCCTTGGCTAGTACTGGGATGCCTATGGGTGCCTTGGTCCCACCAGGGGCACCCTAATACTTTTTGAACTTTCCCACCAATTTTTGGGCACTTTCTAGCCATTTCAGCTTCTTATCTTTTTGATGGTCGACCATTTCAGGGTTAATTAGGAAATTAGATCAAGAGAACCCTATAAATATAAAGTTATGAGACCATAATGAGGGACCAAACACTAGTCACTACTATCATCCACCTAGGGTTGCAATCATCTAAGGCACTTTAAGATCGTTTGCATACATTTAGCTCCATCACAAGGGAAAAGGCTGGTTCATCTACATCACACAAGCATAGGAGGGGATTCTATTATATTCTATCCACCATTCTACTACATTTTTACATCTAGTTATTGCTTACTACTTCACAAAGTGTGACTGGTAAAAGAGAACCTAGGGAACATGGTTCACACACACACTAGAACTACATTTAGATCTAGAATGTAGTGTAACACTTAGTTAGTAAGTCCACTATTGTGGAAACTAAGGTCATTTCGATGTATTCATTTGCATTTTTTAGGGTTTTGATACTTCTTGTGGTCTTTTAAAGGTATTTATTTCATCTTGGATTAATAACGACACTTGACGTAATGTAGTGAATCTGATGCGATAAACAAGGGTTTCAGACCACCTACCAAACCTGTAAAATTTAGTTTTAGACCTTTTGCATTGACCATGACACCCATTCTATAGACCAGAGCACATGTAGGCATCCTAGTCCCTCCCCAGGTGCCCCAGTCCAGAGAATAAATCAAAATCAGTCCTTTTTAGGACCTCGACACAGTCGTTCCTGCTTCTTGTTTCTCCAGCCAGCTCTCTGATAAAGTCCCACAAGTTCATCAAATTAGCTGAGTCACTTCCTAACTCTTCTTACATATTAGGGTTTCTATTTCCATTAGCTTAGTTATTTGGGCCATTTCCATATTTATTTACTGCGTTTACCTACTGTATTTACATGTCATTCTAGATTATATTAACTACTATTATTCCACATTTTAATACATTTTAGTTAATCAACGAGGATCACGATGATTTCAATTAGGGGATCCTTAGAGGTGGAACTAGGTGATGCAGATGTTGGTTTTTTTGAAGATGTGGGGATTGAAGATGGGAGTGGTTTTTGGATGATACGTTTGATGAGATCGGGAGGGGTTATAAATTGTGTGGGGTTTGAAGGCATTGATACAAAGGTGGTGGTAGATTTTAGAAATGAGGATGGGATTAGAACATCCTTTGTGGATGTATTAAGTGAGGATGTTTTCTTAGTAGATGTTTGAAGGGATGACATAGATATTGAAGTGGATCCAGGCATTGATGTGGGTATAATTGGAGGTGTGGGTGTGACACATGCAAATGTGGTGGATGTAGGCATGATAAATGTGGATATCGATGCAGTTGTAGATATCAAAGGAATAAAGCTAGGTATGGTAGACAAAGGGATTATGAGGGCGGATGATGATGTCGAATCTTGATTTAAAGTATTGATTGTGTGAGCATTAGTTGCTTGAGAGGTAGGCATATCAACTTGTTTATTTGGTGAGTGATTAAGAAAATCATGTTTGAAGACATCTAAGGGCTAGTTAGGTGGAGCATTAGGATTATCCAAGTGAATATCCCCACGATCGATAAGGCATTGGATAATATATTTAAAGGTATGAAAATTTTCAATGTCATGACCACAAACTTGATGGTGTTTGCAATAGTGGTCTTCATGGTACCACGTGTGTTTAGGACACATGCCATTGAAGGGGTAGATAGGAGGAAGTTAGATGAGATGTGCAACCATGAGTTTATCAAAGATCAAACCATATGATTCCTTGAGGGGGTGTAGTTGGGAGTAGGTCAGGGAGACTTTTCTAGGGGATCGGTATGAGAGGTAGATGCAAAACAATATTTAACAATGATGACATTGACAACATTTTTAGATTTGTCATTGTGATTAGATGTTTTAGTAAATTTGGGTTTCATTTTTTTGGATCAAAGTTTGACATGGCCTTGCTCAAAGGTGTGGAGTTCCAGTTTATGAGCCATGGTGAACGCTTCCTCAAATCTATGAAAATATTTGATTTGAAGAGTTGATGAGATATGCTTCACACATGATCAGGAGAAGATATCGATAAGCTCAATTTAGGAAGGGAGTATGATAACTGATTGATGATACCACACCACCTAGCGATGAAATCTGTGATGGATTCGTCATCAAACTATTTAATGGCATAAAGTTCGGTGATGGTGATTTTACATGAAATATTAATGGAAAAGTGCTCTAAGAATAATTGCATGAGTTGGGTGAATGAAAAGAGGGAGTGTTATGAAATGCCATTATACCAATCCAAGGTAGGGCCGCCCAATGACATGGGAAAAGAACGAAGCATGAGGTCCTGATTGTGTGAAATGAGATAACATGCATGCATAAAGGTGAAAAAGTGTTATTGAGGGTCCTCCTTACTGTTGAATTTTGAAAATTTAGGGAGTTCCCAATGTGGAGGATAAGGTTTGATGGGGACAGATGGATGGATGGGCTCATTACAATTTTGTTCATAAGTGAATGAAATTTTAGGACCCAAGGTGGCAACTTATAGGTTTTCCAACTTACTTAACAAAGCTTGCATAAGGTCATTGGACATGTGGGGATGGGGGATTGATTGGTGAGGTTGTGGAACATAAGAAGTGGATGGATTGGGTTGAGGTTGAGATTGATGGTAAGTAGGTGTTTGTGGAGGCAGTTGGTAAGGGGGGAGATAGTTAAAGGGTTGTGATTGAATAGGTTGGGAGATAGGATGTTGTTGAGATATGGGGACATAATTATATGGATATGATTACATTTGTTGTTAAGAGGTGGGGACGTTAGATTAGTTTTACATGGGATAAGTTAGAATTTAGGTATGGCGTGGCCGAGAGTTTTGGGTAGGTCGATTAGGGAATATATGACGAAAGGCACTCCAGAGAGGAGGTTGATGAGTTTGGGTAGATTATAAAGGATGGGGTTGTGAGGTTATGACATTTGTGTGGGCTTGGGATATGGAGATAAGAACTAGGGTTTGATCATAATGTTTGGTTGGTGGAGGAAGTAGATGAGATTTTGATAAATTTTGGGTAGGGGTAGTAATGACAATGGTGGATGAATAAGTGATGGGGATGGAAGAAGTGGGGATGGTGTTGATGCGATGAAGATTGGGTGGAATGGGAACCACCAGTTGAGTGGATTGATGATCTTGGGGGATCATAGTGGAGTATTGACGGGATCCAAGCTCATGTTTTTCCATGGCAATCTCATTCATGGCTCTAGGGAAGAAAATATGAAGTTGAGAGGCGAGGACTTGAGAGGATTCAGTGTGAGAGTGTAGACAACTAAATTCCGCTTTTGCAATCTTATTTCCAAAATGCACACAACCCACTCTTATTCTTCCCAATTCCGTTATAATTAGTGATATTTACTAATTAACCAACGTTTCTTGCCACTTTGGTTAGTTAACAAGCACTTTGTTGATCACCAAACCTATTTCACATTCAGTATGCCACTTTATGACGAATCGTAAGACAAAATCCTCTTCAAAACATATAATTAGCGATTATAGGTTAATTAAGCCTATTTTCCCCTTGATTTGGTCAATATACCCTAGTGTTAACTCAAACCCCTCTTCCAACCACTCAAAATCACCCCATTCACCTCCCCAACATATTGGCAAGCTTCAAAAGCTTATCCTAGCCTCCTAATTGACCCTAAGCGGTTGATTGAGGCTCCTCACATCTTAATCACTTGATAATTCACTAATTGTGATTAGCTAGGCATAACCATGATTAACAATATTAATCTAATTTGGCGCTTGTAGTCCCACATGCATCAAAATACAAGTTTTACCTAAAAGGAAAACTATAAAAAGGGTTCACCTCATACCTTAATACTTTACACCATGCTTTGATTTGCATCTCATATAATACACATGATTTCTAAGCCAAGTCCAATCCTTGCTTACAACCTTCAACAAGGTTAGTAGATTAATATCTAAAGTGACTTAACAAGTCATTTGAAGAGGTCATTTCACCATTTTTAGGTAATTAATCATATTAATAGGCATGTTTAGGTACTTTTGCATTGTTTTCATACTAGTTAAGCATTCTTTTAAACTTTTATCTTAATGTTACATTCCTAGACTTAGAGCCCTAGCTAATTAGGTGGCAACGTGTTAGCCTTCCTTGGTTAGCTTTATAGTTAGATTTGTAAAGTTTGGGGTGCTTTCAATTGGCACACCCGGTGGGACCATACCCCATTGCATTCAACTTTTAAAGCTTTTTAACTTGGTTTCAAAGTTTTTCATTTCAAGTTTTAGATTAATTTTAAGTTTTTTAGTTTACTTTCAAGCTTTTTAGAGTAATTTCAAGCTTTTTAGATTAGTTTTTCAAGCTTTTTTAGATCAATTTCCATTTTTGAAAGTTGTTTCAACTAGATTAGTGGTAGAAGTTGTGTTTTGATGTTCTTTGTAGGATATAAGGAGGTAAAGCCCTGTCAAAATTGACCTAAAATCCCAAAGATTGGACCTTTTTTCAAGAAATCTGCTCAAAAACTTGGATTTTGACCATCTACAGGAAAAAGGCGCATGTGCATGACTGTGAGTGCCTGTGCATCTAGAGGGGCACCTGTGCATGACTACGAGCACCTGTGCATGACTGGAAGTGCCCTTGCATACACTAAATTTTTTTTTTAGTGAAAAAAGTCCCTGTGCATGCAAAAGAGTGCCTGTGCCTCACTAGAAACACCCATGCATCATTGACTATGTGAAAAATGACAGAGGGATACCTGTTCATGATTGTGAGTGCTTGTGCACTAAGAGGGGTGCCCATGCATCAAGGTAAAATTTTCTCAAATTCTAGAATTTCAATTTTATGATTCATGTTAGTTTCTAAGGGTTTTTAGATGTTGTTTTTGTCAATTTATTGATTTTAGAGCAATATTCCTAAAAAAAATGTCCTAGGGTTTGATAAAGGATTTTTGAATAAATTTGGTTTGGGTTTGATGAGTGATTATGTTTTCATACTTTGATTGAGTTTGGAATAGAGTTTTGTATGCTCTTCTCTTGCACCTAGTGTGATCTTGAGAACCAAAAACACCTATAAACTACTTTTTTTGCTTCTTAGGAGTAAGTAGGAACAATCATCATTCATTTTGTACTTAAGAGAACAAACCTTCATTTTTGGCATGTGCTTGATCTTTTAGTTTAAGAGATTTTTCACTTGATAAATAATCAAGGCTAAAATTTTTGTATGCTCTTCCCTTGCACCTAGTGAGATCTTGGGAATCAAAACTAATTTTAGTCTTTCATTAATAAACACTTGGATTAATTAGGAATAAATAATTTGTAAATTTTTATGGTAATTAGTTGATTTACAAGCTTTGCATTTATATTTCGTTGGACTATTTGTTGTGTACGCTCTTCTCTTGCACCTAGTGTGATCTTGAGAAACAAAAACAACACTTAATCCTCTTTCTATGATACTGTGAACCTTTTTGAACTACTAATCATTTGTTTGAAGGACCAAACACTAGTCAAAGAAAAGAGGACCTAATTTTTTTTTCTAACTACATGTGTGATTGTAGGTTTCCAAAAGGAGTACGACAAAAACCACATTAAGTCTAAAAGATAAAAAATATACCACAATCATCACATTATATTTGTAGGTTTCAGTTAAGAGCTACGACTCATCCGCTTAACTAGGACATAACCCTTTTGGCATAAGCATAAATCTACAAAAATGGGGGTGGTCCTAGGAACCCTAAAGTATTTCACATAAGAGGTAACTTTGTGAATGAAACAGGAAAGTGCTCCACACTACCAACTTGATTAATACGCCTTGGTGAGATTAGAGTCAAAGTTACTTCCATTGTGACCCTAGAGAAAGTATAACTGGACGCACTTCGGTGCTCATTGTACTGAAGGGGGTAAAGTAAAGCTGAGATACTCCTTGGGAAACATGGGTAAATCGAGATCGCAGGAGAAAACTCATGACACATAGAGAGAGAACCACCTAGGAAGCTTGCCGGCTTGGAGCCATAGTTTTTGTCTTAGTTGTTATACTTGAAAACTCTCACAAAGTGACAAATTTTTTAGATTCAAACTCTTGTTTTTTGAACAAGGGAAAAAATATCTTAAAGTTGAAACCGCGTGATATTTCATCACAAAATCTACTTAGTTTCATTTTGTCCTAGTTTTTCACTTGTCTTAACATAAGGTAAAGCTCTAAGTTTACACCCTTTTTTTCTTATTGCCCATTTTTGGACAAAAGGAAACAACATATACCAGATACCACTAGATATCACATTTCCACCACTTTTTTATTCTACTTGCATGACTAGGTTGCAATGTTGGAGCGCAAGTGTTGAAAGTGTGCATGGTATGTACTCACAATGTAGTAAGCCCCCTTGTCTCAAAAAACCATATTTGAGACTCATTATAATCATAGCTAGGTGGTTTCATCTTTTGTCTTCTTTGGAGTTGTTACGCTGTTTGCATTATAGCCATACACTTGAGACATTTACATCTTCTTTCTATTGTGAAACTTGACCTAAATCTCTATATTGTATTGTTATGCTGTTTGCACACATAGAACTTTCTTGTTATACTTAGACATAGTTTTTACACCCTAGATTTATCTTGAATTTTGTGAGTTTTGAGGGTAGATTATTAGCATCGTGATAACATCATTTTGACACTAAAAGTATTGCTTTTCCAAAAGCTTGGTTCACATGTCCAAATACTGTTGTTGCGCTGCTCACAATGCTATCGTCCATTTTAAAAAACTTACATTTTGTTAGTGTTTAGAAATTGGTTTCTAATGTACCTTGTTAGAGGATCATGTCAACATTATCTTACCATTTAGGCCTTGTTTGTTACAAACTTGACCTAACTACTGATATTGTGTTTTCACTATTTGGTTTCAAACCTATCTAGACAAATATTAGGGAATAAACTATTTGGTGTGACTAAATTTTGAGCGTTATACATCATTGTATTATTCTAAGGAAAACTTGTGTCATACATTACCTCACTACGGTAGCTTGTTCATTATTCTTTAGCTCACACATTTGCTTTGACCTATCAATTTTGGGGGCTATTCTATAGTCACCTTGTTTTGACAATTTAGTGTCGTTATGCTGCAAAAATTTGACTAAGGTCCCTTTTTAGTAAACTTTAGTGTAATTTTTTTGTGATTGAATCTCCTATCTCGAGTATGCCTACTACGAGGATGGGATCCAGAAGAATAGGAACTGATATATTTGGAGGTGAAAACCCTCTTTTAGAGGATAATCTCATGGTTGACCATAGTGGGGGAGAGGATGATTCTCCTCGTATGAATATAGAGTGTCCTCTCACTAATTTTCATGATTACATTTTCCAAAATAAACATGAAGTACTCATGCGTGTTATAGAATTAGGAGCTAAGTTACCTTCCATAGTAAACCCTTCTCTCGTTGCCAGAATGATTCATGGAGAAGAGGAAGTAGACTAACCTCATCGTACTATTAATGAAATTTTAAATCCAGGTCATGCCTCTACTTCTGCACCATAGAATAATGAGGAGGTACCATTTGAAAATAATAGAGACTATCATATACATATAGTTAGAGTACGTTGTGAAAACAACGAGGAACATGCTCATCATGCACAACCTCCTCCTAATGAAAATTGTCATGAAGTACCTATTCAAGAGGTGACATTAGAACAACAGGTCCAAGCCCTTACTTTCCAATTGGAAAGTTTGGCTTCGCACATACGAAAGGAACAACCCAACGTTTTGAAACAAGATATACCAAAAGGAAAACCTAAAGCTTTGTTTCATAAGTTCCTAATAAACAATCCTCAATGGGAGGCAAAAAGATATCCTTATGAAGAGATTCACACAAAAAATAGGGGTGGGAATACGCCTACATTTAATCCTATGTATAAACCTACGCCACCCACGAAAGATACACTTTTCAACCAAGAGTGTTCAATTATGAAGAACACCCTTCTAGCATTGCAAGAAGTTAAAATTGGTAACATTAAGAAATACCAGTTTGGCGAGTTGTCCCCTTATCCATTTGGTAGGGCCATGCTCTAGGTACCTTTCCCAAGACACTTTGATTTTCCAAAATTTGACAAGTATAAGGGAAAATGTGACCCTTGTAACCATATAAAGGACTTTTATATGGCTTTCCAAGAGGTTGCATATAGCAACAGTTATCTTATATATCTCTTCCCATGGAGCTTAGGAGGAATGGTGTTAGAATGATTCTTACACATTCGTAAGGGGTCTTTATCCACATGGCTGGAATTAGTAGAACATTTTTTGGACCACTTCTCATTCAATATTGAGAGTGACATCACCATGAAGATCTCTGCAATTCTAAACAACGAAAACTTCGCTACATATTTACAAAGATAGAGGGGATTAACTAGCCACTTTCCTTGCTCCATACCAGAAAATAAATTGATAAGTATATTTGTTCCCAACCTCCATCCAAGCATCACATTCCACTTGTAAATGCATTGTGGCAACATGTTTGGAGAGGTAATTGAAAAAGGTCCAGTCAAATTGAAATAGCCTTGTTAGCTAGGGGGACTCTGAAACCTGTCTCCCATGATCATAACGATTCTAAATATAATGATAAAACAAAGTTTGTTCCTGATAAAAACAAAAATGTTGTTAGTGATGGGATATTAGACTCTAAGTGGGTAAAATCCATTCAGAACCAAACACCTTTGAAGCTTGCAAAAGGAAATCCACCTATGGAGTATAAACGTCGTACTTTCACATCTCTATCTGAATCAATATCATCCATACTAAAACTGTTAGAGGCCGTTAACATGGTTAAATACCCTGAAACACAACCCTACGGAGACAATGCACCTAAACCATCATGGTTTAGGGAAAATGAATTTTGTGACTTTCACCATGTAAAGGGTCATCAAATAGACAAGTGTTTAAGATTAAAACACTATATTCAAGACCTAGTTGACAATGGTGATATTGAAGTAGACTCCGTTGATGCTGCAAAATCTCCAAATGAAAACTTAAGGATCTTCAAAGAGCCTTTTCCCAATCACGAAGAAAAGAAAAATCCAGATCGGGGATAATCATCTTAGAAAAAGAATGGTAACTATCTGTCCAACGAAGATGATTTTGATGCCTTGATAGGTTGTGTTGATCCACTCATTGAGAAAATCAATATGATTAGAATTAAAATAAGAGAGTGCACTGTAACAACACGATGGGATCACCTTTTCATTTCTAAACCTACTCCCCCACCTCTACAGGAGAGTCACTATGACGTATTAGATCAACTAGAGAAGACTACAATTAAGATTTTGATCTTATACCTTCTAAAGATCTCTAGAGTCTATAAAGATATACTTTGTAAAACATTACAGGGATCATGAGTATCTATTTTTGTTGACCCAACACATTTACATGCCATGGTAGCATAAATCACTCCCATAAGACACATTACCTTCAGTCCCATAGAGGCCTTAGCTGAAAATACCTCACATAACTTGCCCTTATATAACGAGGTAATAATCAAGCATAAGAAGGTCAAGAGAGTGCTTATGGATGATGGATCGGGTCTCAAAATTTGTACTCTTAAACTAGTCCACCAACTAGGCTAACATCTTATTTTGAAACAAAGGTCATCACTATAAAGGCGTATGACAATGAAGAAGGAAAATCATCTGGAATGATCACTTTTCATTGGAAGTAGGTCCCATAACTCATGATACGAAGTTCCACGTCTTGGACCTAGAACTCCCTCAACATTAGTGTCTAAAATTATGGTATGAAGGACATGAAATTACTATACAAGGGGATCCCTAACCATTTACTCATTACATAGAATTGTCAGGTTATTTTCACACTATCTATGAGTGTACCTCTATAGAGATTGTTATCCCTATTCAGTTAGAGGCCCTCACTTCACAAGTGGATTTAGACACCCTGAATCCTAGTGATAATGGTATGGCTATATTGGAATCTCATTTTTCTATGTGGGAGATGAAGGTCATAAACAACAAATGTGGAGAATATAATCTTTCGCAAGCCTTATGATTCAAAACATTCCGTTATCAGCTTAAGCACGTGGTAGACCATGCTACAAATTCCAAATATCAAGAGAGAATTTACCTTTTGACAATTTCATTTTAGGTGGCTTACTAGAAGGTGAAATAATCCTCAACGACATCTTATTTCATGTGCAAGATGATGAAATTGATTTATGTTACAAGTCATCTAGGTATAATATTCCAAACAGAATCATGCTTACTATGAGATATCAAGGACATGGTTGCGACTGCTACGAGAAATGCCCATTAGAATATCTTTCAATACCTCGTTGTATAATGGGTAAATTAGGTGTAGGTTTCCATTTGTATGAGTCTCACTCTTCAGATAACGAGTATGCTTCTTTTGAGAGTGAGGATAGTTTGTCTGAAAATGAAAGTGAAATAGATTCCCGGTGTAGTCTTTACGAAGACCTCACCTCTATGAACCTATTCTCTAACATGGATATCCTTACCATAACCCCTATTACACATGTCATAACCCCTATAAATCAAACATTAACTCTCATCTACCCATCACTTGTGAATTGGGATCAACAACAACACGTTCCTATTGACATGTTTCAAAATGATGAGGTTATTGGCGAGTTCCTAGGCATCAGAGACAACATTCAAAGAAATGATCGCAAGAAAGGATTCTCCATTCAACTCAACACATGTGCGTACTTTGGAGAGGAGGTATAATTATGTGAACACTTAAGTAAAAAAGTGAGTAAGGGAAAGAGTCATATAGAAAATCCTTGCGGAAAGAAAAAGGGGAAGTCTTATAGCGAAAACCTCTTTGAGGTGCTTGTGGACAAACAATTAGAACAACATATGGAAAAGATAGTATACCCATATAAAGACGAGGAGCTCCCTGAGCCACCTTTGATAGAAGAGGATCTCAATCTTCCACCCAATCCTACGTGTATGGGGGACAAGTCAAAGATACTAGTGGAAGATACAATAGATGTTAACATCAGCACAAAAGAGTTGCAAAGGATAGTTAAGTTAGGAGCTTCAATCTCAGCTAAAGAACAAATTTTTTTCTAGGACTCTTGAGAGGGTATGCAGACATCTTCACTTGGTCTTATCCTGACATGTTAGGAATTGATCCTACATTAGTGTTACACAACCTAGTTTTGCATCTAGTCGCCAAGCCCATTAAACAAAATCTCCAGAAGATGCATCCTCATGTCACCTTGCTGGTAAAGGCAGAGCTTGAAAGGTTATTAGAAGTAGGCTTCATCAGGCCTATTGAATACTCATAGTGGATTTATAATGTGGTTCTACTTCAGAAAAATCCAGTTGGTATCAGAGTGTGTATTGATTTTAGAGATATTAACAAAGATTGTCCCAAGGACGACTTTCCTCTCCCTAACATTGACATGATCACCGATTCTAATGCTGGTTATGAGATGCTATCACTCATGGATGGCTTCTCAGGTTATAATAAGATAAAGATTGCGGAGGAAGATCAACACAAGACAAATTTCACAACCCCATGGGGAACATTCTGCTACCAAGTTATGCCCTTCAAACTTAAGAATGCAGGCGCTACATATAATAGGGAAATGAGTGTAACCTTTCATGACATGATAAGTGACATCATGTAAGATTACGTAGATGATATACTAGTTAAATATAGAACTTGAGAGGAGTACCTAAAAAATTTGTGGCATATCTTTCAGTGTCTAAGGGACTACAAAGTCTGCCTTAACTCGAAGAAATGTGTCTTTGGTGTGTTATATGGGAAATTACTAGGATTCATTGTGTCAAAGAGAGGAACAAAGGTGGACCCTGCAAAGGTCGTAGATATCATAGAGATGCCTCCTCCTAAGAATATTAGACAATTGAATAGATTACAAGGGAAAATTCAAGCCATTAGAAGGTTTATTTCACAGCTAGCAGACAAGTGTCATACATTCACACATCTTCTTAAGAAAGATGTTGATTTCACACGGGGTCTAGAACAAAAACAAGAGTTTGCTTTGATAAAATAATACTTGGCTAAACCCCCCATTCTCATGCCACCCATGGCAGGAGAACCCTTGTTGTTGTACATCTCTGCTACACATTTTGCAATTGGGGCACTGTTGGCCAAATATGATAAAGAACAAAGAGAAAAATTTGTACACTAATTGAGTAGGACATTGGTAGCATATGATCTCAACTATCTGCAAATCAAGAAGGCTTTCCTTTTCGTAGTGTTTGATTTCCAGAAGCTATGTCACTATATGCTCAATAAAAAAATCAAGCTTATTTCAAAGGTCGATCCTTAAAAATACTTACTGTCAAAATCTTCCCTAACTAGAAAGATGGCTGATTGGATCATCTTATTGAGTGAGTTTGACATTGAGTATGTTCATCAAATGTCAATAAAAGAAAAAGTCTTAACAAATAGTTAGTTGAATCTCCATAGTTAGGTACCAAACCTTTGAGTCTAGAACTACCAGATGCATCTATCATGTACCTTGAAGAATCTATCATTTGGAAACTATACTTTAATGGCTCCTTTACCTTTCATGGTTCAGGTTTCAGAGTTGTGTTAATCACTCCTACGAGAGACTTGATTCCCTAAGCATTTCAGCTCAGGTTCCCATGCACGAATAGTATAACGGAGTATGAATCTCTCATTATAGGGATGAAACTAGCCATCAAGTAAGATATCAGGTAGGTCAATTGCATTGGTGATTTAATGCTCATTATCAAACATGTCACAAATGAATACAAGGTAAATGGTGAGAAGCTCCTTTCATACAAGAGGATGGTGGATTCTTTGAAAGAATACTTTAAGTAGATAACATTTGAGAAAATACCAAGAGAAATGAGCAGAACAATTGATGATATGGCTATAGTGGGGTCCATGTTGAGTATTCCACCAGGGAAAAATGATATTCCATTCTTCATTGAACATCTAAGAACACCGACATATGACATACCACAGTCATGTTTGGTAAGTGAAGTTGTTGGTCCCTTTTCACCATGGTACGCTAAAATATTTAATTACCTCCATGATGGAACCTTTCCCACTAACATTTATCGTGTTGAAAAACACACCCTCATCCAGTGTATAGCACATTTTACCCTACTTGGGGGCACCCTCTTTCATTGAGGCTACGATGGGAATATGTTACGCTATTTAAATTTGGAAGAGTCTATCCAAGCAATCAGGGGAGTGCATGAAGGCATATGTGGAGTCCATACTAATGGGATAGTTCTTGCAAAGAAAATTCTCAGAGTAGGTTATTATTAGCCTACCATGGATCATGATTATTGTCAACACATGAAGAAGTGTGTGGATTTTCATAAAAATGGAAACTTGATACATGCACTGGCGTAATCCTTAAAACCAATCACAAAATGTTGGTCGTTCTCAAAGTGGGGTCTCGATCTAATAGGGAAACTTAACCCTGTCTCCTTTGATGGCCATAAGTTCATTATAACTTCCACATAGTACTTTACAAAATGGGTAGAGGTTTTTCCTCTTACCTATATAGAAGGTACCCAAATATCTAAATTTATAATGAATAATATCATCTATCAATATGGTATTCCCTCTACTATTATCACTTATAATGGTAAATCATTCAAGAATAAAACTGTGAAAGCACTCTTCAAACACTTTCAAATTTCCCTTAAGTTCTCGACCCCCTATTACCCTCAAGGTAATGGGAAAGCTGAGGCTTCTAATAAAACCATAATTCACATTATGGAGAAAATGGTGAACAAGATAGGTCATGATTGGCATTTACAAATTCACCTTTCCCTCTGGGCATTCAAAACTTCTATCCACACCCCCACAGGTGCAACTCCATACTCCTTGATACTTGGCACTGGAGCCGTACTGCCTTTAGAGATTGAGATCCCTTCTTTGTGCATTGAGCTAAGGGAATACCTGAATGAAGAGGAGGAATACATAGTAGCTCAAATGATATAGTTGGAGCTATTAGATGAGAAAATACTTCATGCTCTCAATCAACTTAAAGTGTATCGAGATCAAGTGCAGTGAAGCTACAATAAAAGAGTTATACCTTGTCAATTTGAGGTAGGGGACATGGTGTTAAAAGAGAATCAAAAGAACACCAATAAGGAATGTGAAAAGAAAGTTAAATTTGAACCCAATTGGTTGGGACCATATGTTGTGGTCACCAAGTTTGGTTGAGGTGCCTATAAGCTAGCCCATGCAGATGGCCAAGAGCTTCGAGAACCCATGAACGCAATGCATCTTAAGCACTTCTATGCTTAAGTATGGGGTCTCTACAGAATATCAAGAAAAGTAAAAAAGTATAAAAATAGAAAAAGAAAAAGAAAAAGAAATAGGTGCGTCTAATAGTGAAAACCACGCAATAATTGTACTTTGGACAAGTCCAGGTTTAGGAGTACGAAAACTTTTTCCCTAAGTTGGTCTTTACCTTCGTCTAAGTCCCTTGTAAGCCTATCCTTATTTGCCCTGATTCGGCTAATCTAACCTTTTGAATGTGGAGAATTCAACTTTGAATGAACCCATCTCATGCTGGGGGAAACTTCACAGCGTCACTTTTGACACATAACATGTGGCATTCTACCCTTGTATATCCCATCTAATGCTGGTAGCATCTACGTTTATTCAATTTCCTTGCATGTTCGCTTTGGAAAACTGTTGAGAAAACGAAAAAAACATTCGTATAACTTTTTGAAAACCCCAAAACATGTAGATATGTTCCTTGGAAAAACCAAAACATTCAAATATGTATCGTAGAAAACTCCAAAACAATAGAAAATTTTCTTAGAGATTAAACCAAAAATAACCCAAGACTATCCCAAAAAAACAATGTAGTAGTTTGCTTACTTTTAGCTATTGGTTTGTATGGTTTTTAGTTGCATTAATTTTTCATGATGTGTGCTTTAAATTAAATTCACTTTTTTACTTAGATTGAATGTTGCTTTAATCTGTAGTTCATTTCTCTGAGTTCATTTTATCTTGCATGTTTGTAAATGAATGTGTTGCTTTGATTAGATTTGTTTAACTTGTGCTTGTTAATTTTGGCTTGTACGTTGTGTTATCACTTCATCATCACATCACATATATCCATCACATCTATGCATCATATATCAATAAATGATAAGTCTACATCATGCATGTATGTTGAAGCTAATCATCGAGTATTATATCACCAATGGGGCAAGAGGGGTTGTGCATGATCACAAATCTATCCCCCCACACCAATATAAAAAATATAAACATGTTTTACTCAAAGTATCTCATCAAATATACAAGTATGATATCAACTAAGGTTATCCCATAATCTAACATGTGATACAAACATAATACAATAAGTTCAACATGATATCTCATAAGACAAACATATACCCATCTATCATCATACATCATTGGAAATATAAACGTCCATATACATCTGGTATAACAAGTGATCATGGACATCTTTGCAAAAAAGTTCCTTCATCATGAGGCATGATAAAAAAATACATATACATCTGTATAAAAGTATGCCTTCATCATGAGGCGGTATACAAACAAGAGAGTAGTACATCTGGTACATAAATAAGAGAGTCAACAATGACTCTCATCCATGCCAGGGCTGCCTAGTCTGAGCATGCCACTAGGAGGGGGCAACTGAGGTGCTGAATGTGTAGAAGGTGCTGCATTCTGCTAAACTAACCCATGATGAACTAACCTGCACTGAAATGACCCATGCTTCTCTGAATCTGGCTGTCCTAAAGGACCCTCTATGGATCACACTGATCACAATGGTCTATGAGATATAGATTGTGACTTGCTGCCTGCTATGTGACTATACTTAGGAACTCTCCGCTTAGCTAGAATGAACGTGTAGTAATGCATCCTATAATAGGTGACCTCACCTACTACAACTACATACTTGAAGATGTGTCTACCTACTGTAGTGTATCATTCTCTACCCTCAGGATAGCTAACGCTATCCACAGCTGAGACTGATATCATTTGGCCTGATCCCATTTTACCCATAATTGTAACCTGTCTGCTATAGCTTGATCGCACTCTACCTGTAGCTGTAACATGTTTGCTATAGCATGATCCCGCTATTCCTGTAGCTATAAGATATCTGCTATCACTTGATCTCACTTTGTCAGGGCCTGTAATATCTATGTCCTGGCTTGATCTCACTCTATCACAAGATGATCCCCATCTGTGAGGGCCTGATCTCTCTCTGTGATGGCTTGATCTCTCTATGTGAGGGCCTGATCCTTCTCAACTTCCATCTGGAGTTGTAAGGTTGTCACCTGCTATAGCTGTTGCTGTAAGTCAACCACCTGCCTACCAGCTTGTATATCCGGTATAGCCTATGCATCATGTATATCATGTATATCTGTTATATCCCGCATATATAGTGCTTCTTGTACATATGGAAAATCCTCCTCAATATCCTCACCCCCCATCCATCTCCTCCACGTCCTAGTGGAATGTGTCATGGAATCACGTGAAGGGGTGATAGAGGTGCCTACACCGGATCCTGTGCTGGCATCCGTGGTGCCAACACCTGTGGCTGCACCACTACCTGTTGCTATACTAAGATATGCTATTATACTAGCACTTGCTGTACTGGTACTGTCATCACCAATCCGGCACTATGATAATTCTTCACCAGGAACTCCTCATGCTATGATTATTTACTAATGCACAGCCTTTAGTTTGGTGGATGTAATTTGGAAACAAAACAACAACATAACACAATAATACCATCGACTATGATAAGACAGAATGATGACAAATCTGAAATATCAAAGTAAATTATAATATTAACATGAAACTGTTACAATCTCACCCATGAGGTACTTCAAGTATTATTGACTTCACTTGCCTTTCACTAAGACTATGGGAGAAACTTTACAATTACACCTCTTAACAGCTTCTTCAACACACCTTTAAACTGATGGCTTCATCCACACACTTCCTACAATATTTCTCACTACTTCCTTCTATGCTAAATAAGGGGGGTAGCCTCTCTATTTATAGAACTTCTAGGCTTATCCATCTTATCTCTAAGATAGGATAAGAAATCCACTCTGACGAATCATATTCCATACCTTAACTCTTATCTGTACATGTAAGCTTATCTTCTAAGATAAGATAAACCTTATCATTTTACATGGGTTCCACATTTTTAGACTTTTTACAAATAAAATACAAAAAATATTTATGACCTCACTCCTTGTCCTTATTACCAATATAATATTTATAATTCCTAATCATGTAGACCCTACTTCTCTAATTACCCAAACTTTGACATTTTAACATTACCGGACCACTTACGACAAATATTTACTTTTTACAACATTCCTATTGTACTTTGACTGTTACCGTACTCCACATTATTGGCGGCACTGTACTGACGGTGCCGTTATCTTCTATCAAACGCTACTACTAATTATACTTAACAACATCATATTCCTAATACATACATTAATGAAATATAAATTACGGAGGAAAATTTTAGTGTCGACATCTTCCCCCTTCCTAGCTTCTACTCCGTCCTCGGAGTAGACTATTCTGGTGCTTGGAAAATCTTCAACTTGTCATGGTTGAGCCATTTCGTAATGGGAGTGCCATCCTATTCCTCCAGTCGGTATGTACCATTTTCAAGCACAATTGCTATTTTGTAGGGCCCCATCCATTTTGGAAGAAATTTTCTCTGTCTTCTTTTTTTGTATCTAGAATCATATACTAGAACCAAGTCATTCACATGAAATGGAGACGAACGGATCTTTTAATCAAATTATTCCTTCTACTTCATTTTCTTCTTATAGTTTGTATCCTTAGCTATTTCCCTCAATTCCTCTAGCAAATGAAGATGTATAAACCTCTCTTTTACTGAATCACTTTCATCCATTCTTTCATTTTTCATTACTCTGACCGTGGGAATATCAAACTCAATAGGAAGAATTGGATCAATGCCATAAGCCAACTGAAATGGGGAGTATCCTGTTGCTGACTTTGATTTTGCACTATATGCCCACAATGCTCAGCATTTCTCATTTTTCTGCTCCTAAAGTAAATTGGATGTTCATTCCCATTTTCATCATTTTGGCTCAAAGTACTTCCTAGTGTTGCATCTGAGGCATCAGTGTACATAATAAATGGCTTGCTCCAATCTGGATTCTTCAAAATAGGTGAAGACACCAGGGCTTCCTTCAGTTGTCCAAAAGCTTCATGCGACTTATTTCCTGGTTCATAAGTAACATCCTTCTTCAAGAACTGGGTTAGTGGCTATGTAATCTTTGAGAAATTCTTGATGAACCTTCTATAGTAACCCACATGGCCTAAAAATGATCTCAACTTACTTCTATTCGTAGGAAATGGTAAATCTTTGATTTTTGAAACTTTATCAGGATCAGTACCAATACCATCTCTAGATACAACATGCCCTAATAAAACACCTTTAGAACATCCAAAGACACACTTTGTAGGGTTTAGTGAGGCTTGTGCTTTATCTAACCTTTGAAATGCTATCTCCATCTGGTGCAGGTGGTCTAACTTGCTCCCATAGATGAAAAAATCATCCAGAAATACTCTGATGAAGGTCCCAATGTAGGGTTCGAACACCCTATTCATCAAATGCTGGAATGTTGCTGGAGCATTACACAACCCAAAAGGCATAACTCTATAAGTAAACGTTCCCCAAGGAGTGGTGAATGTTGTCTTCAGCTGATCTTTCTCTGCTATACAAACTTGGTTGTAGCTGCTATATCCATCAGCAAAACTATAGCACTCCTAGCCAGCTACTTCGTCCAAGATCTGATCTGAAAATGGAAGAGGGTAGTGATCCTTCTTTGTTGCCTTATTGAGCTTCCTGTAATCAACACAAATGCATAGCTTCTCATTATTTTTTATTGAGATCACAATGGGAGAAACCCATTCTGAATTCTCCATAACAAATATGAATCCTACATCAAGCAAATTATCTATTTCTTATTTTACAGTCTTGGAAAATTTAGGATTCATTCTATATAGCATTTACTTTATGGGCTTAGCACCATCTACCAGCTCAATAGAATGTTCTACCCAACTTACTTGATGGAGTTCCTTGTAATCAAAAGTGAATATGTGTATGTACCTTCGAAAGAGCTAGAGGTAGGATTCCTTCTCACTCTCCATCACAGCATCACCAATCTTTATTTGTTGGAGACGATCATCAACTTCTTCTTCAGATAATTTTATGGGGTCATGAGTTGGTGTGACTAGAAGGATATCCATGACTGAAACATCCACCTCGCTTTCTTCATCTTCAGTGTCCACTTCACTGGTACTAGAGTAATCAGAGGATGTCCAATCATCAGTTTCATCACTTGAATCCACAGGTTCTGCTTTATGATGTCGAGGGATCACGTTTATCTTCACCCTCTCTCTACCACGTCCAAGTGTCATGAAACCTTCATTCCAGTAGTTTCTTGCATGAACTCTCCTTAGCCATGGTCTTCCCAGCAGCATTGGGTACGCAACAGTACCATTTTTCATCACCTGAAAGTCTACCACACATACAACACCCATAACAGATATTGCCACATTTGAAACTACACCTTCTGGTTTAGTTTTTCCTTTATTTAATGACCTTAACATAAGTGTTGAAGGGCGATCAATTTTTAAACCCAACATATTCATTACAGACTCGGTCATTACATTAACTGCAGCACCTCCATCAACTAAGACATCATGAATTGAAATACCATTACATAATACCTCAGCTTGTGGAGCATAGGGATCTGCCTCTGCCTCCAAAACAGGGACCTCAACCTCCTTCCTTCTTCGAGCATTGAGTCCACCTCGCAACTCCCGCCTCTTCTCAGAAGACATAGCCAAGAGTTGACCATATGTAATATTTGCAGGCCTTTTGGACAGATCTTCCAAGATGGAGTATGGTCCTTGCCCCTGTGAAATCAGAAAATCCTGCACACCCAACTTTCTTCTCCTATGTTTCTTACTAGTTTCTCCTTTCATCTTCTTAGGATCATTTCCATCTTGATTATCTTTTTCTTTCTTTCTTTTTGTTACAAACACATCTACTTCATTATTTCTACTCTTATCTACTACATCAAAAGAATTCACAGGTGCTTTTCCTTTATCATTATCACCTTTACTAGATGTATAAGCTCTATCTGGACAATTATACTTATAATGACCCTTTTTATAACAACCATAACATACAACTTCAGAAATATTTATTTTTGGACCTCTATCTCCTCCCTGAGAACTAAATTCTTTTCCTTGAAGAAGATTAATAGTTAACTGACCCATATTTTTGAGCAGATCTTCATACTCAGTAGATATACTAGGAGAAATATTTGTGCTCACCGGGAGTGGTTGTGGATTCTAGACCAAAGGTGCTGGTGTAGGCTCTACTTTAGTGACAATTTCTTTGGGCTCCTCTTCCATGCTTTCTTCTTGCCTTCTTGCAATCTCCTTTGCTTGTTCAATGGTAGCTGGGCGGTCATACTTCACTCGTTGTTTGATCTCTGGCTTCTTCCCAAGAATGAAGTACTTACAAAGGAGATTATCCACGTCATTCATCAACCCATCCATTAGTCCTTCCTTCCGGATCTGGGCATCGAGCTTCCTCCTTAGCTCTAGAACACAAGCATGATAATCCCTTATCTTCTCCTTCTCTCCTTGGGATAGCTTTGTGATCTTGATCATGAGATCTGCATATTTTTGTTGTTCACCAAATTCTTCAAGAAAATTTTCAGTTAATAAATCCCATGAATTTTTCACATTATCACCTAGTGTTTCAAACCACCTAAGTGTTGAACCATCCAAAAAGGTAGGAAAAAATTCAGTCCATTGTTCCCTTCTTATAAGGCCATTAAAAATACAAGATCGTTTAAACTCTTGAATGAAAGAAGTAGAATCTTCATTAGATTGAGCTGAAAAAACATGAATCTTTCCCATTTTCAAAAGTAACCACCATGAAATACCAACCCACAAGTACAATCAACAAGACTTATGTGCACAAATAATTGGAATCACTATACTAGGAAGTGACTTTACACCTTTCTACAGTAAAATAGAAATGACCATGGTAAACTATGGTAAAACTTGACTTACTGCCGTAAAAACTGACTTTACTGTGGTAAACACTATTTACTGTGGTAAAAAGTGAAGTTACTGCGGTAAATACTATTCACGGTAAAAAGTGACTTTACTGTGATAAATACTATTCACAGCAAAAATGAATTTATCATGGTAAATACTATGTCATGGTAAAAAGTGACTTTACCATAGTAACTACTAGGCATAATAAAAATAAGGTTACCCTCCTATTGATTTATGACTAAGTGGGAATATCTCTCCAGAAAAATCCACCAACAAGGGATGGTCCCCGGCAACAAAACTAAAATCTCATCACCAATCTGGCACTATGATAATTCTTCACTAGGAACTCCTCGTGCTATGATTATTAACTAATGCATAGCTTTTAGTTTGGTGGATGTAATCTAGAAACACAACAAAAAACATAACACAAGAATGCCATAGACTATGATAAGAAGGAATGATGATAAATATGAAATATCAAAATAAATTACCATATCAACATGAAATTGTTACAATCTCACCGATGAGATACTTCAACTGTTACTGACTTCACTTGCCTTCCAGCCAATAACTATGGAAGAAAACTTCACAATTACACCTCTTAATGGCTTCTTTAACACACCTTCAAAATGATGGCTTCCTTTACACAATTACTCATACAATAATTCTCACTACTTCTTTCTATTCTAAATTAGGGGGGTTGCCTCTTTATTTATAGGACTTCCAGGCTTATCCACTCTTATCTCTAAGATAGGATAGGAAATCTCTTCTCAGAAGAATCATATTCCATGTCTAAACGCTTGCCTTTACATGTAGGCTTATCTTTTAAGATAAGATAAGCCTTATCATCTCACATGGGTTCCACCTTTTTAGAATTTTCTATAAATAAAATACACAAAGTATTTATGACATCACTCTTTGTCCTTATTACAAATATAATATTTCTAATTCCTAATCATGTACACCCTACTTCTCTACTTACCCAAACTTTGACATTTTAACATTACCAGACCACTTATGACAAATATTTACTTTTTACAACATTCCTATTGTACTTTGATGGTTACCGTACTCTACTTTATTGGCGGCACCATACTAACGGCACCGTTATATTCTATTGGACGCCACTACTAATTATACTTAACAACATCTTATTCATAATACATACATTAATAAAATAGAAATTACGGAGGAAAATTCTAATGTTGATAAGACTTAGAACACATCATTTGCATTAAAAATACTTCACACACACAACACACACACACACTCTTGAAGCATCAAGTTTTCTACTGGGAGTTTTTGAAATCATTTTTCATTTTTCCACTTTTTATTTTTAGAGCTATGTATTTTTGGTGACCATTTTACACTCAAATACAAGGGTATAAATTGAACTCTTAATTGTAGATATGATGGTAGCAAACCCAACAACAAAAATTAGCAGCTCATTGACAAGCTTCCAGTTAAGAATATTTTCTCCTTTTCCCTAGGTTTAGATTTCTAGTTGAAAAAATTCTCTTAAAGGGATTTTTGACATGAATTTTTAGTTAAAAATATTGTTGAGGGGTAGATATTAGGATATGCACACTAGTTTTGAAAAATTCCCAGGTTTTTTAACAAGATTCTTAGCCATGAAATGCCAAATCCAGTGACATGACCGTAACAGAGGTTATGCAATCGTGAGGACAATTGTGCAACTGTTGTCAATGGGAAAAGAGAAATAAACATATTTATCCTGATGGTTCAAAACTTTGGGATCCCATGAAAATCATACATTCTTCAAGTAAAGCTATACCTAAAGTGTGTAGCAAGCACTTCCTACAAAACAAACATACAAAAATTAGCAGAACAATCATAAAATCTGAAAAAAAAAAAAAAAAATGAATTAAACTAAAGAAACAATATGTACATTCAAATGTGAAAACCACGACAATTGTGGCACTTTGGGACATGTCTTAAGGTGAAATCCCAATTTCTGACATAAATATCTCACATTTGGGGCATGATCAATTCTTCCTAGCTTTGTCCTTGGTTTGTGTTTGTAATTTTGTTGAACATATCCCTCTTGGCTTCTGTACAAGCGTCTGATCTTATTCTTGTATATAGGCCATAAAATTTTCTCTTGTACATTCTCATCTCTTGTTGGGGGCATCTTGAGTGTCTTGGCCCGGTTTCAGCTCATGTCAACATAGTTCGGTGGAAATTCATTTGGAAACTCCTAAATCATTGGTGAATTCCTATAAACATCGTAAACATTTCAAAAACCTTCGAAAATACAAAAACATTTGAAAATCTAGCAAAAAAATGCAAACTCACAAAATCTGGTTGATTAGTTCATGTTATTCAAAATTTGACTAAAAATTGGTAGAATTGTACCACAGTTATTTAAGATCCAACTTCAGCTATGTTTTAGTTCTAGCACATTTCTCTTGTGGATCATATTATGATCTTCCTTCGAATTAACAAATCTTGTTATGTTTGTTATGTCTGTCTTCCTGACATACCATTGTTGTGTGAGCCAGTTTCATAATGGACATTTGCTTTTCCCTAGGACTTCTATGTCCTCCATAAACATCCCTTACATGTATATTTTCTTAACGTGCCATTTTAACCCTTGTCCTATAACTTTTCATTTGTGTTCTAAAGCTATTATACCCAAAGATCATTGGTCTCACCTTTAGATGCTTACTACATTTTTTTGATATAAGTGTCTATTGATTATGCTTGTTCATGATCCTAATGTTTGTTTTTGTTTCTTGCTTGTTCTACTTTCTCATTTTACCATTACCCTAATGTATTTTGTAATGAATTGGTCCTTTAATGATTGCACAAAAATTAGTACAATGGATTTAGATCCATAGTCATTAAGGACTTTTGGTGTATGCTTATATCAAATAACAAATGATACTTCCAAGCTAGGATAATACGTAAGCTATGCTACGATCTTTCCATCTCCTATCTATCTGTCTTCACATTCTTGTAGACAAAATCTATGTACTTGGCTACATTTCTAGGTCTGAAAGCATATTAATGTAGACATGATTGACTAAGCAAGAAAACTAGTGGTTGACAACTTCCTTTTGGGACTTAACCTCTATCTCTTGCACTTGGTATCAGCCAGTACAGTATCTTACATTGCTATCCAAAACTTTTACTGATTTATCTTTTATGGCCTCGGACACCTAGCATGGAGTCAGGTTGATCAAGCCACGCAGGTGCTCCTATCCCTCCATTTTCTTCTTCTTCTTCCCTTTTGGGTCTCTGTTTACTTCTTGGATCACTTTTAAAGTGGGAGGGAAACCTTTCCTATTCTTACAATTACGAATATTCAAGCACACACCCTATCATATATCCTGACCCTTAGTTATTGAGAATCAAAAAATAATGTGCAAAGCAATCAGTGAGCCTGTCTTCTATGATTTATCGGCACTTAGTTGTGGCCTATGGCACAACTAGCCTAAAATTAAAAAAAAGGATCCAATGAACATCTTGCAGACTACGTCTTGCACTATAAGAGCATCATGTGCCAAATCAACCAAAAGTCCTCATTGGTTCAGAATTACAAGATCTATTTGTTCAAAGTCTTTTGCCTCCACCTCAACAAAGACTTTGTCATTTTTTATGACTCCTTCTTTTGATCAATTATGCAACACACTCAAATTGCATCAATTAGAAAACTATAATCTAATGGGAAAATTTAATAGTCTATGATAGTTCCTCCATCTCATCCTCTAGTTATTTTCAAGTTAAATCCACATTCAAAACCATATGCACTAAGCCTACTGATAAGTTAAGGTATTCATCAAAGTTGTTTCACCTATCTGCTAAGCTTTGATTACAACCCACAAGGTGCACCTTTACTAATCTACCCTACACACCTCAGTTCTTACTACCATGACTCACTTCAATGTGATCTAATTACTCTCCATGTTCTTCATTTCAATGAAGGAGGTTTCTTGCCCACATGGCCATGAATACGATCCAAAGCATTCCTACTCACAAAGTTCTACTACCAATGCAATGGCCACTCTAGCTAATTGTGGCCTTAATAGTCATAAAAATCATACTCCAAGATCTAATCAATAGTGACGCCATTGACAATCCTAGAGCCCCCCCCCCCCCCCCCCCTCCCATCTGCTTCTAAAATCTCTTACACTAGTAATGTGAGATCTTAGAATCTTTGATATGAACCCATTAGTGGGAAGCATACTTTTGAACAAGTCAGCTACTAGATTAATCCTATCAGCCATGTACATATCATGTTGTGCCTCCTCCTTCATTAGAGACTCTTGATTACCTCATTGCTACTATTGACATGGAACCACCAGTAATCACCTTCTCAGATCATGATCTACCATGCTTCATTTTCCTCTAAGCCACTTCATATTAATGCTTCTATTGGTACTTGTAGACACCTATATTTTGCTTTTGTAATCTTATTGCCAAAAACACACTACAAATCACTTTTCATTCTTATCAATTTCATTATAATTAGTGATTTTTGCTAATTAAATAACATGTTTCTTACCCACTTTGGTCAATTAATAAGCACTTCATTGATCGCAAAATCCTCTTTTAAATTCAGAATGCCACTTTACGGCATGAATAGTAAGTCAAAAATCCTCTTCAAAACAAACAATTAGCAATAATTGAGCTAATTAATCCTATTTTTCCCTTGCTTTGGTTAATATATCCCACTATTTGACTCAAAACCCTCCTCTAACCACTCTAAATCCACCCAATTCTACCTCCACAATGTCTCAACAAGATTTGAAATCGTATCCTTTCCTCCTAGTTGACCCGAAGCGGTTGATTAAGGATCCACACATTTTAATCACTTGGTAATTCACTAATTATGATTAGCAAAACTTAATCATGATTAGTAATTCTAATGTAATTTGGGCTTTTAGTCCCACATACACCAAAATATAATTTTCCCACAAAATGAAAACTATAAAAAGGGTTCACCTCATACCTTAATACTTTACATTGTGCTTTGATTTGCATCTCATATAATAAATATGATTTTTAGCCAAGTTCAATCCTTGCCTAAAACGTTCAACAAGGTTAGTAGATGGATCTCTAAAGTGACTTAATAAGTCATTTGGAGAAGCCATTTCACCTTGTTTGGAGTAGAAACCACACCCATTTTTATTTCCCCTCTTAGGTCTATTTAGGCCCATGTTAGGTAATTGAGCATATTAGTAGGCATGATTAGTTAGATTTTGAATTGTATTCATGTTAGTTAAGCATTCCTTTAAGCTTCTATCTTAATGTTACATTCCTAGACTTAGATCCCTAGCTAATTAGGTGGAAACTATGTTAGCCTTCCTTGGTTAATTTTGTAGTTAGCTTTGTAAAGTTTGGGGTTCTTTCATGTTGCACGCCCGGTGGGACCATACCCCATTGCATTCAATTTTTAAAGCTTTTAAACTTAGTTTCAAATTTTTTCATTTCAAGTTTTAGATTAATTTCAAGTGTTCTAGTTTAATTTCAAGATTTCTAGAGTGCTGCTAAATAAAGTCAAATCTTCTCAGGTCGACGGTGATCCAAGACTGACTGGTATGGTCGACGACGACTGCTGTAGAGCTGACAAAGAAACGCTAGAAAATAGACCAAAATCCTACTCTAGGATGTTGAGTTTGATGTTGGGATGGTGAGAGAGAGGGGGGATGCAACTGAAGGTAGATATGATGAGGATATTGATAGGTTCGATGAAGATTGGTCGTGTCAACGATGATTGGGACTAAGAGGGGAAGATTGGGGCTGTCCGATAGATGGGTTGTAGAAGCATAATGTTTTGAATGTTGGGGGAACTGTGAGGCTGAGATAAATGATGGTGCAGATAGAAAGTAATGCTAACACATATCGGGTCGAAGATGAATAGGTTGGCTTGATGGTAACCGAGGAAGGGTTTGGGATTTGATGAGCTAAAAGGATGGAAAAGGGGGATCTGAAAATGATCAGAGAAGGATGATGGTATAGTTGAGATCCAAGCTGGCCTACAAAACCTGCAAGAAAGAGATGAAGAAGAGAAAAGACTATAAGAAAACTCAAGGTCTTCAAGCTTCCATGGATGGCAAACAAGGATCTTGAGAAGAGACTAAGTTTCAGATTGTGGCTCATGAGATTAGAAAAACACAAAAAATTCACAAGATATCTTGAATACATGAAATTTTCTAGCCATTTGAGAGTAGGGGTTGAGGTGTATAAATAGGGTTGATGGAGACCCGTCTGGGTCTCTGGTGACTATGCCAGACCATACATTTGGACAAAGAAGATGATGAGAAGCGAGAAAATAGGGAGGCTTAAATGGGTCAAAGGTTGTGGGTAATCGTGTTGGGTGAGTTAATGGTTGATGGGAGGAGTAAATGATAGTGGAAGGATAATGGGGGATTAAATGGGTGGTGGGAATCCTAGGGGTCATAAATGGGGGACATTTATGGGTAGTATCCTAGGATAGATTAACAGGTTTTTAGGGTGATTTAAAATATAATAATAATAATAATATTAGGATGGGGTGGGGTGATTAAAATAATGGATAGGTTAATGGGTAGTTAGATGGTATTAGGGATGGATAAAAGGGAATAAATAATGATAGGGTAAAAATGGGGTTAGGATAGGGGAAAATGGGAATTAAAGAAATTACATGGGATAGGAATGGAAATGTGAACGTGTAACATGATGATAAAAGGGAGCGAATGTGGGGTGGGGGACAACGGTACCAAAAAATAGTGTCTACACTAATTTCAAGATGGTACGGGGATTGAAACACCAATTTTCTTTATCTAAAAACAACATAAGGTAATAAACAATTATAACTTAATAATGAACACTCTCAGAGATTGACTACTCATGAATTGGGAAACAAAAATTCAATGTTGCCCCTATTATATTTTATTCCATCTTTTGTTCGTATTCACTCTGATACAAAGTATTGTTTTGGTATTAGATTGCACTAAATAACATTCTGGATAAAAAACATATTTAACACAACAAAAACAATTCATTCATGATATATTCTTCAAAGTTGAGTGTACAATATATAGTTTGATTAGATCCTGAATTCTAGGAGTCAAACTCAATCATCAATCCCTTACATATCTCAACTATATTCTTTATTCTCTCACCCAACTCTATCCTACATGATTTGATCTCACAAATCACTCAAATAATAAACTATATTATTTAAACTCACACATATAAATAATATTATCCTATACAAATAATGTGAGCACTAACTATAGTATCCTAACATATACCTTCTCACCTCGCACAATTTGGAATGAGGTTGGTGCCTTGGTAGGAGATCTTAGAGATCCAAGAAGGAAAAGATCATAATGTCAGTATGGTGTTACACATTTCACATAATTGGTAATAATATAAGGTTTTACGACTTATCATCAAGCTTCCAAGCATATTGAATGGCATGATGTTATAGTTGAAGAAATTTTATCTTTGAAAAGGGACAACACTTGGGATTTCACCCAACTTCCAAAATGAAAGAAATAGTGAGGTGCAAGTGGGTGTACCAAGCTAATGTGCCATTAAAGTGTCTATTTATAGGTACAAATCCTGATTTGTACCAATATATTTAAATTCACAGGTTGAAGGTGTTTATTACCATGAAACCTTTGTTCTAGCTGCTAAAATGAACTCTATTCAACTAGTACTCTCCTTGGTTGTGGCATAGGGATGGGAATTATACCAGATTGATATCAAAATTTCATTCTTACATGTTGATTTTTAGGAATAAATATACATTTCCCAACCTCAAGGGTCCATTAATAATGAGAAATCTAGTTATATGTGCATATTAAAAAAGTTCTTGTATGACTTGAATTAGAGTCCTCAAGTTTGGTATGAAAATATTGACATGTTTCTTATCAATTCCGATTTTACAAAATATTTTTCCAACCCAATTAATCATCACAAGAGATTATATATAGTAGATTCATGATTCAGAAGCACACTTGAATAAGTCTTTTGAGATGACTAACTTGGGTTTTTGACATTTCTTCCTAGGTCATCCACGAGTCTAAATATGCTCGATACATTCTCCATAATTTCAACATGGAAAGATGCAAGTGCACACTGACTGATTTTCAATCATGGGTCAATATTTTTGCCAAATTTTCTAGTTATTCAATTGATGGGACACTCCATGGGAAGTTGGTTGGGACTCTACTCTAGTTGGTTCATACACATCCTTATGTTTCTATTGTTGTGAATCTTATATCACACTATTGTTAGGACCCTCATGAAATCTAATTGGAAAGGTTCAAAATGCATTCTATGGTATCTTCATGATAATACTACTTATGGGATATACTAATTATGGGATTGTGTGCAAGTTATGTAACACAACCTCAATTTCTAGCTACACTTCAAGGGGAAAGTAGAAAAAAATCATGCTCCAACTAACAATTGTAGGTGTTTTAGACATTGAATGGTCAGGGGATATAGATGATTGTAAGTTAAAAACATGAGATGTCTATCATCTTGGGGTAGTTCCCGTGACCTGGTTTTGTAAAAATAAAACCACCAATTCCTTTTCTAATACAAAGGTGAAGTATAATGGAGCTGTTATTGTAGGATGTGAGTTAGTGTAGATATGATGCATTTTTTGAATTTGGGTTTTCATAGTCCACACTTATAATAATTTAGTGTGATAACAAGAGTGTCATCCGCACCTCTCACAACACATTGGATCACCAACACTCAAAGCACATTGAGATACATATACATTATATTTAGAAGTTAATATAGGATATAGTTTTATTGTCCTGTGTTTTTGCATGGGTAAAATTCACCTGAAAAAAGGGAAACCATACCCTAGTGTCAATTTTTTTCTATGTTATACCTTTTCAGACACCCGCCAGATCAACCTACCCGTTAGTTTCAAATCCTACCATGTCTCTCCAGTGGTCCATTTGTGAGTATTATCCATCCCCCTAGGTGATTTAGGAAGAAAAGGTCAATCAAAGAACTTTTGGAGTAACATATCTAAAAGTGAAGTTTTAAGAAATCTTAGGAAGGGCCATCATCAACCTTCCTAAGACAAGTGTACAACCCCTGGAGTGGATCAAAGGCCTAATTTCATCAAGGCGGGAGTTAGCCATTTTTCACCCATTCCCCCACATTTCTCCTCCGGCTGCCGAAACTCTACTGAAATTTTCATTGAATCTCCCTCCACCATTTCCACGCTCTATTGCTGCATTTTATCCATGATCTAAAGAAGTGAAAACAAAAAAAACACAAGAAAATATGGACTTGTGAAGAATGAAAACGATATCTTTTACCTAAAGAGAATTAGAACCCGCGAAGGATATTTGCTCATATCTAACAGACTGGTGAACGAATCAACATGCCGTATTTTGCAATATTCTAGTTTTTCAGAGGACATGAGAATCTAAGAAGAAATTTTTACATGCACACTCCAAATTTTTCATAGCGAAGAAACCCCAATTTCATGCGGTGAAAACTTTGAAAATTAAAATCTTCATTTCTAGACACCGGGTAGACTTGAAATTTTAGAGGTGCACTGAAGAGCAAAAACCCATACTAGAAAAGTTGGTTTCATTGAAAACCAAGTTCCAGAACCCCACTTTCTAAAAATTGTAAGCCTCATACACATGCACTTACCAGTTTGAGCAAGTCATCTCAAATAAATTTTTTGATGGAAGCAATGTGCAAAAAGGTGATATATAAGGAGAATCATAGTGATCGGAGCCAAAAAGGGTGGAAATTTCCACTTATTAAAAATAATAACCCCCCTTTTCAAGTACAATAAAATGTCCTAGGAACCATGAAGCTCAATTTCACATGCGTCAAATTAGTCTCAGCTTTAGTCATTGGTGTACTCATGAATGGACACTCTTCATTGTCATTAATGGTGTATTCATCAATATGCATTACTTGCTTTCTCGGTGCATACGGGTGAATGCATAAATTCTAAGATCAATTTTTATTAGTAGAACATAACAGTGTCATAAAAGACCATCACAAGCATTGCCCATGGGCCATCTAGAAATCACCTTAGGAGATCTCAATAGTGTCTTTCGACACTCATTTAATGGTCTATGTTGTCTGTGAATCATGTGCAAGGAGGAGTTTGAGATCATCATCATCAAATTGTCCATGATGTGCTTCATTAGAATATTGAAATCAACATAACAGTAGTGCAATGAGTCATGATAGGATTCATTTTAAGCTTCAATATCTTTAAAGAGGATCTTCATGAGCAACACTCATGGTCACCAAAGGAATCACTTGTTAGTGTTTCTAAACACTTAGTTTGGGGTGTCCATGCATCATCCAAAAGAGGTTTCTCATGGTGTAAATATTTCAAGGACCCAGGGTTCACTACATTGGAGCATTTCACCAGTTCATCAATAGAGCTAATATTCACCGGAAACGAAGGTATCTTCATTCCTGGAGTTTCTCATCTCCTCTCCCCTCATCTCTTTCTCCCTCTTCTTTATCTCTCCTTTCTTATTCTTCATTGGGCTTCATTATTATATTTTGTATTATTCACTTAAGTGACCTATTTTAAAATCGTCAAAGTATTTTCTCAAAATTATAAGAGAAATACTTAATTCATCTTTTCTAATGGCAAACGAAAGGTCACAAGTGGAATATGGAATGCAGAGAGTCATGCGAGGGAGGTGAGAAGATAACTCACATTGCTATAAATTGGGATGGATTTTCCATTCCAAAGGATCCTATATTTTGAAAACTTCCACAATGTAGCAATTGTGGACTATAGTTGAAATTTGTGTCAATGCACAAGAAATAAGAGCTACATTTCTTCTATTTCAATTTTTGAAATTTTCTTCTATTTCTCTCATTATACAACTTTTTGAATGTCAATAAATAGAATATATATATATATATATATATATTTTCTTGATAAGGAGAAATAGGAAACTTTGTGTTCATGGTCTCATCTTGTCTTGATGTCTATAACGGGGTTGTTATTCTTATATATTGAATGTTGAACTACTCTGGTTACTGGGTGTGAACTCTGTAATTGGTCTACTCATGGAAGTAACTTTCCTTCCCTAATTCCCCTCTCTCTCGTTATATCGCTGCAATTTCCTCCCTTGTACTCCCATACAAGCATTTAGCCACAGGTTTAGTGGAGTGTCCTTGTGTGATCCCTGACTTATTTGGCCAACCAAAAACATTTAGTTTAGGTTTATATTAGTCAAATTCAATAATGGGAGCTATACCATTCAATGTAGAGGGGCGTAGCCCTATGAACATTGGTGGAAACACTTAATTTGCCATAACAATTTTTTTTCTCACTAACAAGTTTTTTGCCTTAAGTTTTACAGAAATTAATTTAGGTTGTATACATCTTCATAAAGCCCATGCTTGAGCCCTATATTGTTTCATTTAGGAAACTTTTGGGGGTGAAGGAAATTTTTGTCGGGGGTATAGTTCAGTGTTCCTATGTCCCTCCCTTAATTGAAGTACATATTTAGGGGGATGTTAGTGTACTTAATTATCCATACACTATTATATTTGATTAATATGCGCTTGTAATATTAATTATACTTAAATATGTAGATAATTCACCCATTGGTGCATATTTATCCACATATATTAATATATAAGAGTATCAACCAAGTTTTTGACTTGATTAAATTCCACTATTAATAGATTAAATAAAACTTGCTTTACAAGTTAACTACTCTCCAACCCTAATAAAAGTGTTTCTACTTATTTTTATAAATCATAGAGAGTTAGTGTTAGTGGATTATATTGTGGAAGGGAGACATTCTTACTTTGGAAAATTCTTGAAAAGTAATTTTACTAAAATTGTGGTATTCACGCTACCCTTGGTAAATATGTGTTATGTCTTTAATTTAATCTTTCATTGGTTTATTATATATGCAAACTTGTGGGTATTTTTCTTATGGTTGTATACATTAATTCTGGAGAGTACGACGTGATTTAATACTTCTCAAGAGATGTAAGTTTTTTAGAAAGACAAAGCTATTCTTCTAGTTTATAAATAATAAAACAATGGAGTACAAGTCTTGGGTTAGCATGTTGAGTCTAATTTATGTTCATAAATTATATGTAAAGGATATAATCCAAACATAACCTTACCATCTAACAAAGGACCAAATTTGGGTGTCTGCACACAATTTGTCTTCTGCAAGGTGACGCACTAGGCCAAATATGGCTTTTGTATTAGCTCTTGGATATGTTTCCTGATCTCTTCATTTTCCAATACTAAGCACCTATATACTTGCTCATTTTGCATGCATGTCATGAGGATTAATTTAATAGGATGTGTCACTTTGTAGTGTAGGGGCACACCAATAGGTGTAACGAAGAAATCATTGGTTAAATTCTACTCCACATATTATTTTATAGTATTTTCATTTATGATAACCTTTGCAATTGCAATGACTGGTTGAGTGCTTTCGAGCCTAATGAATATGAGCACACTCTTCCCTATGTGACTAATCATATGTCTACACTACTTTTCACTTACTAAATTGACACGGTTGGGGTCAAGGATTCCATTGAAGGAATTCCTAACCACACAACTATGTACACACACATGGTATTGAATAACATAATGATTTCATGTATTACAATAACAATTTTATAATGTAATTAGACTAGGTTTTACATGTGGTGGAGATGTAGCAACTAGGTATCTATGGTATGATGGTGGATTTTAAGAACTTCCACAATATTATCTACATCGAGTTTTCTCATATTGAATCTCATTCTTGTTTTCATCTTCTTTGGATCTTGGTCAATTTAAGTCAATATGATCCTTTCTACCCTTGTAACCTCAAGATTTATATTACCTTAATTTATCCCAACCTAATTCACCATCATTTGATACATATTTTCCATAAAATATAGATTCATTTACTACATGCTCATACCCTGGTTTATCTAGGGTTTTACCTTCACTACTTAATTTGGGGATATTTTCATAGTATGCCTGAATTCTAAATTTTCAAGAATGCAACCATACATTTGTCCCACTTGTGACACATCTTCAATGGTAGTTCCCTCAATTACACCCCCAATTTTATGAATGATAAGAAGTGAAATAAATCTTTTGTGTTCTTGCACATCATTCCAATGTGATCTTAACTTTTGAAAACCTACCAAAACATACACCCTATTCTTGTACAATCATTTATGTGCCTGTTGTTCATTATAAGACTTTTCCAAAGTTACAAAATACCAAATTATGTGTATGGGTTATTTTGCACTCCGTCAATTGGATTTATTTGAAGGTTAAAATTAATTATTGTTGATGCAATATTTCTTGTCTCTCTAGGATGCTCCTGCATACAAGCTTCCTGGGTAAGAAGAATGTAAGATCCCACTCATTGGTTGAAATATTTGAGATTATGCCCATAGTAAGCAATTTATATGATATATAACCATGATTTATTCTATAATACATAATTCTTCCACTTCACCATATACTCTTTTCTGTTTATCCTCTTTATCACTATAAGGTCCAAAAAGGCCTCTATCTCTTCCTTTTATTTCTCTACTACCTACATCCTTCAATCATATATTTGCGCTTCCAATTATTCTTCAATCTACCTACTAATTTTTCCTGCATGGTGCTCATACAAGTTAGTTACATTGAATATGGGTGATATATCCACCCCCTATGGTAGTTCGATTTCATATGCATTTTTTGAAAGTTTGCATGACACCTTAATTGTTTGATCTTCCATTTACAACTTGTTATACATCCCTTATGGGAATCAATCCTTACTTAAGTGTTCCCAATATTTATATCCAACCTAAAATTCCTTATATTTTTGTTTTGCATTTGCATGCTCTTTATACTACAAACTATTTTTCTCCAATTTCTTGTACTTATCTTCATGAATCTTGTGCATATACTTGGCATAGTCTTCAACTTTTATGTTCTACCTTAAATTCTTATTTCTCACAAATCTATCACTCCTTGCGAGACGATTTCATAAACTGTATGGAAATGTGTTTTCCCATATCTCTTGTTGACTAAATTTTTGTATGAAAAAATTACTCGCCCCAATATCGAATACTACAACGAATTATGAAAATAATTTTCCCAAAATCTTATTCGTGACCTTTTCTTGTCCATCAGTTTGTGGGTGATACAATGAACTAAAATTTAACCTTATTCCTACATTATTCCATAAGGTTCAACAAAAATGACCCAAAAGCTTAGTATCCTTGTCCAACATAATGATTTGTGGTGATCCATGCATCCTTACCACCTCATATATTTTTCAAGATGAATTAGTGGGCTTGGAAGTGGAATATTAAATAAATTTCATGGAGATAGTGGAGAAATTAGTGGTGAAGAATTTTGATAAGTTAGTGGAGGATATTTGAAAATGGGGGCTTTGAATGGATTATTTTATTTGGTAATGGATGTGGTTGAATACTTTAGAGAAGTTAGTGGAGGATCTTTTTAAAATGGGTGATTTGAATGGATTATTTTATTTTTTCATGGAGGTGGTTAAAGTCTATAGATATTGTAGTGGAGAATGTTTTGAAAACATGGATTTTGAATGGATTATTTTATCTTGTCATGGAGGTGGGTGAGAAATTTAGAGATTTTAATGGAAAATCTTTGAAAATGGAGGGAAAATTGGGGTTTGAGGTGGAAGATGACGTGGATAAGGTAATGGGATTTGAAGTGGATTATTAAAATATTTTTTTGAATAGGTGGTGTCGGATTTGATTAGGTGAGTTTATGATTAACTAATTAATATTGATTAATTAGATAATTAATTAGCCATTAAATGGGAGTGCAGGATTTAATGTATTAATGTGGTGGTGTAATTAGAATGTCTACATTTTCCCCTCTTTGGAAGGGTGTTGGGTTAACAATGTAGTTTTAAAAAAAGTATACAAAAGAGATGGGCGAAAGGAGATGCCCCTAGTGGTAGAGATGATAGAAATCGACAAAGATTTGGAAATGTTGATCAATTTTCCAGTGAAGGGATAGATGGGATAATTTCACAAGATATATGACATTTGGAAATGCCAATTCAAATATTTTTGTGAATGGATTAATGGTATGATTTTGTAAAGTATATGACTATTTCAAAAAGAGTTTCCCATAATGACATAGTTGGTACAATGGTTGAGTGAGGAAGAAGGTTTCTTCAAAAACAAAAATTTGGTATTTGAGTGCAAACCGAAGTTGATTAAGTGATTCATGATTGATATGATGACGCCATTGAGAAGTAATACATGGATGAAAGAGGCAGAGGGCCTTTAAAAAAGAATAGAAAATGTGAAGATGGATTTAGATGTCATGGGATGGGGATGATTTTGGGAATGGTGTTGTGATGATGTATATAATGATAATGAATGTGTGTATGGTTAGGGTGAGTGCATTGAAGGATAGGGAGCATATACAAGAAATGTTACGAAACACATTAGATGGGGGAATAGATAGGAGGGTTCCCTAGTTGGGAAAATAAGTGGTGATGGGAAATATAAATTTAATGTTAGGAGTGAAATAATGATCATAGTGCATACTTGGATGCCTGAATTTTAAAAAAATAAAATGAAAAGAAGAAGAGATCTTGATGCATGAAATAGATGAATTAATCAATAAGGTAGAAACATTGAGATGTAAGTAGAGGGGGTTAGTATTGACATGGTATGTAGGTGAGTATAAAACAAATTTTATGGAGATGCATGTGAGGGTGGTACAAGCTAGTGACTATACCTTGATGGATGATATGATTGCTACTAGGGGAACTTTATGTGATGCCATAAGTGGGTGAAGAGCATGTTCATGTTGAGGTAATGAAAAAATGATGAGAGACAATCAGGACGAAAATGAGACATGGTGCAATGATGAAGAATATTAACTTGGAAAGAGGAAGGTAGAAGCTAGTGAATCCTGTATAAGTTTTGAATATGATAGGTAACAAATAATTAATAAGAAACATGATTCATATGAGAGTGCAGAAAAATAAGGTGAAAATTTTGAGCCAAGAGATGACTATGAGTGGAGAACGAGATTATACAAATGGAGATGAAGATGTAATTTGTAGGGTCGATGGAAGTGTATGTGATAGAATGTTAATTAGGTGAGGGCATGGGAACAAGTTTGCATCCAGGGAAATCATATGGTGGATTATTTAGAAAGAGACAAGGTTTGGAGGAAAATTTGTTGTCAGAGAAAAGTAGAAGAGTGAGTGTTATGGATGAGTGAATAAGAGTGACATTGAGATGGAGTGTGTAAAAAGGGTTTTAGGTATATCATGAAGAATATGGGAGGATCACGACAAGTAGGAATTAAAATAATAAATATATAGAGAAGAAATGGGGTTTATACTGAAGGATATGGGGGTATAATCATAAATGTGGGGATGGGGCTTAAAGTGTGTAAAAATGTCAGTTGCACTTGTCCCGGTGAAGAAATAAATGAAGGAAAACAATGCATAACATGGAAACTAGTCACAAATGAGAATAGATAGAAGACCAAAGTTCAATAATGGATTATGGGAAGGTCAAGATTTAAATAGGCCAAGGTGAATATGGGAGTATCTAGACAAGTAAGAGGGATAACAAAAACTTCTTGTTGGAAGGAAAATGAATGTGGTGTACATAAAATGAAGAGGATGAACATAATGAAGATATGACATATGAATGAGGTATTAACTAAGATGGGTGAAGGGAATTATTATCTGTACAATTATAAGGTACACTGGCCATGTTGAGGAACTTGTTGGAGTATGAGTAAGAAATGGATAAATGGGAGGGTGAAGAAAAGGTTTTGTAAATGAGAAAGGATAGAGATGTGGCTAAGAAAGGAAGTAGAAATAGGGAAAATGGATGAGTTTGAAATGGGGAAAATGGGAATGTTGGTAGAGGAAGAATGTGAAGTGAAGAATAATAACAACGATGAAATATGGGAGGATGGTAATGACCTTGGATATGTCAACAAAGGTAACACTTCAATAATGTATAAAAGAGGTGTATCAAGAAATGAGGGGGATGATGAATGGTGTTATGGATGAGGCATTAGTTTTGGAGATGGAAAAGAGGATGATATGAGAGGAATGCTATTTAAAGGGACTAGAAATAAGATATTACATCTTGGTATTGACAAGAAAATAAATTATAAAAGAGGGTGGTGGTTGAATAAGATTGATAAGTTGAATGGGTGATCAAGTGGTTGATTTTTAATTGTAAATTTTTTGGGGAAGATACCCAATGATGAGAGGTGTTATGAGTGATGTCATAATAAGGTGGTGGATATAAGGATGGTTAGGGTAGATGATATGGGAGGAGGAATGTCCAAAGGAGGAAATATAAGTGATGACATTGAAGGATGTGCAGGAGGGGAGGCCTGCCTCAATGAGGACCCTCGAGTAAGATTGATAAGCTAGATGGGTGATTGAAAAAGATTGAAAAAATGAATTTACAATAAGAAATGATGAGATGGTGACATATAGATAATAGAAAGGGATGTAAATATGATGTGGTGAGATTGGTTTTATGGAAGAGTGAGTGTAGATAGAGGATAGAAAAAATATTAGTGTGGTGAAACATGTTTCTTACGTTGCAAAAATTCCATATATGTGTTTGATAATATTAAATATAATACAACATATGATGGGATGCATCATGATATGAGAAAACCATGATGACACTATTGTAATATGCATGAGGAATTTTGACTCAAAAAGAAAGTAACACACATATACAAAAGACAAACAAGCACGATCAATCACACTAGAATAGTATATACATATGTATATATGTACATACTAAATATATACGTATACACACATGCACATATTAATAGATATATATACATATATGTATATACATATACATAAACATAAACATAAACATAGACTTAGACATAGACATATACATATACATCTACATATACATCATACATATACATATACATATACATATACATATACATATACATATACATATACATACACACACACACACACATATATATATGTATGCATGCATGTATGTATGTATGTATATGTAAGATGAACTGCAACTGGTTAATGATGAGGATGATAGTTATGATGTTACCCCAAGTGGAAATGTATGATGATGATGACTTGTTACACTTGTTAAGAAACGATATAGGTTTGTGGAGATTTACAAATGTCTATCCATGCCTCACCCTAAGTAACGATATATGTAAGGGGGATTTGGATTGGGAACAATATATCCTAGGTTTTTTGATGTTTGTTATTGTTTTTAGATTTTTTGGACTTTCTATTATTTTTAATTTTTATGGATTTTTCACATCAAGGGATGATGTTGTGATGCATCCCAATGTGTTCTCAGATGTAGTAAACATTTTTAGACTTGTAGTCACAAAATCACACACTTAATATTAAAATTATACTAGCAAGTATGTTGTTTTATATATGGATCTCGCGTAATAAAAGTAGTCACTAAAGACCCATCCCATAGTCTTATCGTCAATTAGTCGGTCCTCATTTTCATTTATCTTACACAGTTCTGGTCGTATCTCAGGGAGTCTCAGGTGTCATTATTTGGTCATTTGTCATCTCTATTCTTTGACTAGGGTTCCTAGGGTAGTACTGGGGTGCCCATGGGGCGCCCCCCGGTCCTTATTTTAGGCACCCTGGTCCCGAAAACACTTAGATTTAATTTATTTGTTAGAGGTTGGTATTTTTCCTTTTCCCTCTTATTCCCCTAGGTATTAGTCAGCATGTCAGGTCATTAGTGTTGAAATTTGAGCAAGAGATCCCTATATAAACATAACATACTCACTATCTTATGGGCAGACTATTCACTATTAAGGGCTAGCTATTTACTAAGGCAAGGGATTGCATTTGGGCATCATTTACATCACACACACTTCATAGGAAAGGGAAGTCTATTCTATCCATCCACCATTTTTCATTTACATATAGTTATTGCCCCCTACTTCTTGTCATTGGCACTAGGGCATCCTAGGCACAATTACACACACAAAGCACATAAAACTACACTGGGTATGGAATGTAGTGTAATGCTTAGTCGTAATTCAACCTTTTTAGCTGCTAAGGTCGGTTTGTATGCACCTTTCTTTTTTAGGGGTTTGATGTTTTTGTATGGGGTTTTACATGTGAATATTCATTTCAAGTTTACAACACCATCAACAAAGTTACTACGACACTAATGTGACAAAGATCGAGATATTGTGAAGATCTAACGACACTGCAAGTTTCAGGTCCTGAGCTATTCTACAAATCAGAGCACCCATACTTTAGACCAAGGCACTCATAGGTGCCCTAGTCTAGAGAAATCATCATCTGTTGCAGTTTTCTGGGTTGCTCCATCACACTGCCTTCCATCCGCACATCACCCCATTTAGTCCTGACACACATCGAAGTAAGTCATTTATAGGTTAGTACCTTATCCCTTCTATTTCATTTGAATATTAAAATAAAGTATTTAACATCAAAACTATAGTTTATATCATTTATTACATTTCTGTACCTACTTAGATTAACTTAGAATATAGATACAAATTTCATATTTTAGTTAATCAAGACTAATCCACTTTGTGGGAGGCTGAAAATGATAGTGGTTTCATGGGTCGGTAGATTCAAACTGATAAGAATGGTGGTTAATATCAGGACGAGCCTTCAAGGATTAAATCAAGTAGAGAATTTTTGAATCAACACGACTCTGAATCAAGTCATGATCCCAACAAGTATCAATCTAATCCACATTTCTGGTCAAGGCCAAGGTAGGGTGGACATATAAAAAGATGGAGGGAAATTTATAGAGAGAATTAGTTAAATGAAAATGATCGTGCCTACATTATGGGGTACTCATTGATTTGAAAAATAAAATTAAGTGACTCACTTTTAAATTTCACAGTTTTCAGATACTTATAAAATTTCTCTCAATTTCTCGTAAATGATTAAAATTGGCTTAATAACTTCAAAATAGTATTAAAACTAATAAAAAAAAGAGAAAATAAGAAAAATACAAAATAATAACACAAACCAAGTTGCTAATAGAGTTCACTTGATGTGAGATACATCTTTGGGTCCAAAAAATCTATTGAACTGATTAATTATTGATATAAAATAACTTGTACAACTATAATTACATCAAAAATACTTCTTTGACATGTAAAACATCTCTTCACAATCTCTAAGAACACTTCTAATTCTATCTCCAAAAGCTTCGTGGAAAACTAACACTCAAATTTTCTCCAACTCTCCCAATTAGGGGTTATGAATAAACAAAGTTACCATTTCAAATATAAAACCCTCCTTTTATAGTGTTTTATAGCTTGTGGCTTAGTGGTTGTGTCAATATCCTTTTACCTAAAATCACTAGGGTTTGCATCCCCCCATGTGCCATTTATTTTGCATTTGTTAGACCTGAAATTAGACCTTAAAAACAAAAACCTTGCTTCCACTTCTTATAGTTAGTGTAGACACCCCAAAATTACACTTCTATTTCCACTTGTTCCCAGTATTATTCTAGTACACCCTCTTATTCACCCATTTGTAATTAATTGATTAAATTAATTAATTAATACATATTGTACCTCTTTTGGATTACTTAAATTAATCTCATGTACCATTTGTACCCCTTTGGCTAAATTAATTATTATTTATTAATTAAATAAATAATTAATTAAGTGTGTGCACATCCTAGTCATCTGCCACTTGATCTAACTCCACTTAGACTCCACCTGGACTCCCTATCCTTACCCTAGTTAATTGCACTTCTAGAATCTTAGAAAGGTGGGGGCAATTAAAATGCATGTACAACCACCTTTCTGGATGCAAATTTTTACAATTAATTTATTTACTACTCCCGACACTATTGCTACTGCCCACAATACTACTTTTAGCATACCCATTTATCTGTGTGTAACCGATTTCAACTACCTTTTTGCCTCTATAATTTACATGCTTACTTTCCTTTCAAACCATCTCTTGAATCTGACATACAAAAACTCTAATTTCACTATGTGTGTAGCATTTGCATTCAAACCTTGGAGAGAAATCAAGAGTATCCACAAATCATCTGTGACATCCATCTTGCAAGGTCTTACATAGGAGACCCTTATTTGAGGTTTGCATAGAAGGTTACTGGAAAGGTTTGCATGGTTTATTTATCTTTCTATTACAGTGATTTTTTTCTGCTTACATTTTGGCACGCCCGGTGGGACTCACACCCCATCCTCTTTCATTTTTGGTTTCATTTTGTTTATTCTATACTTTGTTTTGGAGTGCTTATGTTTTCACAAATTTGGAAGCAAGCACTTCTTGTTTGTGCACCAACTTTAACAGGTGACCATTAGCACAGTTACCAAAAATATACTATCTTTCTTGTTGAAGGAGTTTCCTATTTTTTTTTACAAATTTTGTAGGCTTCTCAATTTTGTTTACATATTTCTGCAGGTTGTGTATAATTAGTTCTTCAGATTTTGATTTCGTTTTTAATCTTCCTGTTACACTACCTGCACAAACAACAAAATAATATAGTTAGATTTTATTTGTTAGCATATATTACAAATTTATATCTATTTGCTTTATTCAATTTTCTTATTTAACAAACAGATACTAAAAAAAAAACATCTAGAAAACATAAAATAAAAAAATTTTTTTTTGGTAAACCCTAAGATCTAACCTACCCACTCCCCCCCTCCCTACCTAGCTCTGGCCAGCTCAGCCAAACCATCTCACATCTCACAGACCCTTCTAAACTCCCCTCCCTAACTACCCAACCAACCCACCCCCTCTGAGCCCCGTCCCCATCCTAACTACCCAACCCAACTCCCGTAGACCCCAACTCGCTCACTCCCTAGCCCCCATTCTGCGACCTAACTCGGCCACCTCGTAACCTATCCTCATTTCCCATGACCCTTTCACTACCCACTCCGTCCTACCCTACCCCGATCTTGAGTTCTCCCTCACCTCTCCCTACATCCCAGACCTAATCCCCACCTCCCTCCCTTTCCCATCGCCCAAGACCTGTTCCCAAGTTTCGACCAACCCTACCCATCCCCGTCCCAACCTAACTTGCCAACCCTATTTCCCTCTCCACTCATGAGCCCATTCCCTGCTCTACTATCGAGCCGATCCCGTCCCTCCCTTCTGCTCCCGCTCCATTCACCTCACCCAACACTGAGCCCTCCAAAGCCTTACCAATCTCCTCATGCCAACCCCTCTACTCCCACCTCGCCCTCCGCTCAGACCGAGCCCTTCCCACCCCGACCGAGCCATCCTTGGCTCACCCTTCCCCACACCAAGTTCCTTCACCCTTTCCACCTGCACACACACACAAACATATAATCAATTAAATTTTTCCCTTTATTTTGAACCTGTTTATAGTTGTAGTTTTAGGGTTAGGATTTTCATGTTTTTAATTTAATTTTATAATTTCTTATTTGTAGTCTAGGTTACAATTGTATTTGTTTCTTTATTTATTTATATTGGAATAACTGTGCAGGTTGCCAACTTAGTGTTATTGGACATTTCGGTCTAATTTTTCATGCGTTTTCACCTTTTTTGTCCATGTTTAGTCATTTTGCAAACTCGAATAATGATTTATAATGTGGTTTCTGTGCTTCTCTCTTGTCATTTTTTGCAACTAACACAAATCACCAATGTGTATGCTCTTCCCTCATGCTTTTTAAAGAAATCTTGGGAATAAAAAATGTGGTCGTTTCTTTCTTTTTTGTTTTTGGGGAATTAAAATTTCACTTAACCAAAGCCAACCCACACTTATGCTCTTTCCTCAAGATTTTTAAGCAATCTTAGAAATCAGAAACGTGGGTTCACTTCTGTTTTGTTGTTTATTTGTTTTGTTACTTTTACCTCATTCCGAAAAACTTTCTAATCTTTATTTATAGGACCCAATCTCACATAAGGTGGATAAACATTCCAAAAACTACTAACTACAGGTTGCCAAAGGAGTTCAACCAAACCACACCTAAATCAAAAGATAAAAAAAACACCACATTCAAAACACTTGATTTGCAGGTTTGGTTAAGCACTATGGCTCGACCACTTGACTAGAACATAACCCCCTTGGCATAATCCTTAAGCTACAACAAAGGGGGTGGTTCTAGGAACCCCAAAGTAGTCCACACCTTGAGGGAATTGGTGGATGAAACGGGAACCTTTTCTCCTATCTGAATAGTAAATCCTTTATGAGTTAGAGTCACATATATCCTTAGTGGCGACCCCAGTGCGATTCATTCCGAGAAAGATCTTTGCTTAGGGTTTCATAGGGGGTAAAGTAAAGCTGTCAACTAGTAATAACGTCATGTTTGCTTAGATATTTTTTTGACACCTAGTTGAGAGAGCCACCTAGGAAGCCAAACATTTTCCAAGCCAATCTAAGGTAGAAGCCACAAACAAACATTCAAACAAAAACTTCTTTTTCAATTTTCTTCTTTTGTTTTTCTTTATTTTTGTAGTAGTGTTCCACACTCTTTTTTTCCCAAATACTCCTTGTTTGGGATCCATCTTTCAATTTTCTTATCTTTTTTGTCATTTTCTAAACTATCCTTGTTTGGATTATGCTTTCATCCTCATTTCATCTCTTCTCGTCTTCTTCTCTTCTTGTCATCATTCATTCACTAACCTTCATTTTACTCTCAATTTTCCCCTTTTCAGAACTTTCATCTCTTTTCATTATTTCAATCTTCTCTTCTTTTCGTCCTCATTTTCTTCTCCATTTGATCTTCTTTCATTCATTTGGAGTTTTTATTCACTTATTTGATTCTTTCCCTTTCACGATTATCAAATTCTTTTATCTTTCGTATTCACCTCATTTTGGTTTTATCTCCCATTCCATTCGACACTTAAACATTTGGATAAGCTTCCCAAATTTTAAGTTCTCATCTTATTTTCGACATCAAGTCTTGAGTTGCGGATATCCACATCCTCGCTTAAGAACTTTCATCTTACGCTCACATCTCAACGATTTTGTGTTCCACTTTTGCTACAACTCAATTTCATCACATTTTCTCTTCATTCCCCTATGGCATCCTTTAGTTTGACAACATCATTGTTAAACTGTATATGTTTTCTTTCTTCACATCTCTAACTTGACAACATATTTTTTGCATTCTAGACACTTCATCATATCTTCTTTCCAACATTTACACTATCAATATTTGAGTCTTATCCCTTCATTAACCTCTTCCTTCTTAACTAATTATTGTTAAGGGTTGAGCACATCTCATATGATTCGACTCATTTTTTTCATACCCTCTTCCCATTTAGCATTCACTTTTGCTAGGTGGTAGAGTGCATTTGTAATCAATCTATCCTCACTTCTTCACTCTAGCATTCACATTGGTAGAGGTTGAACACATTCAAACATTTATCACTATAACCCTCCTCCATTCTAGCATTCACTTTATTAGAGGATGAGAACCTTCATCACATCATGCCACTCTTCCATCTTGGTATTCACTTTTTCAAGGGTCGAGTTTATCAAACACTTTCACACGCTTCCATCTTGACATTCACTTTGTTAAGGGTTACGTCACTCATATCTTCCAAACCTCTTGCCCATCTTAGCATTCACTTTGTTAAGGGACAAGTTATTACCAAGCTTAATCACACACCTCTCTTCCATCGTCGCATTCACTTTGCTACGGGTTGAGTTATCTTTCACATTTCTCTTTTTCTCCCTCCCTCTTTTAAAAATGGTGGGAACATGACACAGAGATTATAGTCCTTTTGGAAGGGGTGAACGAAATCCTTTTGGAAATTTTGATAGTGATAATGACCAAAACTCTGAGGATGATCAGAATGACATCTCACTTGAAGAAAAATCCCACGTTGAAAATATTTTATATATGCATAAAGACCAATTTTTGCTTTGTCTCCTTGAGATGGGAGTAAAATTACCCTCTAATTTTGATGAGGCTAGTTTACAAACATTACTTGGCAAACCACCACCTAACAAGGGTGAAACTTTCATTTTAATAAACAATGACGATGAGGCAGGACCTAGTCACATGAATAATGATGATCGAAACAAGTCCACCTCAAACAACACCAAAATAAATGAATCAAACAAAGAAAAATCTGACGAAAGGAACAAAGGAAAATCAACTGATTTGGCCACTGATCCTACTCAAGCCCTCATGAATTAAATTAATGACATGGCTAAACAAATTGCTATCTTAAATTCCAAAGTCACCAATGAATCCCATGACAAGGAGGCACCAAAGAAATCTAGTGATGCTTTATTTAAGAGTCATACCACGCACACCAAAGATAACACCAACTCTACAAGTGATGGTTCCTTATCTTTCTTATAGAAAAACTCACCGTTTGTCCAAGAATGGAAAATGATGAAGGACACCATCTCTAGTATGCAACATCAATGCAAACAATTCAACTTTGAAGAATTGTGTCCTTACCCCTTCGATAAGGACATTTTGTGTGTTCCTTTTCCAAAATATTTTGAGATGCCCAAATTTGACAAATACAAGGGCAAGAGTGATCCTAGAGAGCATATCAGGGAGTTTTATATGGCTTGTCAAGAGGTGGCCTATAGTGATGTCTTCTTAATGCATCTCTTTCCACAAAGTCTAGGAAGACAAGCCTTGGACTGGTTCCTACTCCTCCCCAAGGGCTCTATACAAAATTTCACGGACCTCTCAGAGAAGTTCATCAAACATTTCTCATTCAACCTAGAGTCTGAAATTACAATGATGGACTTGTGTAATGCCAAACAACGAACAAATGAAACCTTCGCACAATTCCTACAAAGATGGTGTGGGATTGCTAGTTGTTTCCCATGCTCCATGCCTGAGAAGAAACTTGTGAGTATCTTTGTACCCAATCTCAACAGTGAGCTATCCTTTCACATGTAAATGCATTGCCTTAATACTTTCAAAGAAGTTATTGAGAAAGGATTGTAGATTGAAAAATCCCTTATCGTAAAAGGTTTGATTAAACCTCATTCAAAAGATAATGGGAAACATAGTAACCATCCTAATAGCTCTCACCAAGATAAATCTAAACATGTTAACCACAATTGTAATATGGTCAATGATGGTATTATAGACAACCACAATGTCCACAATGTCCAAAACACTCAGACTAGACCAAACAAAGGTAAACAACCTCTTGTTGTTCCTAGCAAAGAGGTTTCCTCCTCTCCTAATTCTAAATGACATCATTTCACTCCTTTGGGAGAACCTCTATCAAATGTCCTTCAACAACTCATTAATGCAAACATGGTTACTTATCCCATCACCAGACCTTGGGTTGAAGGGAGAACCCAAGCCTACTTGGTACAAGGCTGATACTTATTGTGATTTTCATCACATTGATGGTCACCCGACTGATTGATGCTTTCGCTTACGTCACTTTGTCCAAGACCTCATTGATAGTGGAGATATCACTGTTGAAGAACCATCACCAAATAGAACACCTAACGACAATCTTAAGGTGTTCTCAAACCCATTTCCCAAACATGGCGGTGACAATAAAAATGCTGACAAAGGTCCCTTCTGCCAATAATGTTGATTTTAGTTCTATCATCTCATTTATTGAGGAAGTACCATCTACAATGGCAACCATTAAATTCACACCTTCAAGTAATGTTGTGACCACATGCCAATGGAAGATATGGGTTCCTGTGGAAAACCAACCTTCTACGTCTTCTACAGAACCTCAAACGTCCAAACCAACAACTCCTTCAAATCAAAAGTCAAATTCTAATGCCAAATCTTCCACTCCAGGTTAGTATGACTTCATCAAATAATTAGCAACCATGCCAGCACATATCTCTCTCATGGAACTACTGAAAGAGTCACCTAGCTTTCAGGATATTCTCACTCGTGCTCTAAATGAATCGTGTGTTCCTCATACTCTCAATGTTCAACAGTTTCAGGCTATGATCATGAACCTTACGCCTGAAAATCCTATCCTATCTTTTGGCCCTCAAGATATGTTGAACCCAAATCTGATTAATAACAACTCCTTGTACATCGAAGCCTATGTTACCGATCATAAAGTCAAGAGAGTTCTTATCGACAATGGAGTGGCTCTTAACATTTGTTCTATAAAAATGCTTTGTTGCCTTGGTCATACAATAGATGACTTAGATGCTAATATCATTACCATTCATGGTTATGATAATACTGAGTGTCAGTCTTGTGGTACCATCACTCTTCCCATACAAGTAGGCCCACAGCTCCTTGACACTATGTGTCATGTAGTTGATGCAGACACGTCATATAACCTTCTTTTGGGTAGACCTTGGATACATGCCATACATGTAGTACCTTCCACTTTCCATCAATGCATAAAGTTTCCACATAATGGTAGAGAGTTCACCTTGTGTGGCGATACTGACCCCTTTGAATACTGTAAGTTTTTCAAAGCAAGGTACAAAAAGGAAAACTATTGTCCATCTGTTGATAGCACAACTGGATCTAGCGCAACTTCTATTGTTACCAACCGTATTGATCCTGATGTAATATTGCGCCCTCATGCTTCCACGTCTTCTTCTGAAGAATCTACATCTAAAGCATCACCTGAGGATATTCCTCACACCTCCACGTCTTCCTCTGGAGCATCTACATCTAAGGTGTCACCTGAAGTTACATTCTCTCATAAAGGCTTAGGCGAGTACACACTTGACAATGCATTTCTTGTTGGCAAACTCCCATTATCACCTTGCAACTATGGGCGTCCTAACGCTCCTCATTTACAAGAACCTCCAGCTTACTATCTCAGAAACACTCTTTGGAGACAATATGGATATCTAGAAGATGAACATATTCCAATCTCTGACGACTCTTGGCTATACGATGACAGGATGGCAGAATGCTATGAATCCACTGATTACACCAAGGGCCATAAAATGATGAAAAACATGAACTGGAAAGGAAGAGGCCTTGGCCCACAAGGGCATGGTGTTCTTGAACCTATGAATATCAAGTCTAACCTTTACACATATGGTCTAGGATATGAGACATATGAGAAGAGGCCTATAGTCTTTGATGTATTATCTAGCGATGCGGACTCAGATTCTGAAATTGAGACCGGTTCCACACATAGCCTCTTCGAAGACCTAGCCAAAACTACACTTTTCCTAGACTACTTATCCATTCAAACCCTTGACATTGTTTATCCTTCCCTCATTGATCAGGACCAATAGTGTCATATTTCCATGGATCTCTTTCAAAATGATGAGGCCATCCAGGAGTTCCTCGGGGCTCAGGACCCTTTTCCCTTATTGGATCACAAGAAGGGTTTCAATATAAACCTTGATGCTACCACTTACTTCGGTGAAGAAATTACAATCTCCAATCCTAAAGAAAAATAAATTAAACACAGAAAAAAGACAAATTATATCTCACATAGTGAAAACCTTTCTGAGGCATTATACGAGAAGTAAAAAAAAAATGAAAAAGAAAAAGAAAGAAAAGGATGCATCTCCTAGTGAAAACCTTTCAGAGGCACTAGAGAGAGGAGATTTGGATCCAGAAATATCTAACAATCTACACAAGCCTCTAGCATCATTTCAAGATAATGACACTTCTAAGTTGTTGGTAGAAGAGACGACAACCATTAACATTGGAACTGAAGACCAACCAAAATTGTTACAACTAGGTGCCAGTTTATCAGAAACTGAAATCAAATCCTTCACAACACTTCTAACCAAGTTTCAGGATGTATTCATTTGGTCTTACAAAGATATGTCAGGTCTTGATCCTTCTCTTATGGTTCATCACCTTGTGGTGCACCCAGATGTTAAACCTGTCAAGAAAAAACTACGTAAAATGCATCCCAAGGTTGCATTGCTTGTTAAGGCTGAACTACAAAAATTATTGGATGCAGGCTTCATATGGTGCATTGACTACTCAGAGTGGATATCTAATATGGTACCAGTTGCGAAGAATACCCCTGGAATCTGTAGATTTATAGATTTCCATGACATTAACAAGGCATGTCCTAAGGATGATTTCCCTTTGCCTAATATTGACATGATTGTCGATTCTACTGGGCCATGAGATGTTATCCCTTATGGATGGATTTTCTAGAGTATAACCAAATTCAAATTACTGAAGAAGACCAACATAAAAAAACTTTTACAACCCCATGGGGGACATTTTGTTACAAGGTCATGCCTTTTGGCCTTAAAAACACTGGTGCAACTTATCAACGTGCCATGACTGTTATTTTCCATGACCTTCTTCACGACATAATGGAAGATTATGTCGATGATATTCTTGCTAAATCAAAGACTAGGGTGGATCATCCAATAGTTCTTAGGTGTATATTTGAGTGGTTAAGGGAGTACAAGGTTTTCCTTAATCCAAAAAAATGTGTCTTTGGTGTCACTTCAGGGAAACTTCTGGGATTCATTGTCTCACGAAGAGGAATTGAAGTGGACCCTACCAAGGTCAAAGCTATAATAGATATGCCACCTCCTCAGAACCTTTGACAACTAAGGGGCCTACAAGGAAAAATATAGTCTATTCGTTGCTTCATCTCTCAATTGGCAGATAAGTGCCATCATTTCAACCAACTGCTTAAAAAGGATGTCCAGTTCAAATGGACACCAGACTGTCAAGATGCCTTTGCAAAATTGAAAGAATACCTGGACATCTCTACCGGTACTCATGCCACCTATACAGGATAAGCCTATGTTGTTGTATACATCTGCAACACAACATGCCATTGGGGCATTATTGGCACAACACAATGATAAGGGTCAGGAACAAGTTGTGTATTACTTGAGCAAAACTCTTCTTGAGCATGAGACCAAGTACTCACAGGTTGAAAAGGCTTGTTTAGTAGTTGCTTATACTTTTGGAAAGATGTGACACTATCTCCTAAATCATACCACCAAGCTAATTTCAAGGGTTGATCCTCTTAAGTACCTACTTTTGAGACCAGTCATAACAGGATGTATGTCTAGCTGGATTGCACTACTTAGTGAATTTGACATTGAAATTGTTAATCAAAAGGCTATCAAAAGTCAAGCACTGGCAGATCAACTGGTTGCAGCACCACTACTAGGTTCACAACCGCTAAATTTTGAATTTCCAGATGAAGACTTGTTGTACATAGAAGCAACACCCTTATGGACATTATTCTTTGATGGATCTTGCAATATCCATGGTTCTGGAGCAGGAATTGTCTTGCGTACACCGGATGGAGACCTCATACCTAAATCTTATTGTATCAACTTCCCTTGCACAAATAACATAACAGAGTATGAAGCACTGATATAGGCTTAGGGTTTTTTATCTCATGGTGCCTGCAAGAATTGATAGTTCTTGGTGATTCTCTTCTAGTCATTAATAGAGTTAATGAAGAATATCAGGAAAAATATTAAAATATATTACCTTATAAAAGAATGGTTGATAGCCTTATAGGGTATTTCTAGATTATCAATTTTGAAAAAGTTCCTCACATACAAAACAAAGCAGCGTGGATGCCATGGAAACTATCACTTCCCTTATTTCATTCGACACTAATCAAACTCACAACGAGTTCCTTGTTGAACATCTTTTGGTGCCCGCATATGAATTTCCAGAGTCCACCATGGTTTGTGAGATTGTTGGTCCTGATCATCCCTGGTACCACGATATATACACCTTCATTCAAACTAAAGCCTATCCTCCTAATTTTAATTCAGCTAATAAAAGAGCCTTAGCACAATGTGCTTCGTGCTACACCCTTCTTGTTGACACCTTGTATCGAAGAGGCTATGATGGGACTCTCTTAAGATGTCTCAATCAGGATGAAGCTAATCAGACACTAGCTGAAGTACATTCAGGTATTTGTGGTGCCCATACTAGTGGAATAGTCCTTGCAAAGAATATTTTATGCATTAGATACTATTGGCCCACAATGGAGGAAGATGCATGCAACTTTGTGAAGAAATGTCAGGCTTCCAAAAACACGGTAATCTCATTCATGCACCATCCCAAGCCTTACAGCCTATTACTTCACCTTGGCCCTTTTCAAAATGGGGACTCGATTTAATTGGAAAAATAAAGCCCACATCTTCTGATGGCCACACTTTTATTATAACCGCCACTGAGTATTTCACCAAGTGGGTTGAGGCTATGCCTCTTACTAACGTTACTGGGTGCAATATTTCTAAATTCATCTTCAACCATATTATCTGTCGTTTTGGCATCCCCACTGCTATTGTCACTGACAATGGTGGTTCTTTCAAAAATAAGGATCTCAAAGCCCTAGCTAAGAAATATAATATCCACCTAAAATGGGCTACACCCTATTATCCACAATGCAATGGCCAATCCTAAGCATCAAACAAGACTATCAAGTCCATTCTGGAAAAGACAGTCAATAAACATAGACGTAATTGGCATACACAGTTATATCCTGCCCTCTGGGCCTACCGCACTTCCTTTCATACTCCTACAGGAGCTACTCCATTCTCTCTAGTATATGGCTCTGAAGCCATATTACCTATCGAAGTTGAACTTGCCTTCACTTTGTGTCTCCCTCCAACATCTCATTCATGAAGAGGATTACCGTGTTGCACGCCTTGCAGAGCTAGAATTACTGAACGAGAAATTGCTTCGTGCCTTAGACCATATGCAGGTATATCATAATAGACTGCATCATAATTATAATCTCAAGATCAAACCTTGATAGTTTGAAATCATTGATTTGGTCCTAAAGGAAAATCAAAAGAACACAACTAAACCATGAGAAAAATAGGGAAAATTTGAGCCTAATTGGTTGGGTCCTTATGTTATAACTGCTAAATTTGGATCTGGTGCATACAAATTGTCTACTGAGGATGAAAAGAGTTGAAGGAGCCTATGAATGCCATTCATCTGAAGAAGTTCTACTCCTGAGTCTCCGAAGAGTAACCCTTATACTGGGGGCATATCAGTGCATCCACCTGTTTTGTCATTTCACTTTGTTTCCCACTTGTAACTTTTCACCTCGCCATGTGTCACATGTTTTCCTTATTAGGTTGTCATGCCCATTGTCTACCACCATTGTTCACCTTCCATTTAGCATGTCAGTTTTGACTTGGGAATTTCCTTTCCCTCTTCTTTGGCGTGTGGTTCAAAATTCCAAAAAAACCAAAAAAAACATTCAAAAAACATCTCACAAAAAAACTACAAAAATAATATAAAATTGTTCAAAATCCCAAAAACAATATAAAATTGTTCAGAAAATACAAAAAAAACATACAAAATGTTTCGAAAATACTTTCCAAAAAAAAATCTCGCAACTATGTAATTTCTTTCGCCATTTTCTTCATTTGATTGTTCCCAATCATCTTTTCCAATCAATCAAACCACTCTTTGCAATGTAACTTTGCATAGGGACATCACTTGGCTTTGGCTTTCTCTTGGGGGCAACTTGACATTTGTATATATTCAACTTCTTTATTAGAATTTTTTTTACATTAGTGTGTTTTTGTTCACTAGCTTGTTTGCTTGTTTAACATTTGTACATATGGAATTTTGTATTGTCTATTCTTAGCTTATACTATGTGTATCTGGAATGCGCTCATGGACCAATTGCAAGAAATTTATTCGCATCCTAGTTCACATATAACTTTGGTGTGGTTCTTTCCTGTTCATATTGGGTTTCTTTCTATTACTTCTTTTATATCTTTTTGTCATTTGCACGTGTTGTGTTTTCCTCCTGGTTTATTTAAGCCATGGAATGTCTTCATTTTTTTGTTTGCATTTGTATTTCCAAACTTGTGAAAAATCCACAAAAAATCAAATATTTCAAAAATCGAAAAAAATAAAAAAATTACAAAACTTTCAGACAAATATTCACTTATCATAGAAATCCTACAATTGGAAAACACTTAAAGTGAATCATTCAACATTTCAATACAATCTTGATAAACGTCATACTTTTATCTATTACCCTAGTGATTGTGCCAATCTTACAACTATCACTTTCTTCCCTTTGCATGATATGCTAACTCTTCTTGGGGCAAGTCACACAATTGTTTTTCCTTCGTGATATAACTTCACCTAGGGAAATTTCAACTTTGATCATTTGCACAATGGATTCAACAAGAGTGTCATAAGGAGTCACTTTAACTCCACTCTTCTAGTCTGATCCTATTCCCACTTGGGAGCATTTGTATCTACTTAATCATCATTGTGGCATGCATTAGGGGCATAGTTGATTGTCTTCTTTTTCGACTTTGTGTTGCATTGTTGATGTTTACTCTTTTTGGACCACTTACAAGTAGTGTGATCACATCTTGGTTCCTTTATAACCCTGATGTCGGCACCTACTTTGTATATTGGGTTTGTTTTCTTTTTATCTTTTCTTTGTTGTGTGTGTTTGTTTACGTGCATCTGGGTTAACCATCTTGATTATTTCATAATCATGGTGACAACTCTATTGTGCAACAACAAAAATCAGGTTGCTCTAAAAATTACTCTCCAAATAATGCTCATGCTACGAACACAGTCCTTTCCCATCCTTGTTTTAATCCCTTGCTTTCTTCCTATCAAGTGGTTTTCCACCGCCTTGTTGCATCATCCACCCACTTGAGGGGGCATTCCTCTACCATTCTATTTGTTGGGGCATCTCAATGCTTCACAATTTTTCCGCTCGCCGATCTGCATGCGTCTACTATCTTTAAAGCACTATTACTTTGCAATAGCACTTTAAAGAGGGGAAAAATGTAGACACCCCAAAATTACACTTTTGTTTCCACTTGTTCCCAGTATTATTCTAATACACCCTGTTATTCACCCATTTGTGATTAATTGATTAAATTAATTAATTAATACACATTGTACCCCTTTGGATTAATTAAATTAATCACATGTACCCTTTGTACCCCTTTGGCTAAATTAAGTGTTATTTATTAATTAAATAAATAATAAGTGTGTGCACATCCTAGTCATCTTCCACTTGATCTCAAACTCTAGACTCCACTTAGACTCCCTATCCTTACCCTAGTTAACTACACTTCTAGAATCCTAGAAAGGTGGGGGCAATTAACATGCATGTAAAACCACCTTTCTGGATGCAACTTTTTGTAATTAATCCATTTACTTCTCCCAACACTATTGCAACTGCCCACAATGCTATTTTTAGCATACTCATTTATTTGTGTGTAACCGATTTCAACTACCTTCTGCTTCTATAAATTACAGGCTTACTTTCCTTTCAAATCCTCTTGAATCTGACATACAAAAACTCTGTTGAATTCACTGTGTCTGTAGCATTTGCATTCAAAGCTTGGAGAGTACTCAAGAGCATCCACAAATCATCTCTAACATCCATTTTGCAAGGTTTCACAGGATACCCTTATTTGAGGTTGGCATAGAAGGTTACTGGAAAGGTTTGCATGGTTTATTTATCTTTCTATTACAGTGATTTTGGAGATTTAACAAAACCATATGGTTTAATCCCACATCTATTATAAATTATTCCTTCATGTGATTTATAAGCAACTTGAATTACTATAATATGTGAGGAAAAGGAGGCAGAGTCCCCTTCTTTGTAATAAGTGGACCCCACTGGTTGATGGGCCCCCAACCCACAAATATTATGGGCCCCACATTTGATCTTTGAAGATTGGAGGATAAAATCAAAACCATATTTTTTCTCAAACTTACTCTTCCAATTTTCATCACCTCATTTATCCTCTTATCAAACTATGATTGTGCCACATCATCTCTATGTAATTTGCTCCATTAATTTTTCCAGTTGGAGAAAAAATTTAGCGGGAGGTATCTTCTACATACCATGTCCATTTTATCATACTCAAAGTGCATTGGGAAGATCTCAGCAAGATCTTCCATGTGCAGGTAGTTTCATAACAATGTTAGACCATATGATCTATTTAGTGTGGGGATAATCTTGTATCACTCATAGATAATGGTTCTACCATCTTTCCAAGAGATGATTTTCATCATGGTACTTACCTAAGGCATCATAAGAATGGTTTGCACCATTGGACGATTTTTTTTTTGATTTTGCAATATGACGACACTAGCTAAGAGTATGATAATTTGAGATGGATGATGTTCATAATTTCATAAAGATATTCTCTATCTTGGGTGGTTAGCTCATAAGATCTAGAACGATAATTTGTGAAGATGAAATAAGGACCCAACCAATTTGGCTCAAACTTACCCTTCTTCTTACACTTTTTTAAAATTTTAATTTTTATAAAATTAACGAGGGGAGTCTATAGGGGCCTCGACCCACAGATCTATTTATAAAAACATATAGGGTATAAAAGGATATTAAACTTACCCTTCTTCTCATGCTCTATAAGCGAAATAATTTGTCAGGTGGTAAAATTAGGGTAATATCACCAACAGTATGTGGGACTAAGTCACTCTTCTTGAATGGGGCGGCTACATTTAGTGAAAATAGGGAAATATTTACACTATTCTAATTGCTTGGGGGTGGCCTTTCGATTAGGGATCACACATGGGTACTTCTGTACACCTGTGGTAAAGTGTTTGTAGATATTACAAGGGAAGAAAAAGATTAATGGAGAGAGGTGTGAAAAGAATAACAAGGAGAGTTTTTCACAATAAATATCACAAAAGAGTTTATTTCCTCAAAACGAGAATATACCCATAATTTCAATGAGAACACACCATTCATATAGAATAAGGAACAAGACACAAAGTCACATTGCATTATATTGAACAAGTACATGCTCATGGAGTATAGTTGAGATGGAGAGGAATGCATTAGACTAGGAAATTTAAGAACTAAGCTATCTTGCATCTAGAGAGAAAATGCAAGCTAGAAAGCAACAATAACCATCCTCTTAAAGTGAGGAGGTCACCCCTATTTATATCATTACAATGTAACTCAGACTCTTCATCTACCCCCCACATGACTCTTCATGTTCCTATTCCACTTGTGGCTTTCCATCTTCCTACGTCGTGAGAAAATAAGTCCCCATTTTATAAATAAAAAAGGACTTTTACAATTCAACATTAGAAAGTCACTTAAGTGGAAACAAAAAATTCATAATTACACAATGAATAATTAGAAATGGGGAGAGAAGGAGAAGGGAGAAGGAAAAGGAGAAGGGATTTGACTAACTATTTGATGAACAATCCTCCTTTGATGAAGAATCAATTCCTGCCAGCTTTTGCAGAAGATATCTAATGATGACGCTTTGACCTTTGACCATATTGTTGAATCTGACAACTACAAATGAAACTTTCTTAGCTTTCAAGGATGTTCACATGCTCCAATATGTTGAGCCAAGTCTCAGGAATGGAATTGATATTTCTACATTCACTGAACCATTTTTCATGACACCTCGTAGTATCATAGATAGAATCTCTAATCTCCGCAAGGGCTTCTAGAGTGTCACCACTTAAGGAAAGAGGGTCACCAATATTTTCTTGAACTAATTATTGAAATGAATCCTAAATATTCTTTAAGGAAGTATTCTCATTAAGAGGAGTACCAAGCTCCTGTATGTTTGTGCCAACATATTATAAAATTCTTGATGCATTTTATTCACAGGATTCCAAATAAACAATGGCCTCTTTCAAAGCATCACACATCTAGGTTATGGTGTAAGACCAAATCAAAGACAAGTTCTCTGAGGCAGATGAAAATAAAATTGAGCTTACCAAGGCATGAGAATCAAAATTATGCATCTCTCTCCTTGATGGGAGATTAATTTCCCAAAGGACCTTCTCTTTCTTGATCTTTACTCTAGTTTTCTTGATTTTCAACTCTGTGACCAAGAGGAATGTGAACAAAGAGATAATCTTAGGAAAGAGAGCATCCCATTTTTCCATGATCATTCTTACCCATTGGTCACATGCCTTTTTTTGCATTTTGAATGTGTAGGCTTTTTTGAGGGAGTGAGGATCGAAGATAAAAATGGGAGAGAGTACTTCAATCAGAGGCAAGGATGTTGAACCAGGTTCAAGAAATGATTGCACATATGAAGACAAAGTCCTCACATGCTCCTCTGATTGATAAATTAATTGATTGTATTCTTCATTCCATGCAAGTATCCGAGATGAAGACTCCTTGAACAAGTGAGCATCACCCTCATGAGTGGATTGTGCAAAAGATAATCTTGTCATTTCATAGTCATTGGGTGTCATTTCCTTCACAAGCTTCATTACCTTCAGGTGTGCAACCTCTACAAACTGAGCTCCGGAAGCCTCAGTAAAGAACCTAGAGGTTGTGTGTGCTTTCCTACTTTTCTTGGTCTTGATGTAATTTGAGATGGCCTCGAAGTTGGGTGCCACTACCTATTACACTATTTTGGAATTCTCTAAAAGAAAATATTTGATCCATGAGAAGGAGATCAGATACCTCAGGTGCTTGATAGGAAACCAAAGCATGACTAGGATGGGTTCGTTCAACCACCTCTGTAGGGAAAATTGGATCCACCGAATGCTCAGGGGACTACGAAGGATCTATCTCATCTTATTTAAGCTACTCAACAGATTCTCCTCTGAAATTTTATATCTTATACACCTCCACTGAGGGAGGTGTTTCTTCAACTTCTGCGAGTTTCCACTTTTTAGACTGAGATGAGCTTGCGCCTTTATTAGAGGCTTTGTGAGATGCAAAGTGAATATATCCTAGGAAAGGCACTTATTATACCCATTTCAATGCAAGCTGCTCTCCTCTTTTTATATCATTTTTTGAACCTTTGGATCACATGCATTTTTATCTCTTTGATGTCTCTAGACTTAGTGATATGCCATGGGATGGGAGAAGAAGCTGAAGATTGAACTGTTTCGTACCCAGGATAAGAAAGCTCTGAATCATCATCAGGCACACTTTGAAAAAACCAATCAAATCGAAAAGAGCTCATTTGTTTAACTAACATCCTCATGTAGTCCCTTTCCTTGAATTATAAATCATCAATAAAGTTAACCTAGAAGTATTCAATTTGAGGAATGTGGTGTAATATGGGTAGCACAAAGGAGTCATGATATGTTCTGATATCGAAGTTGGCCCTAGCTACATAGGAGTACATGTTAAAGAAAACAATTGAGGTCTCAATGTTTGAAGCATGAACTAAATTATTACATTAATAAATGCCCAAAGAGATGGGAAAGGAGACACCCTTCTTCTTCATAGCCTTGCATTTTATATGAACCTAAGCCAATTTCTTACACAACTCAATCAGGAGAATCTTATGGCTTAAGTACCTCAAAAACAAAAGAAGGGCAAGGTCAAATCCACTCACCTTGTGATAAGTGAATGTGGAGATTTGTTTGAATAAGACCCCATATCTTGTGATCAATTCCATTTCTTGAGGTGAAATTCTCCACTCTAGATCTCCTTTGAGCAACCTCATGAGGTAAATAGTGAATGCATCCTTCACTCTAGCAAAATGTGAGTTGCTCTCCCTAAAAGTGAGTTGCCGATACTTTTCAAATGTGGGGGAATTCTGAGAGAAATTTTGTGCAAGAGAGATACCATGGAAGGGCATTGTGTATACAAGGGCATACACTAAGTAAGAGGTCACGGTGAACCTTGTAGTGATGAAAACTTGCTCTAGTTACCTGTGAATTTTATCGCTGATGATTTTACCCCAATCAATAATTTGATCTCCTTCAGTGACCACCAACAAAAATTTTGCCATAAATTCATGGAAATCCCTCATATTTTCTTCACCCATCACTCTGTTCAGGAGCACAATTGTATCAGAATATGTCTCATGGAATTCACTCTGTGACAATGTCTTGGGCATCTGAGAAGGTTCTCTCCCCTGTTTAAGCGTTGAGCTAATGACAATTCCTTGAAGATATGAATCAATATTTGACCATTCTTGGGAAGAAATTCCCCATGTGATTATGACCATGTTAATTTGGGTGGAAATTTGTAGGCATTATGAGATCCCTTTTGGAGTGAGAACTGCAAGTAGAGAATTGTCTTCGGTAGATATAGTCCTCATTGCAAGATCATAGTGCCTTGCGCAAGATATGAATAGCTCAATGATTTGAAGAGTCCTCTAGAAAAAAACTTCTCCTCAACATTCCCTCTTGGTTCCTTCAGCATTCTGGTCTTCAAATCATCCAGGTCCAAATGTGCCACATCACTATCTCCTACATTCAAGCACTCTGTGACCAAAGTGGCAATTAGCTTGAATCTGGTGTACTTGATCTTCATGATGGCTAGAGATAGTGAGGGAATGGGGGAATGAAGGTGTGTTTGAAATTTGGGTTTGATTAGATTACTTACTATTTTTAGTAAGTCACACCTCACCCTCAGTTTCTATTTTTAGCCAATTTTCCCAATTTTTAAGTTTTGTAGTTTTTTGAGTTCCAAACTTAGGAATTTGCCTAGATGTTTCAAACATATTGTTATTTTGTCTTCAAAAATTAATATTTTTAGTATGGATATGGTGGTAACTTACTAAAAACAGAAGTTTTCTTTTTGGATGTCGGATTGGGCTGAAAATTATTTTGTTGGATTAGGTTTTTCAATGTGGTTTCATGCTCCAATTTTCAGGTGTTTTCAATCGCCATAACTCTTGGGATATAAAAAATGCACATTTTTTTTCTGGAATATTAAAATGGATGTGGTTAAAATTTTTGCTCATCAATGGAAATGAGATTTATATCATCTTCAAGGCATTCATGAATGCAAGATACATGGAAAATTTCATGGAAAACAGAGCAAGGAGCAAAGAGTTATGAGAAAAAAATGTTGTTTTCGATGGAGGCTTTCTGGAAAATTTTGCAACATAACAGTATACCAGCAGCAATGGAGGGAAGAAAAATATGAAACTAACCTAGCTAACTCACCCTTTAACTCACTATTGATCCTTCTGGCTTAACCTGAGTTAAATGACATGAGAGAGTGGGGTTAAAATTTACTAAATGGGTTTCATATGTCCCCATGTCCATTACCAAATTTAGTAAGGGACAAAGGAACATAAGAGGTGTGAAAATGTGCCAAGGGTGGAAGCATCATGAAAGGGGGGCAATGGAATGCAAGTTATGGAGATGAGAATGCAAGCCTAGTGAGCAAGTTGAAAGTCTTAAGTGATGAAATATTTCTTCTCCATGTGGTGGAGAAATTTGGTGTCCCCCATGTCCCTTTAGCAATTGGAAAAATGGAAATCATCCTTAGCCAAATGTGCAAAGGGTTTTCTCTTCATGATGAAGGGGTCATATTTGAGGGTGAGGTGAAAACATACTCCTAACAACCTAGTTTGTGTTTTAAGTGACAAAAACTCTCCCTTCTCCATGGTGGCACATTTTTGTGTCCATAATTTCCATTTTACAAGGGAAAAAAGGTACATAAACCCCTCATAGGTGTTCTTAGGGTCTGTTCATCATGAAGAAGGGGACAAGTTTGAGTTGTGAGTGTATAACAACTTAAGTGGAATTTTAAGTGACACAACCTCAAGACATGAATATCTCTCCATGGTGGCATATTATTATGTCCCCCATGTCCCTTTTGAATTTTTTCAAAGATAAAAAGGGATGTTGAGGGTGTAAAAGTGCACATTTTCCACTTTTGGAAGTCTGCCTTCACTAAACACTACCCAAAAAAGCCACCTGAGTCCATTTTCCAACACTTGAGATAGGAATAGACTTAAAATGGAAAAATTTATATGATTATGATTTGAAAAAACCCAAGGAATAAATTTGTATTACTTTTAGGACTTGGTTCTGCCTCCTTTTTTAAATTAGGCCCCTTTTCAAATCTGGTCATGAGTAGTTTCCAGAAGGTCAAACTACCACCGAAGATAAATTTACATTTTTCTCCAACTAAATATATGGAGCATGTAGAGGGTTACTTTATGTTCATTTTTTCCTTTAATAAGCTCCCAAATCTCTTTGGAACTTTTAGAATATTTAGTTGAGTCATCAACTGGATCAAAGATCTTCATCTGCACTGCCGGGCTAAAATCTAAAAATTTGCTACTTAAAATATCCTAAAACCTTTTGCACTACAAAGTATACATTATTATATTTCCAAAAAGTATTGTATTTATTTCTAAATCATTTCTAGGTTCCCGATACATGTAAAACAAGCCAACTAGATTTTTCATTGCTTCCATTTCTTTATATCATGCTACAACTGGCCCAGTGTTACATAACTTGTTCCTAAACCTGATTTTTCTTGCAAAAATTTCCTAAACTACCTTAGATGATTGCATTTCTATACCACACACTTTTTGTATCCTTTATCTTTTCCATGTACATTCTCAGGGGTTGCTCACCAGATGCAAAAAGGCCAAAAATAGCCCTTTTGGAGCCTCCGGGAGCACTTATCTTTTCTTGGATCCAGATATATTCATAAATAAACTTGAATAATATCCCCTACACATGAAAAACACTTGAAAATCACATTATCACATTCCTCCTGGACATTATGAGGGTAACACAGTGAGTGAGTTGGCTAGAGGACATGTTTACATTGACTGGGAGAAAGATTTTCAAATGTGGCTTAGGTTGTCATGACATTTGAATTATTCATGCTACACATTTAACATGACAACTAAATATTTGGTGGAATTCATTTGATTATATTTTAGGATTAGGTCACCTATATAAAATTTCCTTGGTCGGATGTGTTTTTTTTAGTTGCATCATAACCTATTTTGATAGACTTTCAAGTGATCTAATGTTTTTATGAATTTTTCATTTAGGAGTACCAATTCATGGAGGTGTGCGACTCGTTATTCTTCATAATTGATTATGTATTATAAGGATATGTGGAGATAAGGAAGCTCTATCTTAAAAACAATGATCTAGCTTTAAATACAGAGACACGTGAGTATGGGGTTGCCCTTGTGGGTATAGGGATGGAAGTACAATAAGCCCAAAGAGTAGGATATATTTGAAGATGCCAATTTATGCCAGAAGTGTCAACAATATATTCAAGGATTATCTTCAGAGTTTTATTTGACGCCTCTTCCTAACTATCACCTTGGGGTAATAGGGCACGAAAAAATTGGTTGTGATATGGAATTACTTGCAAAGAGGTTTTAATTCTTTGTTCTTAAACGAATTACCATTGTCAGAGATAATGGAAAAGGGGATACCATTGTCAGATATGATTGAAAATGAATTTAGATATTTGTTTTACTATAATGTAGGTAAGGGGCATACAATTGAACCATGTGATGAAGTTTTTTGTGGCAATGATAATATTTTTATGGTCATAAGAGAAAGTAGGATTAATATTTCCTTTGAGATCAAATCCATGGTGGGATAAGGGACATGGAGTGGTAATGGGCTATAAATATTATGAGGATTTATGGTTGATGTTGTCATGTTTTATTCAAAGGAGGAATCCTTAGAAATATTTTCATGAGTTGATTTCCATGGTAGGAAAAATAATAGCCAATTTGAAGAAACTTCTTAGCTAAGACCTTTCAACTAGTGCGTGCATCACAAATACCGACATGAAATTCTTGCATAGCTAGGTCACCTCCTATGAATTTAAACATATGAACAAGGTTCCATCATAGATCTTATGATAAAGGGTGTCACTAAGAATGGTTTAATGGGACACATCTTGAATTAATGATTTACTTTAGTTACATGATAAATAAGAAGGATAGTTTGGTCATGGACATGAGCGTATATGGAATGGTACCATGGGGAAGTAGGACCAACAATCACACATACCATTTATGTAGTGCCGATAAATAATTAGCCTCCTCCATTTTTGATTCTAGCCTTACCTTGTTGCGATGTGGGTTGTATTTCTGTTGTGCATACTTGATAAAGATGCATATAGTTAGTAATCTTCGTGTGACCATTTTGTTGCAAACCTTTGGAATAGTAAAATTAAGTAACCATGTTATCTTGGTTATGTGATAGAATTCAAATGCATAGGTTGACATCGCTTATCCCCCCTTTAGTATGAAATAAATTGTAAAGAAGGAAATGAAGCATTATGTTGTGGTACATAAGAAGTTTGAGGTTGATTTAACATAAATGGTTAATTTTAAGTGGGTAGTAACCGATGGTAGATTATCCTAATCAATTAGTTTCTAAATCCACTTGTAGCCATATTAGGAATAATCATTAAACAATTATGAATAATGATATAAAATGAAACAAAGTAATAACAATAGGGGATGGAGAGTGACTTAGTTGATATTATAGATTGTGCATTGATCTGGGCATGCCTGATGAATAGAAAGAGTTGGAAATGATATGACAAGGATTCGTCTCTAAAACGGTGTCTTGAAAAATTGGCTAGACCAAGGTGTATGGTATGGCCCAAAGTGTACCCTCGTTATGGACCCTTTTATACACTCATGTCCATGTGTAATTTCATCTCCTGAAACTTTATACGTCTACATACTGCTTCATGATTTGTTCTTGTTTGTAACTTAGACCTTTGACACGCACAATGCTCGGTGTGCAATTGATTGAATCTTTAAAACCTTAAATGGCTAGATAGTCCTGTAAACAAAAATTAGTTGGGTTGTGGGCACCCCTATGCACTTCCGATGTCATCACTACTCCAAAGAGGGATCTAACCGTGTCATTCTCACCTAGCATGTGATATCTAGAATGAATGCAACTAAATTGATAACCACTACCTTGTAACAATGTAATTGTACTTGATCATTTTTCTTAGCTTGACCGGACTTTGATAATGTGCCTTTTGTGCTTGTAGATCCGAGTATATGACTGTGGTAAAATGAGTATGTAGAGTATATGGAGCTCAAGGGATTCTTGGAGTGAATTTTCTTTTGATTGCTCTCATTATTTTCTCATCATAATGTTAGGTGCCAAGTAGATAGAATGTCATCCTAAATGAGAGATGAATAACTTGATTATATATGCGTCCTGGATTTGGAAAACTTGGATAAGGTTAACCATAAGTGTACTGAATAAGTTCAAATTAAGAAAAGTACCATTGGAGAGAAAGGGCCCAAAGTGGCCAGGTGGTCCATAACGTATGGACAATATGACCCTTTTTGGGCATTATGGTCCCAAATACATGTGTGAGTGATTTGAAAATTGGGAATGTAATATGTGAGAGTATATCCTGATTTGATGAATTAATATGACCATTATATGAACAAATAGGTTGTGTATGCAAGCAAGAATGAGTGAGGTATAGCTAGGGATAGGATAATTGGTTAACTTGAGCAAGTGTGGACTAGTGCAAGAGTGTTGTTGCAAGACATTAATTACCAAAATGAGTGTCTACAGGGGTAAAGGTATTGAGATTTATATCTTTTGGTGCTACTCAAATAGTTATAATAGAAATTTTTTGCATGCATACACACACAAATTAGTATTTTAACAAAGAGTTATAAGAAATAAAATTATAAGTAAATACATATATAAATTTGGAATGATCGATTTAATATTTTACACAAGTGATCTATCGAATTTTCTAGTGTCTTGCACTAGTTGCCTCAGTTCGAGTGTGTTGGTGTGAGCTTACGTTACGATGTTATAGGTCATGTGAACCTATTTTTCATAATTACTTATAAATATTTATCATCATAATAATGATAATATGTGAGTGCTGTATTGGGTTTGATGGTGGACAAGTGTGTTTGTAAGCGGTTTGTGTATATGACATTATGATGAGGCCCTCTTAACCATTGTTAATAAGTTTACCCTGTTCTTAGAAGGTCAATAGAAAGATTGTAATATTGTGGTCATATAGGGAGCTTGGACCTTCTTGGTACTAAGCACTTTCTGTAATAAAAATTAAATTTAAAAATAATGGAGTTATTAATAATTTTATATGTGCGATATTTTAAAATGATAATATTAATAGTAATAAATAAATAATTTTTTTTTTCCAAGGTTTATCCTTGTCGAACTGAAATCAATTTTAAATTTCATCCATTGGAAAAATTAAACCGAGTTTCACCACCTCAACCCTAATGGCTTCTTGTACAAGTTTTTAACTATGCTTATGAAAGTAAATTATAGTATGTGATAATATAATGTATGGGTTACCAAAAACGAGAGAGATATGAAATCCCGTGCAAAGCCAAGTGTAATATTTTCAAAATTAAATCAAATTAAATAAATCCAACATGGGTGATTGGAGTAAAATGTGAGGGTTATTTTTTTGTAAAATTTTTGGGAGTACTTCGGAGAGGGGTGTCCACCATGGAAAGGATGTGGCATCTCAGAGAAATGGAGCAAGTTCCTGAGGGTGTGTGGGTGTTTGGAAAGGCATCTGGATGCCATGATTGTAGAATATGCACCAAATGGGTGAGCAAGAAGGAGAGATGAGGCATTGAGAGAGAAGGATTTTATTATTTATTTTTATTGGTATGTTTTCTCCCTCCATTTATTCTTAAATTTGTTTGCAAGCATTTTTAATTTGAAATTTCTTTGTTGTTGATGCTAATGGATTTAATATTTATTTATTTTAAAAAAACAGATTAATGGACTCTTTATTCTACAGTAAATTTATTGTATTCATGTTTATTTATGTGGAGTGTAACTGAGGATGTAGTGTTTCGGCTAGGGCCTTTTTATCATGTGCATAAATAGATTGAATTCATGATTGTTTAATGAAACAATACCAACTTAATTAAGGGAATTTATTATGTTTATCCATTGTTAAATATAGATCTCACTTTATCTTAGTCAATTGGTCTTATAAGCACATGCACCCCTAATAAATAGGTCATATAGGGTTTATCTTGCAAACCTTTCTATTGTGTGCATAAATATGAGAAATTTTTTGGGTTTGTCACAAATGAAGTTATAAAAAAGTTGTACTATTTCTAGCCCAACCTAGATCATATAATTTTACAAAAATAGAAAACATTCGTTGTATATTTGGAAACAAAACGCATACATACTTGATTCTATTATGCATATTATATACTTGAATTTTTTTGTTATGATTAGAATATATGTTAAATTGTTTAACATATTGTTTTCTAGATTAGAAGGCTTGGAAAAATTACGAACATTCTTATAATGTACGCATGTTATTTGACAAAATGTCTATTTGATTGACAAATGTCTTGGAACACTTGGGAAATTTCCAACATTCTTAGAATGTATGCAAATTGTTTATTTTTGATAACACTTGGAAAATGTCTATTAAAATTGAATTAACTAAATTGAAATGTTTGGAAAATTGCCAACATTGTTAGAAAGTACGCAAATTGTTTGACAAAATGTCTATTTGATTTAAATGCTTGGAAAATTTCCAATATTATTATAATGTATGCAAATGTTTGACAAAATGTCTATTTGATGAAACACTTTTAGACAAATATTGTTTGATTGAACTTGGAATATTTCCAACATGCTTAGAATGTATGTAAATTCTTGAAAAACTTTATTTGAAATGCTTGGGAAATTGTGAAATGTACAAAAATTATTTTCAAATTGAAATTTTTCTACTTGAAATGTTTGGAAAATTGCCAACATTCTTAGAATGTATGAAAAAAATTAACAAAAGGTCTATTGTTTAAATGATTGAAATTTTGGAAACATTCTTAGAATGTTTTTAAATTGTTTGAAATGCTTGGAATTTGGAAATTGCCAACATGAATCTTAGACATAATGTATGATTGAAAATTCTTGACATTATTAAAATGTATACAATATGATTGAAATGCTTGGAATATTACTTATAACATGTAAATTCTTAAAATGTATAAATGACTAATTGGGTTGAACATTCTTAGAATGTTTATTTGATTTAGATGTTTGAAAAATTTCCTACATGTTTTGGATAGACATACTATTTCACAAAATAGTGCATGTTTGGAAGGCTTAAGAACAACCACACATTCATGGTTGAAAATGATGACATGGTGACATATAATAGAGCCATTAGATGCACATGAATAACTATACATTCATGGCTGAAAATGTATACATTATGACATACAATGGAGTCATTAGATGCATAAGTATAACCATTCGTACCAGGTAAACATTAAATACACGGTGAGAACTTAATAACTTTGTTTGGATTGATGTTATGATGATATAATAGAAAAAAACTAAAGTATATGCTTAAACTTATAGATATGCATATGGAATGTGGTATGGAAATGAAACGCTAGTTTGGATGTTGCTTATATTATACAATTTAATTCAAGCATGGGTAGAATAATCAAGTACACATGACTTATGTTTTTTTAAAGGATTAATGATCGTCCCATTACTTTACTTTAGACATTTATTCCTTTTATTCCTTGGTTGTATATTATTATGTGGTATTCATGAATTTATATTCATAATTTGTGGCTCACATATTTTATGGAGAGGGAACATGCCAACTTAATGCTGATTTTGGTGCACTTGTTAATTATAACGTTGCAAGATGAAAGTCAATTGTAAGTAGTAGGATGCAAGATTTGTTCTATAACTATAACCTAATCAACCAGAAACCTTATATTTATGTTACTTTATTTGGTGCATGGAGTTAATAGTGTAAAGGCATGTAATATAAATTTACTCTTAGTTGCAATAAATACTATTGTTGACCTATTAGAGGAGCCTACATTTGAGAATAGAGTAGTTATCACCTCTCCTTAAAGAAGAAATTGTAATTCATACTTTGTATAGGTTAATTCAAATCTTGTTATAAAGGCATATAGACCTCTATTTGAATTACACAGGATATGTTACTGATAAACTGAAATCACTATACTATTCTTCTTACCGATGTATGTGTCTTAGTTATTCTTTACGGTTATGGTCATTTTAAAGTTGTTAATGTACATCCATGGGGATTGTGTTAAGGAATGTTATTTTTAAATGGGTTGTTATACCAAAAAGGTATACTCATAGTATAATATTAGACTTAACCATGAAAATATTACATAATGTATATAAAATCTCTTAATTCACATGGAATAAGAAATAGATTCTCGAATGTACTATTGCACCCTATACTAGTTAGTATGTGGGTAGCATTAATACTTGTTATTCTATAGCTAATGATGCCTTGATGGTTTTTGTTGACTGTATACCATTGGGTTAGAATTCATGATGATTCTGTATCATCATCAAACCTTTATACTTAATTGTTAAATAGAGGAAAACTTATGATCTATGTGAATATGGAACAAGGTATCAACTTATTCAGTGATTTCTTGATGGTTTAATCTAAGTAGTATGAAAAAATATAGACCATGTAACTCTATTGATTGCATTTATGTCAAATATTAATATATCACGTAACTGGTATGGTCATGTTAAAAGAGAGATTCTTCTAGAAGTGTATTAGGTAGTTTTTATTTAGATGTTATTAAGTGTAGAAAGTACCTAAAACTCAAAATATGGTAGGGTTTAACAATACTTGTGTTGATAGTCATAATGTCGGGATGGTGGAGAGTAGACAATGAACAAGGGCTTCTCCTTTCGCCAAGTGAAGAGAACTGTAAGCAAACACAACTAGACAAGAGATATTAGATAAATAGCATGATGAGCTTCTCGGAAAAGGCGGATCCCAGTAATCCAAAGGGAATTAATTGAAGGATGTCAGCTTGTTTTGATACAAATAAGTGAATTGATGAAGATAACAAGATACATAATGATAATGATAAGGAGGCTAGAATTCGAGATGAAAGGGAAGATCATGTTCTGCTTCGTAGGTGGCCCAGGCTAGAGTGGTGACAATATGAAGGTCTTCAAAGTAGTCGTACCAATAATATGCAGTTACTTATTAGATTTCACGTAGAAATTTGATATGTTTCTCAATATCTTCCAGGGTCGGTGTGAATTTGATAGCAAACAGGGTAAGCTTGTGGAGGATGTCAAATTGTTCCCACATGAAGGGTTGTAGGATTTTCCCTCCAATTTTGTAAATTTGAATTTGAGGGGGTATTTTGGGTTTGTTAAAGGTAATTTATGTGTTTGATGGAGAAAACAAGTCATAATAAGGTGCTATTAGGTCATTTCCAATGTTAGGAGTGCAACGAGAAGGTAATTTATGTGTTTGTTAAGAAGGTGAGCGCTTATGGTCCAAAGAGGCCTTGTCTAGAAGAGCCTCATTATAGTGTAATATTATAAAATCATGTGATGAAAGTGTTAGGTGGAATCTAAAAACTTGGTTAGAGTGGAGGAAAACATATATATACTATCTTTGTAACTAACTTATTCATTCATTCAAATGAGGGAAGGAGTAATGAAGAAGAAAATTTATGTTTGCAAACAGTTGTAATAGTTTCAATTCTAAGTATGGGCATATGAGGATGATCATCTAGAATAGAGAATTTTACTTGAATTAAGTTTATGTATGGTAAGAAGAAATTTATTGTATGTGTTTGTTAGTTTAAGGTAAATTGAATTAACTTGTGTAAGATCTAGGTTTAAGAAATTTTGTGAACTTTGTACTACAGAGTTGTGAGATATTCATTCATTCAAGATTGTTACCTAGCAGAGGAATATTGATCATAAAGGAAGGGGTATATTAGAGGAGAGTATGAAAGGTATGTGTATACCTTTAGAGACCTTTATATGAAAAGTTTTAGTTGTCACTGTGGTTAAAGTTTTCTTGATAATTGTTAACCCTGCTTTAAGGAACAAAACACAGAGGATTGAGATCATTTGAAAAGTAGTGGATTGAAGGAGTCTTACTATTTGAAGGAATAGATTCATTAGGTTTTCACATAACCTAGGGAGAAGTTTCAATCCTTGACATCACGTTTTGATCATTTTATCTCAATCTAACCTTCTTGTGCTCACTGTGAGAAACCCTATCTAGGGTTTGGATACGATTACATTTGAAGACTCTCCATAAATTATCAAGGGCCAAGAATATGTAGGAATTACATTAGAATAATGCATGGAAAATATCAAGAGCAATATCACCTTAAGGAGTTATGAATTAATGGGAAACCGTGACAATAGGCAACTAACATTGTAGGTGGTTATTTTGGAGGTTTAATCACAAGTCCTAACAACTATTGAAAGTCATCATGGAAAATTCATAGATTGAGTTTTTCAAGATTAAATATAGAAGAATAATAGAGTTCTATGAGGATGAATTTAATGGTGAAGGATTAACAAAATTGTCTTGGTCTTCGACAGTGGATATCACAGTCCACCAAAACAGTCTAGAAACTTGAAAGAAGAGTGAAATGGTGGTGGAAAAGTGGATTAACTTAGGATTTAGATGTTGAAACTTGGTGAATAACATTATAAATTTTTTATTTCATATATTTTAGGGGTCTAGAGGATTTAACACGTTTCAAATTACTACTATTTTTGACAGTTGAAGAGTGGGTCTATACACAATTGGAAAGGAGGGTTTAGAACAAAAGTGCGTTGGTTAGTTGAGAGGGTAAATCAAGGAAGTAAAACCTAATATTTTCCATAAATATTATATAAGGAAAAGGGTATTAAAATATATCATTATTTTATGACCACTATTATTATTCTAGTCTAAGTGACAACCTTGGGTGTTAAGAAGCTTAATTAGGCCTTGAAAATAAGATTTAGCTTGAAAACAGGGTATTAGGAATTAAGTTGGACCTTAAAACTTTGTCATCTGAAAATAATCAATAAAATATGTCCTAAAAGTATTATATTTTGTGAATAAAACCTCAGGAGCCAAATAAAAGTAAGAAAAACCCTTAAAGGAGGGCTATTAGGAGTTAGGATTGAAGAAGAAGAGTGAATGATTGAAAGTGGATTTAGATAGAGAGTTGGATCAGCATAATGGGTGCTAAAAATTGTCTTGAGTTAGTTTTGGGTGTTTGTGGATTGTTCTAGACACCAACCTAACAATAACATTGCTCTTAAGAAGTAAGAAAAGCATTTTTTGTAAAGGAAGGTCAAATCAACTATTTCTTAATATTTTAACTAGTTTGATGATGATTTTAGCATGATTGGAGGTTAAAGAATAGGTTACAAGATTCACATCATCCATTTTGAGCATTTGAGGTCAAAATTTCAAGTTTGAAGGTTTTTTGAGTAGAGAAAACAAGCCATTTTGCAAGCTTTAAGGGATTGATTGAAGTTGTTTGTTTAAACTAAATTGTTGGAGTGAGTGTATGTGTCTTCAGCTATGTATCCAGAGGATAGGGGATAGGTTTAGGATTGATGCGGGCTTATTATTATGGTGTTGGTCATACAAACATATTGTAGTGGCTCGGCCTAGGGGTTTACCGTGGGGAGGCTTAACAACTTTGTATGAGATAGTTGGGTTTGTGCTATGGCAGCGGATAGGGGAGAGGTTAGACCGGTGCATGGTGAGGAGCATTATTGACGACTTATTATTGGGTTACAGGCTAGTGATGTGATATGGAGACCGTATATTGGGTTTCTAGCATGGTAGGGGAGGAGGGTGAGCTTACAACCACCCAACATGATATGTGCATACAGGGCTGATGGTCAGGGGAGTGGGAGATGATTAGATTTGGTCATGTTAGGTGAAAATTTGGATTGGTTCAGGATATTCCACAAGAATCTATGACCTATAGGCATGATGATGGAGATGTGGATACACCATTGCCCACTGTTATAGTGATTCATGTCATCGCATATGAGGAGGGGGTGATGGGGGTGGATGATCAGGGTGTTCCCACGACGGTGGATGATGCTAGGGTTACAAAGGTGTATGCTACATGGTGGCAGGCTCAAACCTCCAAAGTTGATAGACGAGTATGATCCTGTGTAGAGGCGTCTCCTCAGAGAGCGGGTGGTGAGGATGAGGGAGGTGGGGTGAGGATGCTAGTGGTGGTGATGACAGGGGAGAACTAGAGGCTACCATTGAGAGATTAAAGGCCAAGAAGGCTACATTGATGGATGAGAAGAATACACTGACTGCTAATAGGGATGCCTTGGTGGGTGAGTGGGATGGATTAGGTTAGTGATTAGTTGTTGTATAAGTGGGGTTGAAACATGACACAACTAATCGAGGTAGATACCCGAAGCAGTGAGAGGTCTTGAGAAAGGCTCTCGGTATCACAAGTACTTTAGTTTCAGGAGCTGAGCTAGAGGCAGTGAGGGCCCAAGCTAGTGGTCAGATGGGACCACCTAGTAGTGTGAGCATGGTGAACTATCGGTCACTATGTGATGAGCTACGATACTACGAGGAGATAGTACATAGGAGGCTGCCAAATGATCCTCGTTATGCCGTATAACAGGCATAGAGATGAGAAACACCATCAAGGAGTGCAATGATTGTGAGATAGGCACCATGGGTTTCAGACGGGGGTGGTCCTAGTAGGGGAATAGATGGTGGTAAGGGTGGTGACCAAGGGAGCAACGCTCGTGGAGTAATTTGGTTGATAAATGTTCAATTCACTTGATAAATGATATTTTTGATGTATATAGCTCTTTTGTGAAGCTTATATTCGATGTAGATTTTTGATATATGAAGCTTTGAGACTCTTGATGAAGTATATTGATACATTGATATGATATATATATGTTTTATGATTTTGATTCATATGTTGATTTATTTCAGTGTGATGCTTACATGTGATAATGTAGCCTTTAGATGTGATCATGATATTTTGATGTATAAATGTTGATAAATGTTTTGATTATATTTGATGTGATGTTGAGATAAATTTGATGTAATGCTGAGAAAAAATAGTTAGATGTATTTACTTTTGATGTGATGTTTAGACATGATGTTGATATGTGGATCTTAAAGATATATATTTGATTGTGTTTATTAGATATGATAAAGATAGTTGTACTTTTAATTTGTCGATGTGATGTATATCAAAATGTATTCTAATCATGGGTGGGAATAAAATGTGAACTGTTTACTTGTACATTAGATTTGATACATATGTGATCGTAAAACACATTATAAAAGCTCTTGCACTTTTTGGCATTATAATAGACGTTAACACATGACTAACTATGGGCATTCACATGCAGGACCTTCGATACAGATGAAAGTGAAATGTATATGTGCCTAGCACATGGGAAGGGTTGACATATGTAGGTTGTGTGGGAGAGTAGGTTCTCTTTTCAATGGCTTCGTAAGCTCATGCTCCAACTATACATTTTATTTTGATGCAAATTGATCAATGTGGGAAGTTTTCTCTAATGGGAAATTTGATTGATTGGGGAAGCTTTCCTAGGATGATTTTGATATTTTGAATTTTTTGAAGGTTGTTTGATGCGGGAATCCTTTTTACAGTGACATGGGTAGCCATCCTTCAAGGGAGTGGTCTAATTTTTTCAAATTTTTTATTTTTACTTTTGGATAGAAGACCTTCGGGGGATCAATCTATAATTTTGACAGGAATCTATCCTTTGAGGGATCAGTCTGTTTTCTTTTTAACAATATGATTTTGAAATTTTATAGTTGTCCTTCAAGGGATCAATCTATTTATTTTGATAAGATGCATCCATAGACATTTTTGACTTTATTTTTACATTTAGGGTAGGCCCAATAGACCACTTTGAGGAGGGGAAAATATGTGCGCACAAACTCAAATGTGTATCCTGTAACATGTTTTTAGTTGGTAGATAAGGTGGATGGATGTAATGACTACGAGGTTCCTACTGAGGAGGAACTTTTCCATGTGAAAGATGCAATGAATAGAGTCGTGGTGCTCATATTTAAGGTTTTGAGGATGGTGACGGTAAACCACATACTTTCAAATCATTACAATGATGAAATGATGGGGTGGTGATGGAATAATATCTTTGATGTGACTAATTTCATGATGGTCGATGTGTTAATAGTAGAAAGGATGCAAGTTCAAGGAATTTAAAGGTTAATTTTCAGGTGTACTATCAAGGGAGGCTAGACGATAAGCTCTTGATCCCATACTTGTGAGTGATGACATGCAGAATGATCCAGTTAGGAGAAAACTTTCCATGTTTACTCCTTTTTAGAGTAGTGAATTTTTTATTTTCTTTGAGAATGAGATCACCTATATTAAATTCACGTTCTTTGACATGTTTTTTATACGTGTGTTTGATGTGCTCTTGATAAACATGATGATGTTTGAGAGCTATTAGGTGACATTCATCTAGATTTGTGATAGGAGCATATTTTGATCGATAGTGTTGATAGATTTGTCAAGGAATTGTTCACGAGGTGACTAATTATCTAGAAGGGGGGATTCGATGAGTTAATTGGCGATAGATTGTCCCTTAATAGAATTTTGAGAGTTGAATTTAAGGTCAAACTCAGTCACAAGTATGAGACAATGAGTGATGTAATCACTATGATATGGTTTGGAGCGCTTGGTTTTGAGAGGATCAAAGCTAGTAACGACGTAAGTCTTGTGATTAAGTAGATAATGACGAAGTTTTGACATTTTGAAGTACAAGTAACAACACAAATTTTGAGCCTTGGTATAACAAGTCTCATATTCATAGAGAGTGTGAATTATATAATAAATAGATTGTTCATGGCCCTGCTCATCTTGTCGAGTAAGCATAACACCTAATGCATGATTAGTAGTGGATATATAGAGGTAGAACGACTCCCCGTCAAATGGAGGTGTAAGCATAGGTGGTGATAGGAGGCATTGTTTGAGGTCATCAAAGGCCTTTTGATAATTGTGATCCCATTTAAAATGTTATTCCTTTCGGAGGAGGTGATGAAAAGGCTGAAAACGGTTTGAAATCTGTGACATGAAATATAAAATCGATTGAAGTTACCTTGAAGGATACAAAGTTTTTTTAGGTTTGAGAGAGGAGGAATTTTGATGATGGATTATATTTTGGCAAGGCCTACGTCAATGCCCCAAATATAAATGATGAACCCTAGGAGTTTGTTGGTGAGAACACCGAATACACACTTAGCGGGGTTGAGTTGAATAAAGTATAGGATACGACGAGCGAAGATTATATCAAGGACAACGATATGATCCCTATGTTGCTTAGATTTTTCTAAGAGGTAATCAACGTAGTATTTTATAGTTTTGTGGATAATATCATGGAAAATATATGTCATTGCATGTTGATAAGTGCCCCCCGCATTTTTAAGTCTAAAGGGCATTACTCAATAATGGAAAGTCCCCCAAGGAGTGATGAAGGAAATTTTGTGTTGGTCATCTATTGTGATGATAATTTGATTGTATCTGGAGAATCCATCCATAAGGGAGAGAATTTCTTGGCTGAAGGTGAGATCGACGAGCTGATTGATGTTCGTAAGAGGAAATTTATCTTTAGGACAAATGAGATTGAAGTCTAGGAAGTGTGTGCAAATGTGTAAATTTTATGAGGATTTGGTTACATGCACGATATTAGAGACCCATTGTGGATAATCATTGGGTATGATGGAATTAGCATAAATAAGCCATTGTAACTCTTCTTTGATGAGAACAGCCACACGAGGGTGCATCCTACGTAGATTTTATTTGTTAGGCTTAACATTGGTATAGGTGACGATGTTGTGAACAATGATGTTACGGTCAATCCCTGACATGTCTTTGTATGACCATGTGAAGGCTTGACTATGTTTAGAGAGGAAGGTAGTGAATTAATTTAATTCTTGCGAATTTAAAGATTGACCAACTTTAACTATGTGAGGATCCTATAGAGTTCCTTTATTACCATCGATAGTGTATTCGTTGAGAAGTTTTGATGTGTCATGTGGCAGATTTTTTTGAAGGTTATGGTCCTTTGCCCCCATATGAGAGAGGATGGATTGGTCATCATGGCATTGAATAATTTATATGGTAGGGGAATCATCTTCTATAATTTCAAGTAAAATGAGAGGAAAGGTCCCAGTACCATGGTTAGTTTGATAAGTAAGTGGTCCTAAGATGATAGTGTTGACTAAAAAAATTTATATGGGATTGAAATGGTGTCATCTATGTCCATGGGATCATTGTGTGTAGATGGGGAAGATAGTTATGGTTATGTTATGGATCTAGATTTGGTGGTTATGGAGGGTTCAAAGGTTGGTTTTTCGAAACTTAACCCGTATTTTTCGTGAGGTTTACGAGAATGATCAAAGATTAAGTTGTGGATGCATTATTCATAACATCTGAGTCCAAATCCTTTCTAGTCATAATGATGGAGGTACATTTGTATGAAGGATTTGTTATATAGAAATGTGAAGTCTGATATGAATGGTTTGGCATGATATTGATTAGTAGGATGTGGAGAAGGGTGATTGATCCCTTCGTAAACGAGATTGGTTTTGAGATATGGTGGGCCAAAGGAGATAACATCTACGAAATTAGGTTCATACATGGGATATTTTTTGGGTCTTCTGTATGTATTTGTTGTAGGAAGAGAATTAAGTGTAAGGTGGTGATACTCCCCCAGTGAAAGGTGCTACATAACATCATCAAATGAAGTGTCATCAAAAAACTTTGATGAGGTGATGGAAGAACTGATAAAAGCTTTATTAGGAGAACCCAAAATATTTTTGGGGATAAGCACATCATTTGGTCGATATGTCACGTGACATGATTTGAAAGGGTTTGGATCCACGGGGAAAGTGAAAGTTTTACCCTCATGTTTGTTAGGAAACAAGGGATAAAATATGCAGAAAATTCCCACACAGAATCACAATAGTAGGAAATAATATGCAGAAAGATATTACAAATGTGAACTAAAAGTGCAAAAATAAAATAACACAACACAAAATAGTATTTAACGTGGTTCACCCAATTTGGGATATGTCCACCAAGAATCACTTGCTCATATTTTTATTACAAGCCACATGTTTCTGTCAATAGAATACCCAGATATGTTTGGATTTGTGCTCAACAAACTCTCCTGAATTCACACTTGAACTCACACACCCCTACAATGATATTTCATCCCCACATCATTAGGCAAATGCTTAAGCATTTTTACAATGCTTTGGGTACCAAAACCATGGGCCAAAACCACCCCATAAACCTATGAGTCAAAAATCCTGCCCATATGAGAAGAGCACGTTTCGTGAGATATCAGACACATTTTTTTAGGCCCATTTTTTCTCAAGGGCTACACCCACGAACCCCTACTAGTGGGGGATACCACCTCTAGACCCCCACTCGGGGCCTCCAACGAGAAAATTATGGAGAGTGAACAATACTTTTAGTGTACAATCTTCAACACTTCCACACATGAAAACATGATCCACAACATAACAATATCCCACTTGGAGACTAGTTTTCCTCTGAGAAAGCTTCTCAACCCTTCACTATCATCTGTGAAGACCAACTAAAGTTGAACATAGCTTCAATTTCTCCCTTGTGACCACCCTTGTCATCATGTCTCTAGGATTTTGACTAATATGAATCTTCTTCAGCTTCAACTTCTCTTCCTCCAAAATTTTCCTAATGAAATGGTACCTTAACTGTATATGCTTAGTCTAAGAGTGGAAAACATAGTTCTTAGCTAGGTGTATAACACTCTGACTATCACTATGTAGCTTCCCTTCCTCCTGATTATGCCCTAACTACTTAAGTAATTGCTATAATCAAATCATATCTTTTTTTTTCCTTTGTGGAAACAACATATTCAGCCTCTATGGTTGACAAATCCACAAGCTTATGTAGTCATGAAATCCAACTCATTGTTATCCCAACTACAATGAAAATATAACCTGTCGTGATCCTTCCATTGTCTACATCTCCATCCATATCTGAATCTACATAACCACACAAGGTGGTGTCTGATCCACTTTCACATAAAATTGTCCCCATGGTCCCTCTCAAATACCAAAGGATCCACTTTACTTCCTACCAATGATATTTACCTGGATAACCCATAAATCTACTCACTAATCCCACTGGATGGGTAATACTAGGCCTACTGCACACCATGGCATATATAAAATTGCCAACCAATGATGAGTAAGGTACTTTGGACTTATGGTTTCTCTCCTGCTCTGTCTTGGGACACATATCCTTTGATAACTTGTAATGGCTTGCCAAAGGAGTCCCAAATGGTTTAGCATCCTACATATTAAACCTCTCCAATATATTCTTAATGTACTCTTTCTAAGATAAAGTCAACTTCCATTCCTTCCTATCTCGAGATATCCTCATACTAAGGATTTATTTGGCTTCCCCCAAATCCTTCATAGCAAAGGAGTCACTTAGTTGCTTCTTGAGTACTTTTTATTTCCTTCATATTTTTACCTGCAACCAACATGTCTTTCACATATAAGAAAGAGATAATATAACTGCCATCTTGAAATTTCTTTATATACATGCAATGGTCCAAATGACATCTAATATAAATTTTCTCCCTCATGAAGCTATCAAATTTCTTATACCATTGACGTGGAGGTTGTTTAATGCCATACAAGATCTTCTTCAGTTTTCACACCATCTCCTCCTTATCTTTGACCTCATAGCCCTCTGGGTGCTGCATATATAGATCCTCCTCCAGATCACCATAAATAAATGTAGTCTTTAAATATAGATGCTCTAAGTGCAAATATTTTGCTACCACTTTTCCAAGAATAGTTGTAATAGAATTCATTTTTACTACAGGAGAAAAAATCTCATCAAAATTTATACCTTTTTTCTATGTAAACCCCTTAACCACCAACCAGGGCTTGTATCTTTTCTTTCCTCCTTCCTCTTTAACTCTATACACCCACTTGTTCAGGGTTCATTTTAAGAAGCCTCTGGTAAATTGGAGGTGGAAAATCCCTGGTGAATATACCTGGAATCACTTTCACCGGAAAGGTGATTTTTTGGGATTTTAGAGTCAAATTTTCATCTGTCATTTTCTTAAGGGGGAGCACTCAACATTTTTTTGTGAAAAACGAACCATGTTGTTACATGAAAACAAAACTTGTTGTCACATGATAGCAAGGCTTTTTGTTGTGTGGCTTGCTGTCATGCAACAAAAAACCTTGTTGTCGCATGACACAAAAAAATGCTTCATTTTTTGACCGTATGTAACCCCCTTTTCACTCGTCAACAAAACTCATTTGTCACCCACATGTAACCCTCTATTTTCATGGTTCAATAACCCTCTTGTCGTGCATCAACACCTTCACTTGTCATGCACAGAAACACTATATTATCTCCTGTCTGGAAATGAAAATCTTCCTTATCTCACGTCAATGACACTTTCTTGTTGCAAGTCTACAATAACCAGTCTGAGACTCTGATCCACACTTTATCTGCTTGTAATTTAAAAGTAATTTAGATGGTATCTTAGTAAGTTACTAGTATACTACTAGGAAAATTATGTAGATTTATACAAGAGTAGTTTTTGATGGTAGGCGAAGCCGACCCCTAAAAAAAATTATACTGGACATTTTAGGAGAACAGTACACTGACTTACTCCAAAAAAATCACCTTTTCAAATGTAAAATGGAATATTCACCAAATTATGAATATTAGCCACTAAAAAATCCCTACACTTATTCTGCAATGCTCTTTTACCTTCGGGTAGCTTCACCAATTCCCAAGTTTGCTTATCCATAAGAGTCTGATGCTCCTGATCTATGAATTTCTCCCACTTCTTCATGACATTTACCTACATTGATTCATCAAATCTCTTTGTCTCTCCACTATCAGTGAATAATAAATAACAAAGAGAAGGAATAAAATGTTCAGGTGATCTTCTTTCCCTAGAAGACGTCCTTAATATAGGGGTTTTGGGTTCCTATTGAGTAGGTTTCTGAAATGATTCATGTGTCGCTTTACCATCTGGAAGATCCTCTACCACTACATATTCTTTCTTGGATTCTTCCCTATTTTCCTACAACTGTTGCTTATACATAACGTTCTCATTAAAGACCACATCCATAGATTGAATGATTTTTTATCCTTCAAACTCCAACATTTATATCCAAAGTCATCACCACCATAACTAATGAAAGTGCATTTTTCTGACTTAGCCTCTAACTTGGTCCTATCATCCTTTTCAATATGCACAAACACCTCACATCCAGAGACTCTAAGAAATGAATAATCAACCTTCTTACCAGACCAAGCCTCCTCAGGTATGCATCCATCTAAGGCACTTTAGGGTCCTCTGTTTATCAGGTACACAGTTGTGCTCACCACTTCTGCCCAAAAGGAAAGAGGTAGTCCCACATGTAACCTCATACTCCTAGATCATTCCATTATTGTCATGTTCATCCTTTTTGACACCCCATTTTTCTGCGGAGTTCTTGGAACCATATTTTTCTTGTGGATTCCATTTTTATAACAATAATCATCAAACTCATTGCTACAATACTCCCCTCCATTATCTGACCTAAGACATTTTATCTTAAGACCTATTTGCTTCTCTACCAAGGCTTTCCATTTAACAAAGGTGTCAAATACATTAGATTTATTTCTAATACAATATACCCAAAATTTCCTTGTTGCATCATCAATAAAAGTAACAAAATGATTTGAAACCCCAAGATATGATACCTGAATCGACCCCCACACATCAGAATGTACCAGCTCCAACTTACTCTCTTTCTTCATAGTTCTAACCTTGAGAAATTTTAATCACTTTTGTTTCCCATATACATAATTATCATAGAAATCCAAACACATTTATGTAAATCTAGGTAAATTATTCTTTATGATCTGCACACCCTTACGAATCATATGATTGAGCTTATAGTACCACAATGTTGTATCTACGTCTGAAGCCACAAGATTACAATAATTAGTACTAACAATGGTTAAACACAAGGTTGCAAACTTTTTACCTATTGCCACCACAAGATAATCCTTGGTAACCTTCCAAGAGTCTGATGTAAATATCATAGTACTATAATTATTTCCCAACTGCCTCGCCGATACCAAGTTTCATGCACATATATGACATACTTCGATAGCCATGTATTCCCAATCTTCATATTAACCTGAATATAACATTTCCAACTATGTTTAAAGGCTCATCATCACCAAGAAAAACATGCCCAAAATCCGCTTGAACATAATCAAAAAAATAATTCCTATGTGGAGTAGCATGCAAAGAAGCCCATGAATATAAAACCCAAGATTCAATAATATTATGCAAAGAAAGAATCAAAGCATCATGAAAACAATTACATGTTGCCACATTCACTTCCTTTTTTTCCTTCCTATTGTTTCTTCTTGTCCCAAAGCTCCCAACAATCCTTCTTTGCATGCCTAGGCTTTCCACAGTGCCAACATATCATCTTGCTTTTGGATTTTGACCTTGCCTGATCTTTCAATCTTCCACGACTTCCTCTATTCTTCTATCTCCCTCTAGTTTCCATTGTCAAAACATTCCCTAAAGTAGAAGATTCCCCAGATATTTTTCTTCACATTTCCTCACTTAGAATCACTCCTATAACATCCTTGAACTTCAACTTTGAGTTAGCTAGAACCGAGTTTCTTATTTCCATTACCAGGCTATTCCAACTCTCAGGTAAGGAACACAAAATTAATAAAGCTCTAACTTCTTCATAAAATTCTATTGTAACCAAATATAGCATATTCACAACTGTATAAAAATAAATCAAATGATCTGCTACTGAACTATTCTCAAACATCTTCATATTAAACAATTTTTTCATTAAAAATATCTTATTAGAGGTAGAGGGTTTTTCATATAACTTACCTAATGCATCCATGAGTTCTTTTGTAGTCTTCTCCTTTGAAACATAAAATAATACTGAAGATGCAAGACATATTCAAGTTTTACCAAGTGCATTCCTATCCATCAAATCCCAATCCGCATCCATCATGTTAAGGGTTTGTTCCCTTTTTCAGATAGAGAAATATAAAGATCCTTCTAATAAAGGTAATCTTCCATCTGTATCTTCCAAATACTAAAATTCTACCCATTGAATTTATCAACCTTTGATCTTCCATTATCTTCCATAGCTCCCACTTAAGCTAAAAATTACCCTATGATTCAACACTTCAGAAAAAAACTAGGCTTTGATACTAATTGTTAGGAAATAAGGGATAAAATATATGGAACAATCTCGCATAGAATCACAATAGTAGAAAATAATATATAAAAAGATATTACAGATCTGAAGTAAAAGTGTAGAAAATAAAATAACATAACAAAGATAATATTTAATGTGATCCACCCAATTTGGGATACGTCCACCAAGAATCACTTGCTCAAATTTTTAGTATAAGTCACCTCTTTCCCTCAATACAATACCTAGATTTTTTTGGAGCTATGCTCAACAAAATCTCCTCAATTCACACTTGAACTCACACACCCCTATAATGATATATCATCCCTACATTAATAGGAAACTACTTAAGTAGTTTAAAAATATTGTGGGTACCAAAACCAAGGGCCAAAATTGTCCCATAAACCTATGGGTCAAAAATCCCACCCATATGAGAAGAACATGTTTCCCGAGATATCGGGAATGTTTTTTGAGGCATAAAAAAATATTCTCGGGAACTGCACCCCCGCACCCCCACTCGGGGTCCTGCCCCAAACCCCAGTGAGAAAAATGTGGAGAGTGTACAATACTTTTAGTGTACAATCTTGAAAAATTCCACACATGAAAACAAGCTCCACAACGTAACAATGTTCATATTTGAGACAATGCTGGAGAGTAGATGGGATACAACACATAGTGTATATCTAGGGTTGACCTAATAACATGTTATATTGAAATTTACCTTCTTCTAGATGAAAGAGTTTGTGGATGGTTTTGACGCCTCCTTTAATTAGTAAGATAATTGTGCCCAACATGGGGACGATATTGTCATTGAAAGCTCATAGTACAACAAGTGACTAGGAGACAACGATGTTGGGTAATTGAATTTGATCAAAGTCTTGTGATGATATAATGTTAATTCTGGCGTCATTGTTAATCACGACTCTCTTAACGAGAGTGTCATCGATTTGGGCGGTAATGAATAATTGGAGATTATGGTTTTTTGGCTGTAATGATGGGATTTTGGAGCTGTCAAAAGAGATTGCCACATAAATTTTGAGTGTACCAAATACATTTGTAAATGGATGTGGATAATCTGAGGGTATTGATATATATATTGGAGTACATCAATCATAAGTTATTGATGTTGTGGTGAGGTTTTCCTAGCTCGTAGAGAGAGATTTTTACCAGAGCTTGATGAAGTTTTTTAATAATGGTATTTTACATGGAAGTGGTGGATGGAGTATGAGGGGTAAGGATGGATACCTTAGCCTTGACAGGGGGTGTTGGATTAGATGAATCAGGAGCGATCAAGATGGAGACCTTGGACTTTCTTTGATATGAAGTTTGGTAGTGATATGTACTACATCAATTTGATAAAGAGGGGATTTCTTGGAAAAGTCCCTGGATTTCGTAGATGTGGGTGTGGGTGATGGTTTAAATGTAAGTCTTAGATGTCTGGTGGGTTATTTTTTATGGTTCTAGGTTTATAGGGAGAAGAAATTTGTTAGAAAGGATTCACATGATAGTGTGAAGGGCTTTACAGTCCTCTATATAATGTCTTGGTACGTGATGATAATCACAAAATGCTTCAAAATTATACTAGGAGGATTTCCACCCTCGAGATCCCGATGACTTAAGAGGAGGTAAGGTTATGATGGAGTTAGATGAGCCTTTCAAGGGTTATTGCATAGTTTCCTTTCTAAGTTGAGGTCAAGGGAACTGGTGGTTCGGGTGTTGGAGGAATTTCTTTTTGTATGACACTTTTATATGCATGCCGAAGAATGATCTTAGACTCTATTATTGCTACTAAATTTTTTGACGAGTGGTGAGGCCCTAAGATAAAAGGCATGGATTTTGCATTGTGTGTTGAGGATGTCAGATGATGACATGATATGATTGTCACTTTATTTGATGAAGGAATGGGTAATTGTGTAATGTATTTTTTAATATTATGCACATAATGTTGAGTGACATGGTCATTGTAAGATATTTTCACATATTGTAAGATAGGTTTTTTTTCTGTGTTTTTTGAAAATCTTATAGATGAGTTTTTTGAAAGGAGGAAAGACCAGGAGAAGTACATGATTCGATAGGTGCTTCTGTTGTAGAAACACTAAGCATGGATGATGTGGTTGATTTGTTTGTTGTTTCTGTGATATAATCATTTGCGGATGATTTGAATGGTGCTTCCTTGATAGGAGCACTAGACACTAGAGGTGTGGATGATTTATCTTTGATAGTTTTGATGGTATGATGAGAGTGAACGACGTTAGAATATGGTTGTCTGGTGGAGGGAGTATAGTTTGGAAAGGGTAAATGTCTAGGTTCTGATTAAGAGGCACGTTTGGGTTATCTAGTTGTAACTCACCTTTGTCAATAAGGCCTTTAAGGACATTTCATAATGAATGACACATTTCAATGTCATGACCTTTGAGCATATTGTATTTAAAATAATCATTCTCTCAATACCAAGAGGGTTTTGAGACAAACATGTTGATGGGGTGGATGGGAGGAAGGGTGATCATACACGTAGCCAAGATTTTATCAAAAAATGCGATGTAAGATTCACCGATAGGAATATAATTACATTGAGGATGGGTGCATTTAGAGGTTGAATGTTCTTTAGAATTAGTATTTACAATGAATGCATTTTCCAATGTCTTAGCTTTTTCGTGATTGGAAGATGGTTTTAACGAAGACTCAAGTTTAGTATTCTTTGATTTGAGTTTGACCCTACCATCCTTGAGAATGCAAAGTTTGAGTTTGTGAGCCATAGTGAAGGCTTCATAAAATGTTTGAAATGACTAGATTTATAATGTGGATGATATATGTTTGGAACAAGAGCGAGAAAATAATATGATTAATTATTTCTATGGGAGGGAGAAGGATAACTAATTAATAATGCCCTCTAGTGGGTGACAAAATATGTGATAGACACGTCTTCGAATTATTTGATGGCGTATAGATCGGTGATAGTGACTTTAGGAACGATATTGATCGAGAAGTGTTCTAAAAATATTTACCTGAGATGTACGAATGAGAAGGACTACTGGGGGATATTGTTTTACCATTCTAATACAGGTCTGGTTAAGGACATGGGGAATGTTATTAAGATAACATCCTGGTCATGTGCAATGAGATAAAAAGCATGTTAGAAGGCCTGGATGTGATATTAAGGGTCTTATTTGTTGTATAATTTTAGGAACTAAGGGAGTTCCAAAAGTGGAGGATACACTTTATATGGTACAAATGGATGGATGGGTTCATTACAAATATGTTCGTAAGATAGAGCATTCTTGGGACCCATAGAGGTAGCTTCAAGGATGGAGATATTGTTCATCAATGCCTACAAGGGATCATTTTGTGATGGTTGTTGCTGAGGATTGAATGATGAAGGACTTGGTTGATTGTATGTGGGTGGATTTGGTTGTTGGTATGGCTCGTACAAAAAAAGGATATTATGTTGGAGAGGGGTGTTCATAATAATGTTGTATATGGGTTGCGAAACTATGTGTTGTGAAGATTGGATGTATTGATATTTGATAGGCATTGATGTGTTTAAAAGGGGTTGAGAGTGTTGGGGTATGTGTTGAAAGGGGAAAAGTGTGGATAAAAGGTTGAGATTGTTGAGATATGTGCTAGAAGGGAATAAAAGTGTGGATAAGAGGCTAATATTGTTGAGATATGTCCTAGAAGAGAATATAAGCGTGGATAAGAGGCTGAGATTGTTGAAGTGTGTGCTGAGAGAAGATTTGTGAAACAGGGATGGTTAATGACTACTATGAAGAGGGGTGGACACTAGAGATGGAACTCGTATTAATGAGGGGTATCGATGTTGGGATGGACATGAACACATTTTGAATAGATGTTGTAGGTTTTTGGGATGGGATAGGCTGGGACACACAAATTGGGATGGCTACTAAACTTGTAAGATGTGTTTGGAAAGTGGAGGACACTAAAGGAATAGACAAAGATGAGGATGCGTTGGTATTGTTTTGGGATGAGACGGATCCCGATGAGGGACTTGGTGAGGGTGATGATTGTTGATTAGTTTTGTCTTGTGAAGTAGCAACATTGAGGTCAAAAGTGATGATGGGGAATGAAGACATGGGATTATATGTTTTTGATTCACTGATAGCGGGATAGGAATGGAATTGTTGGATGATCGACTCATAGTTAGGATCAATAACTTGGGAAAATTCATAAGTAGTGTTGGTTATAGGGGTTTGTTGTTCTAGTAGATTGCTAAAGAAGGACACCCTGAGAAAATAAGTAAGCATTGAGGGTGACGACGTTTGGATCCAGGATCTCAGTGAAGACTAGATCCCCATTGTCGAAGAAACGAGGACTATGTGGATCAGGGATTTCTAATGTGGAAGATTGAATACTAGGAGATTGTGGGGGTACTTAATCATCTTCTGATGGTGATCAATGTTGATTCATGATATGAGGATTTTTGTCAAGGAAAGACTAGATTTTTTCTAAGGTTTGTTGTAAATGCTCAGCCATGTTTTCAGAGTTTAGTTGACAGGATTTTTATCGATTTAATACCATGAAAATAAACAATCACTAAAAAAGAGAGAAAAATAATCTAGAGAGTTGATTACAATTAAGCAAACAAGTCACATAAGATAATTTTGTTATCTTGATTAAATTAGAAAAGGTGAAATGTGAAAAATGGTTTATGAGGTCCTAGTAAATGGTAATCTATAGTATGTTTCCAGTGATGTCAAAGGTCGGAGTCCTCGATATACCCGAAGGCACATGAGGCTTAAAGTTGTGTTGGTGTTGGTACGAGGCGTGGTATTGGGGCCTACCCACCCACTTTAAGGTCCCTTAATGATAAGGGTATTGGGTTCTTAGCTAATATACTACCCACCAACTTATTTATACTTGGACAGAACATTGAGTCGACTTATCCTCTTAGTGATGAAATCCAAGTAGGTTCACCCCGGTAGGAGTGTTTTGAGGCAGATTATATTTGACATGATTTGGTTGTGTGTGAGGGAGGTTAAGTGAATGCAATTTATTGACCCCTAAATTAGACTATGTGATCAAGCAACTATGAAGGGTTCGTTTTAAATCCCAAAAGGAAATGTTGATTTGATGAAGACAATAGAGAAATGCAATGCTAAAAAGGAAAATAATGAAGAAAATGTACTTGTGATTACTTTTTGATTTTTGATTTTTTAATATTTAGTTCAATTGAAACTCAAAAATAGTTACTCCAGAGGGGAAACCTGCAATGGTTAGATAAAGACAGGAAAAAGAAAAGTAAATTAAAAGGAAAATAGACCGAGTAATTAGGAACAATCCACATATATTGTCGGCGATTTCTAGGAATCGTGGGTGATTCACCAAAATCGCTAGAAATTTACCAAAACTATTAGCAATTACAGGGCAGAGAACCCAAGAAGGATTATAAGATAATTTTAATGGAAAAGAAGGGGATGAGGTCCCACTGAGCATGTCAGTAATGCAGTAGGTAGTTTTTGAGTAGATGTTATTAAGTGTAGAAAGTACCTAAAAATTGAAATATGGCAGACTTTAACGATACCTGCGTCGACAATCATAATTTTAGGATGGTAGAGAACAATGAACAAGAGCTTTTCATCTCGCCAAGTGAAGATACCTGTAAGCAAAGACAACTAGATAAGAGACATTAGATAAATAGGATGATGAGATGCTCAACAATGGTCGATCCCAAGAATCCAAAGGGAATTCCTTGAAGGATGTTAGCTCATTTTGATATAATTAATTGAATTAATGAATATAACAAGTTAAATAATGATAATGATAAGGAGACTAGAATTCAAGATGAAAAGTAAGATCATGTTCTGCTTCGTAGGTGTCCCAGGCTAGAGTGGTGGCAATTTGAAGGTCTTCAAAGTAGTCGTACCAATAATCCATAGTTGTTTGTTGGATTTCATGGAGGATTTTGATCTATTCCTCAATGTCTTCCAAGGTTGGTGTGAATATGATAGTGCACAGAGTAAGATCATGAAGGATGTCAAATTATTCCCACACAAAGGGTTTTTGGACAATCGGGTGATCATAGATGCTCGTGATCAGATGAGACTGACCTGGAACAATCATCTACAACATAGACATGATTGCAAGTAGAAATATTAAGTCCAAAGATATGGATGATAATTGATAAAATGCAATAATTTGATAAAGAAGGCTAAATTAACAGGAATCATGTGCGATTCAAGGGAATCATTGACGATTGAAGGGAATCATGGGCAATTTTGTAAAAATATTGATTTTTTTGATAAACGATTAAACTGAATGGAAACAAAGATTTAAAATGATTATTTTCTCTTGTTTTGATGTATGACTAGATTACAAATGATGAGATTACCTTGTAATGTGAAAATGACTGCAAGAATGCCACAAAAGTTGGTTAAATATGTGATGTTGATCTGTTGATCGTCTGACGCTGTGGAGAGGATATTAAGGGCTTGTACATGCACAATACTGACATGTTATAGTTCCTTGGAATGAAAAAATATAGTTGCTAGGATTTTGTAGATAGCTGGAGTGACAAAATTTCATTGTTGGTTAGAATAAAATTTGATAATGAAGATGTAAAAGGTTAAAAGGTACTTGAAACAAGATTTGAGCTCCTATTTATAATCGTGGGTGATTTTTTGGAATCGCCAACGATCCAGGAAATCCGGAGGAAGTCATTTGGAAGTGGTTTCAACCACTTCCAAAATGGGAATTTCAAATATGGGGACGAGGTTATAATAAGTTTTGATGGGTAAATATAATTTACCGAGGGTGAAAAATGCTTTTATGGAGTGAGTAGGGTGGCTTAGATCATGTTTAAAGTGATGGGTTTAGTGGACTAATGTATGCTTGCGAGATGTAGGTGGGTGACAAAAACCCGATGTCTACAAAGATATTATTTAGATTCTATTGTCTAAATAAGGTACGGGTCACTGTATGTATTTTATTAACGAATCAAGTTTTCTCATAAGAGGACACTTTATATTACCATTAATTAAGTGTGAACTAAACATAATGTGCAATTATGTCGTCTTTAAAACTAATTGGGATGTATGTTGATATGTCTTAATTTAGATATAGGTTGGGTTGAGCCCTTAAGGACTATCAAAATGATAAGAGTATAAGTTATATAAAGGATATATAAATCCTTGGCTAATGCTATAATCTTGGACCTGCAATAAGTAGTTATAGATTGTTGTTAATGTGAGGAACATGCTAAATATTTAACTATAATTGGTAGACATTATATTATTTGAATCAATATGGATAATATTGATTGTTGGAGTATACCTAAGAGAGCTGTAAAATATATACCTTGTAAACCTGTGATTATAAGTTAAATAACTCGAGGCATGCTAAATCAGCCATATAAAATAATTGCATCATGGAAATTTTAGGAAACAAGTTATGAAGGGCTAAACAAAATCCTAGATAATTATGGTCACGCAGGTAGGAAATCATCATAAAACATCCATCTATATTGGGTTTGCATGTATAGTCCCTTTAAGAATTTACTATTAATAGTTAATGATCATGACAATGTCAAAATAAACAAGGTAGCCCATGTAGGTTGTAAATTATATAAAACTTGTCAAGGTGAATGGTTTGGGTTGGTAAATGAATTTAGTTTGATGTTTATCATACTCAAATTTTAATTCAATTATTAGGAATTGATGAAAAACTCTACCACGATAAATGATACTAAGTATTGGAGTTAATACCATACTAATCTAGAAGATAGTTGTATAAGAATGGCCTAGGGTTTCCTTACATGTAAAGTAGTAAAATGTAGAGTTATTATGATAAAAATCATTCTTTCCTATAACAAGGATTTAAGTGATGCTATCATATCCATACATTTAGGTTACAAAAAATAAATATTGTGTTATTTTTATGGGTTTTGTTTAGAGGGGATTACAATATAGGACTATGTTATATGTTCAACCAGGAAATATGACTTTGCAATACGCTCTAGTATTTATAGTAAGGAACTAATCATGGCCATGACATCTACCATTTTTTGTGAATGTAGGATAGTTGTTAAAAGGTTATATTAATGAAATATCCCTTCATATTTTTAACTCACTTTTATAGGGGATCCTCTTGTTGTCTTTGACATTGTATTCACCATTAAATTGATTGATAATGAGTTCATATTTACTAAAGACTATCAAGTGCTATAAATTTCATTAGATAAAAATTTTGTGTCCTGAAATAAGTGCTTCATACTCAACAATATTATTTGCGAAAGGGAACCCAATGTGAAAAGCTTTAGATATAAATAACCACTTGGAGTGATAAGAAGCAAACCTACCCCTAGCCATGTGTAATGAAAGAACCATAAAAATAAATCTTTGACTCAGCTGACTCATCTAAAGTCATGATAGATTCATCTAGAAATTTCATGCTTAGGTTATCTTCCAGGTAGTGGATATTCGATGAGTTGATCTACGATGACTTGTCCTTTTCTATCTTTTTTATTTACATACTCGATATTAAATTCACTTAGCAAGATAAACCTATTGGCTGTTTTATATGTGAGAGTTGGTTTGGATAAAAGATAATTTAGAAGATCAACCTTGGCTATATGTTTTGTTTTGTGATTGAGCAAGTAACACTTAAGCTTCTAAAATGCTACGGTAACTATTAAACACACCTTTTTAATTTGAGTATAGTTGAGATCATTTGAAATTAGAGTTCAAATGATATAATATACAATTTATTCTCTGCCCTGAGCATTATTCTTAGCCAAGAGAGATCCTATGATGAATTTTGATAGTGATATGTATAATCTTAGCAAATGTTCTTTTGTAGTAAGAGGGACCAAGACTAGTGGATTTGTAAGATATTGCTTGAGCTGATCAAAAGCTTAATGACACTTCTCATTCTAATGGAGAACAATATTTTTATTGAATAAGTGTGTGGAACAATGACACTTAGTGGTAAGATGTGTTATGAATCTCCATATTACTTATATCTTGCCTTGGAGGTTGCGGAGTCAGGTGATTTTCTTGGGAAGAGGCATTTCCATGTTTGTTGTGACTTTGAATAGATATACTTTAATGCCTCATATAGACATAATGAAGCCTAATTTTTTTCTTGACATGATGCCAAAGATGAAATTTTTAGGATTGAGGTACACTTTATACTCCTTTAACCTTTCAAATATTCCATGTAGAATGACATGATGATCTTCCTTGGTTTTTAAATCACCCAATATATCATCAACATAGTCTTCAATAATATTTTGGTATATGTCATGGAAAATGACGACCATGGATCTTTGATATGTTGCACCATCATTCTTGAGACCAGATGACATGATATGATAACAAAAGGTCCCCATGGTGTAGTAGAAGTAGTTTTGTGTTCATTTTCAAGTGTAAATTTGATGTGATCATAGCCCGAAAATCCATCCATAAGGGATAACATCTCATGTCTTATTTTTGAGTAAAATATCATGTCCATTTTAGGTAGAGGGAAGTCATGTTTTGGATAGGATTTGTTAATATCTCTAAAATTTGTACAAATCATGATCTCTATTATCATCTTTTAAATATGAACAATATTGGAGATCCACTCAGGATAGTTGATTTTTCAAATGAAACCCATATCCAAGAGCTTTTGTATCTCCTCTTTGACGAGAAGAGCCACTTTTAGATGCATATTCATGAGATTTAGTTTGAATGGTTTGGAATTTTCATACACAACTAAGTGGCGTACCACATGTGATGTATCCAACCCATGCATGTTTTCATAGGTCCAAGTAAAGCCATATGAAAATTCACGAAGAAGTATAACAAAGTTTTTTTGTTCTTAAACGTTGAGAGTAGACACAACTTTGATGATCTTAGGATTTCATTCTGTTATGATGTTCACATTAATGGTTTATTTTATGAGGAGTTTGGATTGATCCTCCATGTGAACAAGTGTAAGGGGATATTAATATCCTTTTCTATTGGTGCTTCACGGAGGTTTCCACCAACAAACATGTATCCTTTTCTTTACTTTTTATATATATTTTGTTCGATAGTGCCTCGGGGAGGTTTTCAGTAGAGGACTTTGTTTTTTTTTTAATTCTTTGATTTATTGTATCTAAGAACTTAAACCTCTTCACCAAAAATGATTTCATCATCTAATCCAATTTCAAATCCTATCTTATGGTCTTCTGGTGGGATGTCGTCTCTAACTCCCATAAATTCAATAATGGATTCATCATTTTAGAAGAAGTCTATTGGTAAGCGATTTTTTTTGGTCCTACTCAATGAGTTGAGGATATTAGAGGTCTAGATTAATAGTTAGGATGGTAGTGTTGTATAAAATGTTTGTGGAAATAATATCCTCTTAGAGGTGACAAAGAGATCTCAGTTCGGTGTCAGAAGAGGATTCATCGCTAACAAACCCAATATCATCAATACTGTCATGAAAATTACTGAATTGTTTGTATCCTATACCAGAGTGGTTGATTTTTTGGGAGAAATAAGATAGGTTATACTGTGCCTTATTATTTGGTGCATGTTCCTTTACCTTTGTAATCGATGACTTGTAATCTTCTGTTTGGTATGGGATATTTTGTTGATTGGTAACATGAAAAAAAGTTGTCATCATATAACCTAGATCCCGAGCAGCTTTGAAATTTCTCATATAAAAATATCCTACCTTTGATGAAGTTAGAGGCATCGAATTGATATGGAATTGTTTCCTTTCACTTACATATGTTGGGCCTACCAAGGCTACGAGGTGATAGTGGAATTCGGACTACATGAAAGCCTTAATTCCTTTGTCAACAATCTTGATTTGGGTGTTCGGTGGGTTCTTTTGAAGTGGAAATAAGTTCACAAGGGTGGTTATGGGATGATGATTATTTTTATTCCTCAAATTCAAAGTTTTTGGCATTTTTTAGTGAGTGGGCAGGAAATAGCCTTTTGTACTGAGTATGTAACATCCTACAATATTGGAAAGGATTTAGAGCTTTTTGTACTGAGCATATAACATCCTACAATATCGGAAAGGATTTTGGTCATACTACAATGACTTCCCTACCCTCGTCTATTAATTTAATGCATTGACAATAAGTGGAAGGAATAACTCACATAGCATGAATCTATGGATGACTAATTAGGAAGTTGTTTAGGAGATCAAGATTGAGGACATGGAGAGAGCTTGGTGGGTGTCATGCCCAACTATCAGGGACAGAGAATTATTTTAGGTTACCTTTCTACATTTTCATATACCTTAATGGTTATAATATTGGATTCTAATGATTTATCCGAATTTCCTAGGTGTTCAATAAGATTCAAACTACATATATTTAAAAGAAAAGCATTATTAATAAGTACTCCTTTTTTATTTTTTATTTGGAAACAAAAGCTACAATGCGTAGTGGGGATTTTTTCGATGTCATCACTTTGACTGAAGATGTTTTTTTTCTTGGGGATAAGTGTCTGATCGAGGTTGGAAATTGTAAGGGGTAAATTTGGTTCAGAACTCTTGCTCCCATAGGACCTAATGTAGTATATCCTTATAAACGATGGATGTTTCGAGAAGATTTGTGATAGAAATTTACATGAGGGCAGTCTCAAGTTGTTTGATAAGATCATATTGGCCCCCTGGAGTAGGTAGAGAAACTAGTTTGACATTGAATTTGTTTTTTCAGTAGAAATGTGATTGTTGATAGGATGAATATATCTAGTAAGGCTTTTGAAGGAAGATTTTTCATTATTCATATTATTGGTGGGATAATTTTGACCCTTATCATATTATGGATTAGCTTTATTATGTTTAAAAAGCATAGTGATATTTCCAAGTTGTTTGTTCGGTGATTTTAGGGAGCTGGTACTACCAGTCTCAATGTTTCCATGATTAATCAAGTATTGAATGCAGTTGAACTTTAAGCAATAATTTGTCAATCTCCCTTTGATGTGATGGAATTTACAGTACTCATTTTATTTTTTATCAAGAGGGTTTAGGTTTTCTTTCATCAAGTGGCTTGGTTAGTGGAAACACTATCATGATTGCTTATTCAAGGTGACAAAATACAAATCACAAAGATTCTCCTAGAGGAGTGTATTGCCTTCGCCTAAAATCCTATTTAGGTGGTCCAATTAGGATAGCGATTTGAGGTTTTGTTTGGATGACTTGAACATGATTTGAATTTGTGACATTTTCTCTAACCACCTTATTGTTCTTATTGAAAAACTTTGGACTTTCTTGCATCTTTTGTACTCAATTGTAGTTATTATATAGCTTGATTGCTTTTTTTGCAATAAGAGCCTTCTCGACTTGTGTCTCTTTCTCTATAAATTCTCCAAAGGATTCCACATAATGAATTTATAGGTAGAAATTAATTTTTGGATTCAAATTAGGTATGAGGATGTTAACCACTTGTTTCTTAGGGCTTGTATAAGGGAAGTGACTTGCTAAACCTCAACATCTTTGGAAATGAAGAGAAGTTTGCATCGTTTATTTTCTTCGTATTGCATAAATCCATCATGGTGATGCACGAATCCATGTTGAAAGTTAATGTTGTACAAACCACTCAGAAAAATATAGGAAAGTGCGACAGATCCTTTAGGTAAATTCAAGAACCATTCAAGTGCTTGACCTATGAAGCTCATTGGGAATAATTAGATCAATAAATTGTAATTGAAAGAAACCTCATAGTATGACATGAAGAATTATTTGACATCATCTCAGGGGTCACCCTTTCCATTTTATTTTTAAAATTATGTCACTTAAAAGTTAGGGGGAAAGGGGACTCGCATCATCTCCTGATCAAGCGTGTAAGGGCATAATGCCTTGAATTTAAATATCATTTTACAATTAAACGTTTACGATTATAATCCCCAAAGGGTGTCCTTCATAACTTTCCATTTTTGGCTGAATGGTGTGTCTTAAGTTGGTGATGAAGGTGGATAAAATTCAGATTTTTTGAGCTTAGAGGTTCAATTGATTTTTTTTTTCTGTGAACGTTTTGATGCTTCAAGATCGATACAGGAAGCTAAGTTATCCAACTAGTAGCTCAATTATCATATATCTTCATGTAACACTCATTTGTGATTGTGATGATAACTTCATTGATTTTTTATTCTCTTATTTGTATGTATTTGTCTTGATTGAGTGAATGTTGTGATTTACATTGTCATGGGCATACTCATGATTTGGTCCTATTGTACTAGGAGGATTGCTTGTGGAGGTACATGGATCCTTGCTACTAATTATAGTATATAAGTTTACATGATTGAAATATGAAGGGAGTTTTGCACCTATTTCTATGATCCTAAGGAGGAATTCATCTTTATTCTGATATAAGAAATTTTCAAATTGGGCTTGATTGGGTTTTGTGTGTAAGAACCCACGGTCAACATTGGATTCACTAGGGTTTACCAAACTATCATCATCATTGTCGTAAAAAATGCTAGGATTAATATTTGGATTAGTGCTCACATTATTGTGTGGGAAATTAATAGAGTGTTATATTGTAATATTATTAATATGAGTTATCAAACAACTCATTATTAATAATATAGGTTGGAATATATTTAGAGTTGTGTGAGTGAGTTGTAATAACCACTCACGTAGCTATTTAGAAGTGTGAGATATCTTGGGGATTGCTAGAGCAATATGAGGTATGAGAGAGAAACTGAGAGATAAGATTGAAGATAAAGTTTGACTCCACTTTTGTAGGATTTCAAACATTATAAAATGTATTCTTCATCAATGTAATTGATATCTAGTATGAATAAAATCATGCGTATATTATTTTTGTTTATTTTTGGTGTTTTATTTTATTGTTTCCATAATTAAATCTGTATCAAATATATCATTTGGTATCATAACAATGTTATAATCTACTTGATGCGTTTATGAGAAAATATAGTTGCTGTGATGTTAGATGCAATTATTCTTGTGTAAAGAATAGGTCATAATTTCTATTGTATGATCTGGGTCCTTGCGATTTTTTATGGGTTTGAAGAATGTCTGAAGAAAATGTTGTTCAAATTTCAGCCAAACCCATATCATGGTTGAAGAGAAAACGTGAAAAATATTCTAACATCTGAAACAATTTCAGTTTGAGTATTATAAATTATTCGATGTATTTGAATGTATTAATTTAGTGCTACGTTCTGGTAATTCTATGTCAATTAATGTTAAGCGTGCAACCTCATGATAGCTCTATATGATAGTGACAAACGAGGGTTAAATTTGACGGCCACCTATGCATGTCAAATAATTTTTAGGTGACGGGTATTTTTAAATATTGCCTTTCAAAAATATTAAAATATTTTTATTTTTATACTATTAATAAAATATAAATTTTTTTATTGTATATATTTAACTTTGTAAATATATATTAATATATTTTACATATAAATATACCTAAAAGATGATGGTCATACTTAAAATATACAAGTTACGTGTGATGGTTAATTCAAATATATAACTCCTAAAACAACTCCATGTAATTATTTTACGGTTAAAATCATGAAAAACGTCTAAACAACCGTAAAATTTAACCTCTGATGGAAAATATTGATTCATCCAATTCTACAGAGACATAGTCATTACTTCTTCTTGTCATTCATCAAAAATATCTGTCTACCAATCCATTTGTTGTCTCCCACGAATGCCTTCCTTCAACTTGCATTTTGACACATTGAGAGCCAACTCGCCGCAGATTTTGCCCTCCCAAAAGAGAAAAACACGCAACCTATCAAAATTTAAAGATGTGTTACTAAGCAAAAGCGAGTTCTTAAAATTCAAAATTAAATTGTCATGCAATTTGTGTCAATTTTTTGGTAAATTTTCATATGTCTAATTTGTTATTTGTGTTAAAGAAAGTGCAAGTCATCAGTTGTCTAATTAATTTAGTATGTAAACATCTGTCATTATATAGTCTTAATCTTAAAACTCGTGTTTTGTGAGTCTCTGTGTTTTTCTAGTTTTTTATTTAGACATTTAGTTATTTAAGTTTTATCATGCCATCCACGTGAAACGTAGAAATAAATTAAATTTTTTTGTTTAAGTTTACTATTTTTATTCTATTTGTGTATGCCATAAATAGATGTAAAAGTTATTATTACTGTATTATTGTTATGTCGTCATTGTAAATCATTTTGTGGTGTCATAGTCATGTTCTAAAATTAGTCAAAAGTTGTTTGTGTCAATAATCAAAATTTATTATCGATGTTAGTGATGTCTTGTGAGTCAAAAGTGTACAAGTATGCAAATTATTAAAATTAAAAAAAATTGCCTTACAGATGCGTTTTCAGTGGTAACTGACATCCATCAATGTAAATTAAGCCTCATGATCAAATCTAGCTGAGTTAGTGGTAGACAAATGGAGGAAGGAGGCAACGAAGGAAGGAGGTCAATCAATAACCTCTCACCAGCCGTAAGCGACGGGGCTGCATGATGAAGTTGTGGCATATTTTTTTGTTGTGTGTTTTAGTTTTTACTTTATGAAAATAAGAACAAATGGATCATACATGTTCAAGTATTGTAATGTGTGAGAAATTTCTTGTATTTTCCCTTGATAGTAAGAAGGTGGTGTGAACTAAATATGTATGCTACTATGAAATGGTTACTGGTTCCATTAGAAAACCTTCTTGTGAGTTGTTGGTTCTCTTAGAAAACCTTCTATGGTTATTGGTTCCATTAAAAGACATTCTTGGGAATTTGTGGTTCTCTTAGAAAACCTCTACATGGTGGTTGTTGGTTCCACTAGAAAACCTTCTAGAGAGTGGTTGTTGGTTCCACTAGAAAACCTTCATTTTGTGGTTGGTGGTTGGCCAAGTTGTAAAACCATATGTAAAACATGAGCAGGTACAGAATAATGTTTTCCCCATGTTCGCACTAAGGGGGAATGTTAGGATTAATCTTTGGATTAGTGCTCACATTACTGTGTGGAAAATTAATATAGTGTTATATTGTAATATTATTAATATGAGTTATCAAACAACTACTTATTAATAATATAGGTTGGAATATATTTAGAGTTGTGTGAGCACATAGCTATTTAGGAGTGTGAGATATCTTGGGGATTGCTAGAGTAATATGAGGGATGAGAGAAGTATTAGGAGATATGATTGAAGATGAAGTTTGAATCCACATTTGTAGGAGTTCAGACATTATAAGATGTATTCTCCATCGATGTAATTGATATCCCGTATGATTAAAATCAGAAGTTTATTATTTGTGTTTCTTTTTGGTGTTTTATTTAATTGTTTCCAGAATTAAATCTATAACAAATATATCACAAAAAGGGGTTAATTCTAATGACATCCTAAGTTCATCTTTTTTTTCATATTGTTTTAGGTGTCATTGTATTTTTGTTTGAGTATTACTTGGTTTTAACACACAAGATAATCGAAAAAGCAAAATAATAAAAACCTAGTTAATCATGTGCACAATTTGATGGGAGGTAAACTATTTTTGATTTTGACATAATTTTTTTGAAATGAAAATGAAAATATTACAAGGTAAATTATTTGGATCTTATCACTCTAGAAAAGATGCACCTTTATATATATTGCTAGGCTGATATATAAAACCCATCAATATATGCACCCTTCTGATATACCTGTCAGTATTGGAAGAAGCTCACCTTCAGTATATGTGCTCATATGTGAGTGAAGTGTTAACATATCTGGAATTATGATGGTTTTTAGTACTTAAGAAACATGTGAAAGGGACTTTTCAGATCGATGACAACCCATCAGATGGAATCCCCCATTCGTATGTTGATGAACACCTCTTTGGGGTTCATGCCTAACAATATTCATGGTATGGAAATCGAGGGATGGATGTGATATATTATCCTTATAACTCCCCAAAAATTTATAGGGATGCTGCCACAAACATATTTATCGTGACTATGTTAGGTGATATATGCATTAGTCCAACACAACAACTTTACATGTAAGCCTATCTTTGGGTTTTGTTCCATGTTATAAATAACATTCAAAATTATCACCTCACCAAATTCTATTGTATCTTGTTTATAATCTTCACAATAATTCCCATTTTATTTTTATATTTCTTCCTCCTTAGTGTCATTATTATAATCCATTTATGTGAAACTTTTTTGGTGGTCTGTTTCTACCATATCCAATATTTCTCGTACATTTCTCAACTAATTCAATACTTCATCCAACACTCCCAGTATGGCTAGATTCACAAAACCTCCCCTTCTTCGAGATGGAATCTTGACTCTTAATGACATATTTATTGTTGGAATTCCTCCTTTTAATCCCATGTATGTCTCATCTCTAGTAATGTTCTCCACTCACACTCTCCTAGAGTTGTAACCACACTTTGATATTTTTTTAACAAAATCGAGCTGTGAAGGAACATTGGACCACAAAAATAAGTACACACAAACAGAGTATTGAATAACACATTAGTTCCATATATTAAAGTAATAATATTTTAATGTGACTAGCTTGGTTATTACATGTGGTAGAACTATGAAAAATAGCTCTCTATGCTACAATCACGCTACAATAGTGGAATTTTAGAACTTCCACACTTATCTTTGGATATTTTTTTCCCTCTTGTGTGTTCTCCTTCTTGTTCTCCTCTTCATTGGTTCTTGTTGAATTTTACTCAATCCAATCCTTTATACCCATAGCTTAATTTCTCTCGAGCTAATTCATCATCATCCATTCCTTATCTTTTGGTAAATTCAACTTCATTTGCTATATGCTCTTGGTCCATAATATGTTAGATATATCATCTTCGACTAAATTTGAGGATATTTACATGGCATGTCTTATTTTTGATTTCTTATGAGTATAACCATATAGTCGTCCTCCTTGTGACACATATTCATGGTATTTTCCTTAATCACCTCCTTGATTTTACGAAGTATAAGAATTCAAATGAAGCTATAATGTTTTTACATGTCATTCTTAACCCTATAAACCCTACTAAAATATCCAACCTATTCTTGCATGACAAATTATGTGCATGTCAAGTGCTATTTAAAAATATAAAATACAAAATAATTCCATAAATAGGTTATTGCACACTTTGACAATTGCATTTTTTAAAGGTTGAGGTTATTTTTTGTTGATGTAAGATTGTTTGTCTTCCTAGGAAATCTCCTACACCACAAGACCATTATTTTTATAGGAAGAACATTAGGGATTTTGTAAGATCTATTTCCCAAGTTGTTGATGATATTATGGATCTTGAACTAATAGATCACATCTCCAAATTTATGGATTCCTATCCAAAATATCACAAAACTTTAGGGGTACCTTACCATAAAAAACCTCATCTTTGAATGGTTTGGTTACATATGGAAGAAGACATTTAACTGACATAATTATAACTTCCTTATTTCAGCCATCTGATGGATTATGGTCATGGATAAGATTTCTCTTTTAGACTCATAATTTAGATATTTTCCATAGAAATGATATTTTTATCACTCCCACTATTTACAATAAAGTGAAAATTATTTCATTACATCCACATATGTGAATGAACAATCCATTCTTTATCTTTAGGTGACGAAGTTTGCAACCTGCATTGTACCAACATTAGAATAAAGGTCATAATCCATAATTTACTTTCTTGTGTCTGTTAGTCTAGGATTTATTTTCCTCTCTTCATTTGTATTATCCTACTTAGGATATTCCACCTCACTTGGAGTTTCCCTACACTTATGGGATATGCTTGTTTAGGTGTACACTTGACTACACTATTCTAGGTGGTGGTTACCACTTGACTACACCATTCTAGGTGTTGGTTACCACTATTTTAGGTGGAGATTTCCATGCTTATAGGAGGAGGCTACACATGCACCTCATATATGTACATCTCTTGCATTATTCTATTTGATCATATTGAGTTGGAGCTATTTCTGTGTTATTGCAATTATCTCTCTTTTATTTTTGTAATTTGTAGTTTTGTATGCTTGCTTTGTTTTATCTTGGAACAATTCACGTCTCTCATCATTCACGTGTGCATTATTCAAACCACCAAATCTATGGCGCTTATCCATTATAGTATCAAATCTGAGATGATATTAAGATTGTATGGTTATTATTCTATAAGTTTAATTTCATTTGAGGTCATTATTTGCAATTATTTGGGTGTTGGTTTTTCCTAGTTTGTGAGTATATAGCCTATTTTCAGGATTATGAGGTTTACAGGACCACATAGTGCATATACAGTTCTAGAGATTACTTCTTTACAGGCCCTATATCATTTTTACAGGCTCCCTAGAAGAATTATCCAGATCTAGAGGTTGATTTACAAACATATGAAGGATGTTTTCGCATGTGGTAGTGCTTTGCATGCATGTTCAAACTTGCAAAGGGTGTGTTTCTAATCAAGAGGCATTTCAGATCTGCAGCATAGTTTCCAACAACCCATACACGTATTGCAAATCCAAATTCAATTACTATTTTTTGACTCACGTGGTAGTGTTGTTTGCTACACTCAGATCTGTAGCAATTTAAGGGTCGCAGTGAAGATCTTATTGATATAACATGGCCACATCCTATGTACAGACAAAAAAGTGCATTTCAAAACTCACCTCCTTTTTCTAAAACTATATTTTAGTGAAAAAAGTGCATTTCAAGTTTAGTGCAAATTCATTTAAAATAGGACTTATTTATGAGAAATAATTATCATAAAACTTTTGATTGGTAGCTCGATATAGAGTGCCATTTTTTAGAAAAGTTAAATATTTTTCATTTCCCAAAGCATTAGATGTATTTATTTTGTAAAACACACTAAGTTATAAAGTTCCAAATTTGGGGGGGGGGGGTCCTACCTAATATAGTTTCAGGGGGGTGTACTGTGTGTTTGACACTTCTTTATTTCCACACATTTCACTATTTTTTGAAACAAAATCCACTACTTTCCTTTATAAAGAATAGATATAAGCTTATTTAATGCACTTACATCTTTTAACTACTAAGAATGGAAATTAAAAATCACCATTTTACTTAGGAGTAAATGGTTGTACTGTATCACAATGGGATTAGAAACTGAGCCTAGTGAAGACACAAACAAAGTTAAGTGGTTTAATAAGTGTGATGCATCTTTTGGTATTTTGTGTCTTTCAGTGTCTCTCATACTCCCCTTCCACATAGAGTCATCCAAATCTCCCAATCAAGTGTGGAAAACCTTAGAAACTTTGTTTGGAAAATTTGACACTATGAGGGGTCATGAGCTAGAAATAGAACTTATCAGCTTAAGTCCTAACAACTTTGACACTTTGGAATATTTCTTTACCAATCTCAATTCCTTATGATTGTAGTTAAAAGAATGTGGAACAAAAAATAAGGATGAATAACTAGTTCTTTATGTGCTTTCCAAACTAGGTCCTAACTACTCTATCTTTGTTTTTACATTTTATGCTACCAAGAGGGCTCTTGGAGCCACATGGTCTATGCCATCCTTAGATGATTTTATTGCTGATCTGACTAAGGAGAAAGACAAGATAATGCAAATGGGTACCTTAAATTCCTCTAAACATTAATCTCTCATTGCTAATAATGGAAAACAAAAATCCTCATTAGACAGAGTATAAACAAAACAACAAGGATCAAGAAAGCAAGAAGGATCAACATTCTTCCACCTTTACATAACACTCTGAAATTTTCTCTTCTAGTGTTAAGTATAAGAAAGAAATGATTAAATGTAGGTATTGCAAAGGCAGACATGATGAAAGAAAATTTTTAAAGAAACAAATTGACCACCTCACAAGTATTCTTGAGAAGAACAAGAAAGATTACCGTTAGTCTTCCAAACAATCTTCATCAACAAGTGAATCCTCCAATACAAATACTAATGGAAAAGGGAAAGAGAAAGAATCAGGAAAGGAGAAAAAAAGGGAGAGCCCTAGTTGCAATTGTACCATCACCTCCTACATGGGTTATTCATTCTGGTGCTTCACATCATATGGCTTTTTTACAAGTGGATTTCACTTCATTAGATCCATATGACATGTCTACTATACGATTGGGTGACAACAATTTTGCACAGGTTTTTGGGGGAGGGTCTTTTGAAGTGAATGGAGGAAATTCAATAATGTTCTTAGCACTCCCTCATTATTAACTAATATCTTATCAGTCTATCAGATTAGTCACCTTGGTTAGGGCATGCGGGTTGAGTTCACTCCAGATTCAATCTATGTCAGAAATATACACAGTGACACTCTTATTACACTGGGTGTAGTTAATCATTAGAATCGACTATATTCCTTCTCTCACTTTATCCCTCCTTCAGATTCTTCACCAGATTCACATGTACTTGATGACACTTCTGAGCTTGAGCACATTTCTAATGAGAACTTATGTTTTAGCACAAATGAATACAGTAGTGATGGGGACCCACCTCCACTATCTCCTTTTCACCTTCCAATTTTAAAGGAGTATTTCTTGATCCACTTACTTTTGGTCCACCTTAGACTTTTCAGGGAGTTGGCATCTTGATTCAGGACTCATAAGACATTAGGTAATCTTCTACTTAGTTACAAGACCCTCCACATTCTTTCTTCACTTTTGCATCAGATACATCATTCCTTCATGGAGCATTTGGACCTTCTACTATGTATGAGGAGCATAGTTCCTTGGATAGGAACCACACCTTGGTTGGAGATCCATCAGACACTTTTCGGCTACCTTCACTTTTCCATGGTGATCCAATCTTCACTACATCTACTTCTGAGCCACAGTCACTCCAGGAGGTTGCTTTTTAGGATACCAGATGGCTACCAACAGTTGTAGCTTCGAGTGGAACTTTCTAGTCCTACCTTCTCTTCTTTGTCTCTCTTTTGGGGGGAGTTTTTTCCCATTGGGTTTTCTCCTTTTACTCTATCTTTGTGAGAGATTCATTTTATGTGGGTACCTCATCCCTTTTTTTTTGGACCCAATTTTCTTTTTCACTTCCCACCTAAGTCGTGTTTGTGGGGGGGGTGTTAGTGTAGGATTTATTTTCCTCACTTTATTTGTATTATCCTACTCAGGATATTCCACCTCACTTGGATTTTCCCTACATTTATGAGACATGCTTGCTTAGGTGTACACTTGACTACACTATTCTAGGTGTTGGTTACCACTTGACTACACTATTCTAGGTGTTGGTTACCACTTGACTATACCATTCTAGGTGTTGGTTACCACTATTCTAGGTGGAGATTGTCATGATTCTAGGAGGAGGTTACACATTCACATCCTATATGTACATATCTTGCATTATTCTATTTGATTGTATTGAGTTAGAGCTACTTATGTGTTATTGCAATTATCTCTCTTGTATTTTCATTATTTATAGTTTTGTATGTTTTCTTTGTTTTGTCATAGAATAATTCATGTCTCGCATAATTCACCTGTGCATTCTTCAAACCATCAAATCCGTGACGCTTCTTCGATAGTGTCTATAGGATGAAATAAGTTCTTTTCCCATTATTTTTTCATATCATACCATATTCATGTGCCTTACAAAAAATGTCCTTTTAGAATGACATTTATCTTATGTGTCATGTTCTTATGGTTCTTACATTTCTTTCCACTATCTTTTTGTAGGGACTTGTCCATGATATAGTTCATGGATAACCTTTAAGCTAGGAACTTTAAGTTTTGCCTCTATTATGGGGCCTCTTTAGTTTGTTTCTTACATCCATACCTAGAGTTTCACCTATCATTTGATTAAGTCTACTTTTCTACAAGAAAATTTCCTTTATGTTTAATTTTTTCCTCAATATTTGGTGCATAATAATGGGTTGTTCTCATCATCTCAATAATTAGGAATCCCATCTCTATTTGGATATATCGGTGTAAACTATTGTATTTGATTACTTTATGTCATTCAAAATATTTGATTCCCTATTTCATATCTAGAGTATGGAAGTTATTTAGTACTCCTATACACATTGGTCCTTTTGTTGTACCGATTGTCATTGTGTGTACTTTTCCTCACAAGCATATTCTAGACAATACCCATCTTTAACAACATTAAAAAATTCACTCCAAGAGGGATCCGTGTTAATTTTATTATCATCCTCTATATCTCCATTAGATTGCTTAAGGTTATCCTCCCATCACCATTGGAATTGGGGTTTAGATTTCAGTAGAGAAAACATTATTTTCTCTTAAGTGGAGAAATTATTCATAAAAAACATTGTATCATCATATGCTTTTATTTTACCTTCAAACATTGAAATGTCAAAACATACGTACACCCTAAAGGGCATGGACCCATGGAAATTCTTACGGTGTGGTTCTTGCATGTGTGTGAAGATACGTGTGAACTAAGTCATCACTGCATCCCTTTACTTTTTCAAAGCTTAGTTAAACATTGATTTTACTAGGTTTGGGTCTTGTTCCTCTTTTTACATCCATTGCAGTTATTTGTGTGAAATAGGAGGATAGTCAAAATGATATCTTATCTCAAAGCCAAAATTCTGATAATTTGACCTCGTTCAATGAGACATGCAAGATCTAACTTGCTTGGATACGACTAATCCTTAGTGAGGATTGAATTTGGGGAACAATACAATAATTGTTAGGGGTTGGTGTGTTTTAATAAAGACAAACTCTTCTTTAAGAAATTTACACATATTTTAAAGAATAATAAACTAAACTTTATTGTAAGATAACAAGAGAGTTCAAAAGAAGAAAGCAATATTTTTGGAAGAGATACCAACTATCTACTCTAAATTACAATGGGGTAAACCCTTGTCTTATAGATAAAAAAACTAATCACATTAAATTGCTTTAAATCTAAACAAGGCTAGCTTAACATCCACTCAACATGCACAAGTATATGAATAAGAATTCTATTTAAACCTAAATAATAGTAATATCCTTTCAACATGCACATGCATGCGATTAAGATAAGTTCTAGAAATAAGATATCGACTAGAAGAATCACTCATAATAGCTTGGCCATCCTTTAGAAACAAACATTTTTGGGTTTCTCTTATTTTTTATTATAGTTGTTTATAGAAATCTCTACTTTAAAATAATACATTCACTAAATAAAGATTAGTGTTGAGGCTCCTACAGAGCAAAAAAAATTGTTGAAGGCCTTCAAAATTGCCTTTAATGTCGTGCTAAAATTTCTTGAAAAATCACAATTTTCTAAAACTGAACTATTACTCTTATGTGGTGGTCCCAATTTGTTACGGGGATGAAACGTTCAATCATCTAAGGAAATGTTAAGATCATATACTATTTATTGTGCGTTCTATCAAACATCTATTAAAGCACTTAAAGTGTTTAAGATTAGGTGATTGCATGACACTGGACTGCCAACTAAACTAAATTATACTTGTGTGTAGCTTTAAAGGATTGTTCAAATTTATCCACCTAATAATAATGGACTGGTAATGGAGGTCCACCAAAACATCCCCCATTTATATTGTGTTCTTATAAGGTGTTGTTTCTCTATTATGGTTCCAAGGAAGGCGATCGATTTCCTAGATATCCCATCAAAAATTGGAAATGCGAGAGAGGTTTTTAGAGCCCTTAAACTAATGAATGAGACCGTCAAAATAAATTTGTAGTTGCTAAAATTATACATTGATTAGGAAGAGAAGTAATAGTCACGTTGAAGACTCTATATTGACACGCATCTTTCTAAGCCCTTTTCACCACGCTATTTAGACCTACTCTATTATATCTATTTCCAATAATTATCATTAGATTCATGAAAAACTCAAATTTTCCTTTAAAACCACATCTTACCAATTATTTGTTACTTCAAAAATATTCTAATTGCAAATAAACCATATTCTACACTTTAAGAACTATTTAAATCTTGAATTACAATATTTATAAATAGATGCATGTTAAAATCCTAATATATTTTATCTCCCTTTTATCTTTAAATGTACACACACACCTACTCTTCCTACTCTTTACACACACCTACTCATGTTCTTATCTAGACACATCAACAAAAATTCAGCAAAAACACCACTTCAAGATCGACACTACATTAAATAAAACTAAAAATCAGAAACCTTTGACACGTTGGCAAAGGAAAGGATCTGCAAGAAAGGAAAAAACAACTATTTTTTTTAGGTGTCAAGCCAAATTTTGCGGGGAGTTCAATTAAAGAACATATCAGCAAAAACATTTTAAATCAATGGAAGTCATATGAAGACCACCAACTACTCATCTTAAAAAAATAAAACAGCTGAATCATGAATTCTTATCTGGTATGTTCTTTAAACTCATCCGTTAAGGGATAAGTTTGCCACCTTATATCATGGATAACGTGGAACAAACAAAGCCAACTAATAATTCCATAAATATGGTCATAATGTAGGCTTTTCAAAATCTTTGTTCAATAAATAAATCAGGATTTGAATCGAAGAAAATGTCCCAATAATAAAGTATATATTTAGTTCTATTTGAATGGTTTTGGAGATTACGAAATCAAAAAGAATGAGAGGGTAGGTCGAGCAAACAAATATATTTATTCTGTAGCTAATTAATTATAATGTTAGTAGAAGGGTTGCTTTCACTAGTATTATTTTTATTGATAAAAAGAGCGTGTTCTATTTTATTCAAAACCTTTCAATTAATATGAGATTGATTTTTTTTAACGAATGAAGATTTTAGAGCTGTAGAACATTACATACACTTCATGTATAGGCATAGAATGTTGTAGATTTCAATAGAATCAATTTTGTCTAATTAATCATGTGTGAATATAAAAAATATATATTATTTTAATATACTTTGTGTTAATATAAGCAAGTCCCTTGGGTTATAGTGTAATAGTTAATTGGAGACATTCATACATAAATGATTGAGGTTGAAATTCAACTTGCAGTCAAATGACTTATGGTGAGGGTACCCAAAATCATGTTTTGATTAATTCAGACAAAAAAAAATGACGAGGAGATCAACTAATACATTATAAGTTATAACGTGATGGTACCACTCAAAAACCTACATTGATTTATCAAAAAATTGTTGATATGTGCAACAATAATGAGATCCTTTAATACATCATAAGTTATAATGCAAGCTTAACAATAAAAGTTTCACTAATAGAACTAGAACCTAGGGAGACAGAGATATGTTAAGCAATATTTTGTTAGTACACATTGTGCTTTTTAAAACTATTTTTGCTTGCCTTTTGATATCAAATTTTAGACATCTAAAAACGTCCTTGTAGCATTTATTAGTTTGGTGATCCCCCTTCTTCATTATGTGCGCACGCGGTCTGTGTGTGTGTGTGTGGGTGTGCACACGTGTGTGCGTGTGTGTTCACATTTTTAACACTCAAATGGACTCATGCTATAAGGAATTTGTGGGATTGCATAGATATTAAGTGTAAAGGGCCCAAACAATATAAAAGTGACCCCGAATCTTTTGAGTAAAGGATCCTATGGGACTTAGACAAAATGGACCATGTTAACCTTTATGGACAAAGGGACCCCGTAATATATAAGTTATGAATTAAACCCCAATTTCTATAAACATTGGGACCACAACTTTGTTTATAACAACTTGAGATCTTATTTCACTTAATTTAACTTGGTCTCACATAAATAAAGATCTTGGGACCATGTCATGTAATATTAAGAGCTCTAATGATCTCCATGAGACCTACAATTTTTATGACCCTTTTATTCAAGTGAAAATAACTATTATCATTTTTTGGTGATGCAAGATTGGTCATACACATTATATGGTCATACATCACCCAGATATGTAAGATATACAACAGACATGCAATGATCATGTGAGTGTGACTGATATGAGACACCAATACACTCCCCTCACCCACCACATGGAATTCCCATTGTTAGCATTGCTCATAACTTGCAACTTACCTACACCATTGATGGGGCATTGGAAAGTATGACTATTACATTGTTAGAGACTACTTCTCTAATTTTGACCCTAATTCAACTCCTACTCCTCCATGGCACAATATGCATCTTCCACCCATGGATGTGGGACCTCTACATACATGACATATTCGATAGCTTTCCTCTACCATAAGTACAATTTCTTGCCATAGCTTCTTCAACAGTTTCACACTTCTTCTATTTTGACAGTAACAACATTCAATCATGGCACAATACAAATTCTTCTAACACCTATTTTATAGTTCACAACTAAAGCATAACATGATAATGCAACACATTTTAGGGGTTTGATATGATTTTTTATGGATCCCCTTTCTTCTATTTTTTATAGCCTATGGTCCATGAACCTTGGTACGTTACAAATTAGAAGTTCCGTTTTCAAGTTTTGTCTTATCGAAAAATAAAAATAAATACAATATGGAAAAACACAAAACCAAGACCTCCATGTGATTGGCTTATTCATTACATAGACTTGGACATTATCTTTATTCAAGTTTAGCACTTTTCACATCCTACTTCCTTATACAAGTTTGCTACTTATAGTACATGTGAGATAATTGTAGAGATAAATTTAACCTAAAATAAATAAGTCTAAATGTGGGTGTTCTTACTTTATTATATTCGGGTTAGGGTTATAAATAAAATGTACATTTAGATTATCAAATAAATATCAACATTCGGATTTAAATACACATAAGTATTGAAAGATAGATCAATCAATTAAAACACATGTGCCAATTATAAATATATAGATGAAACATAATGTACTTAGCTTTTTGGATGGTTAGAAACTAGTTTGGGCATGTAAGGGGGATGAGCTAGCTGATTTTTTTTTATAGATACTTTGTCTCTGATTCTGGAATTGCACTAGATATGCTCAAGGATGAAACTGTTTTGCATAGTATTGGATTGTTGAACAATTTGGTCCTCAAAAATGATTTCATCTGGGTTGTAAATGAGGCTTTGTAACTTACAAGACCTATGCAAATGATTATTATATGGATCTGTGTGAAATAAAAGGTCTCGATCATATGTGAAATCCTTTAAAATCAACCACCTTGACGCAAAAAATTAATATTTGCTAAAATACCTACAAAAATATTAGAGGTTGGGTTGAAGCAAAATTTGTATGCCACCTATGTTGGAAATAATATTAGGAGGGATCAATCTAAACATATTTATCTACCTATAGAAGTGACATAATAATACATGGATACAACTATACTCAATAACTTGAACAGTTAAAAATTGTTTTGTATTGACTTGGCTTGTTTGTGCTTGACTTGGCTTTATAGGCTCTTGATTTGGGAAAATTGCCTCTTAGATATAGTTTAGATTGCTTCAAATGTGTGTAGGGGATAATACTAATTTAGTTTTTGATTTAGGTAAGACTAGTAGAGATTTTCTTTCTTTTTAATGATCTATACTTGATGAGATCTTGAAAATGCAAGGTAAGTGCCAACTGAGTAACTAAGTGTTTTAGAATTTCTTATATAGCGTTTTTTGGATGTAAATTCACATTAAGTCCAACCTATAGTGGATATGTTAACCCATTAAATATATATAACTATGAAACCAAACCATTAGGTGGCCCAAGATGAGACCATTCATCCTAGGACCAACATATTGAATATCTTGGTCCTATTGAATGGTTTAGTCTATATGGGAAAGACAATATTATGGAGCTTTATGCACAAGGATCATGAGTAATGGAATTCTTGTGACTGATATGAGAATTTCTTTAAGTGGTTGAGAAATGTAATGAAGAGAGAAATCCTTGCAATAGGACTAAGGATGTACTATGATATAACAATTAAGCTCAAAATAAGAGCACATATCACGATTAAAGGGATTATGTAAATACTAACATTATCAAGTGCTAAATTACCAAATTTAATAGGTCTCTAAATTTCCCCTCTTTAAGCTAGGAAATAAAATTTGCTTGCTTAAAGGAAATATATACCTGATTTTGTAAACCCACTCTGTCTTTGCTTAATTTTATTGAGATGCTTGAGGTGATTGAGTGATTGTAAGATCCTTGAAGTGAAACCCACACAATAATGTGTAGAAAATGTCCTTTTTGAAAGAATTTAAATTATTAAAATGAAAAAAATATGAATTGAAATTGAACAAAACATAGGAGTACACATGTTTTCCTTGTGATGGAAGGAGATTCCTAATGAAAAAATTAGAGATAGGGATTAAAACTAAAGAATAGAGGATTGGGGGTGATCAGTCCCCAATTTGTAGAGGTAGAATGAGCCAAAAGGGGTTAGGTGTTTCTTGAACCAAAATAAAAGTAACAAAAGAGGTTGGGTGTCAGTTGACCCAACATAGAATAACAAGAATTTAGGTGTCACTTGACCCAACATAGAAGTAATAAAAGAGGTCAGGTGTCACTTAAACCAATATAAAAGTAAGCAAGGGAGTTAGGTGTCATTTTACCCAACTCGTGTATAATCCAAAGAGGTCAAGTGTTACTAAACCCAACAAAAAGATTAACAAAAGAGGTTATGTTTCACTTGACCCAACCATCCTCAAAAAGGGGTGAGAGGAATGGTGTCCCAAGGTGTTAATAAACCCATATGTACTAAGGGTGTCACTAAACCCATCATAATGCCATCCTCTCATAGAATCACACCGTTGCATACAGATCTAGATTCCAAATGTGAAAAGTTGAAATGGATGAAGTATGCTCATGCCCCCACCATGTATTGTATTATTGCTTTTGAAACTTTAAAAATGTAGAACTAATGATGTGTATGATCATGCACCTTTTATGACAATTTGATAATACAAATGCATGCCATATATATAATGTACAAATTAGTATTGGAGATTTAAATTAAATTGTCATTGTGTCTCCTACATTATGTCATAAGAAATAATGAACTCTATGTTGAAACTATGTATCTTTCCCTAAACCTATATCAGAGACATGAAAAACCTTGTATTTTAAAAAAATTAATAAATTAGCCATTGAAAGTTGCCCAAGATTATACTGCCCATCAAGATCATTATCATATGATGGTTTAATCCTCTATTGAAAAATTCTATCTAGATTGAATTTATGTGCCAAAATTTTATTTATACCTTTTTTTTGTCCCTATAGCATGTCCCATTATATTCTATAAGTTATAATTCTTTATGTGTGTGTAAATTGCATTGATGTTCTTGTGATATGTAGACACAAAATTCTGTCTTGACAGTAGTGTCAGGCGCTCTTGTCCATCATGCGGCCCATGTCCTCTTTATGTTTGATCTTATTTTTGACATTTGAGGTCGGTCTTTTTAGTTTTCCCTCTCATCTCCTGAGGTACTAGTCGGCATGTCGAGTCATTAGTGTTGAAATTCAAACAAGAGATCCCTATATAAACACAACATACATACCAATATCTGGGCAGACTATTCTTATCAAGGGCTAGCTATCTACATATAGCAAGGGACTGCATTTGGGCTATTACTCTGCATACACACTACATAGGAAGGGGAGTCTATTCTATTCCATCCACACTGAAAGCACCCTAAGCTTTACAAATTAAATTGCATGACTAACTAAGGAATGCTAACACCATTGCCACCTTTAGTCAAGGTTCTAAGTCTAGGAATGTAACATTAAGATAGAAGCTAAAAGAAATGCTTAACTAGTATGAAAACAATACAAAATCTAACTAAACATGCCTACTAATATGCTTGAATTACCTAACATGGGCCTAAATAATCCTAAGAGGTAAATCAAATGGTTGTGGTTGCTATGCAAAATAAAGTGAAATGGCCTCTCCAAATCATTAATTGGTAATTTTATATATCCATCTACTAATTCCATTGGAGGCTTTAAGCAAGAATTGAACTTGGCTAGAAATTGTATTTATTATATGAGATGCAAATCAAAACATGGTGTAAAGTATAAAGGAATGAGGTGCATTCTTTTTATATTTTTCCTTTTAGGAGAAAATTATATTTTGGTGCATGTGTGACTAAAAGACCCAAATTAAATTATAATTACTAAGCATGATTAGGCTATGCTAATCACAATTAGTGAATTACCAAGTGATTGAGAGGTATTAAGCCTTAATCAATTGCTTTGGATCAACTAGGAGGTTAGGGTAATAGTTTGAAGCTTGTTGAGATGTTTGTGGAGGTGAATGGGGTCATTTTGAGTGGTTGGAAGAGGGATTTGAGTCAATATCAGGGTATTTTGACAAAATCAAGGGCAAAATAGGTTTAAATTACCTCATAATCGCTAATTGTATGTTTTGAAGAGGATTTTTTCTTACGATTCATCGTAAAGTGGCATCATGAATGTGAAAAGGGCCTCTACAATCAATAGTGTGGTGTTAATTGGCTAATTTGGTAAGGAACATTAGTTAATTACCGAAAACCACTAATTAAAATGGATATGGCAAGAATAAGAGTGATTTGTATGCATTTTGGCAATAAGATTGCCAAAGCAGAATTTAGGTGTCTACAGGAGAAACAAAAATATAACTCCATGTATATTTAAAATGACAAGATTTATGAAAATGTAAACCATGAACAAATTATCTTAATAAAATGCTAAATTAATAATCTCATTACATATATCTTTTCGATACCTTTTCGGGGAAAAAACAAATGGGTTCATTTTGAGTTTGGGATCAAAAGTTATGGCTCCTGAAAGGTGGGAAAAACAAAATCACTACAACACAGTGTAATGGCGATTGACTATGTAGTATAGGTGCCAAACTATGTATCATAGGTGCCAAAATAAAGAGAAAAGGTGCCAAAACATAGGGCATAGGCGTAAAAGTAGGGAAAAGGCACCAAAGCAGGGGAAAAGGTGCCAAAATAGAGTAAAGGTGTGAAAACATAGGGCATATGTGTTAACTGGCATGAAGACAAAAAATTAAAAATTTGAAGGTGCAAACAAAACTGAAAATTCTCGAAACTTTGACATCTTGTTTTAGGGATACAATACTTTTGAAAATGATAAATAAGTGGGGGGTAATCCCCACAGTGGGTGCTAAAAATGTATATGTTAGAAAATATTAGTGTTAGAATGTAAGAAAACAAACAAATTGTTATCCTATGTCAATCCATCAAATAATACCTCAGATTGAGAAAGAGATGGAAAGGCGGGGATAATAAATCCCTGTACTTAACAATAGAATTCAATGCTCCTCCTCTGTTTTGTTGGGTTTTCTCATGGATGGTGTTCATTTCTGTAGATTTTGTGAAGACACTTGGGGAAACACCTCCCCTTGATTTTATTGAATTGAGTGATGCTTAATGAAGGATGGTGGATTGGATTGCGGATGGATTGATTGATTGAAGAGGATAAAATACAATATATTTGTTATGGATATACAATATATTCATCCTTTCTTTCATCTACCTCTCATGGAGGAGGAGATATCAATTTATATTTTGTAGGAGAGAAAATGGAGGGTGAGGATTAATCCAAGTAGGATAAATATCAATGAATGAGGATTAAGGAGAGGATCAGAATTATTTAGAATGGAAAAATCTATATTTTATGAGTAATCTCTAATGAGGGAAGAATATTTAATTGAAATTAAAATTAAAATGGAGGGAGAAGTTTAAAGAGGCTTCTAGAAATAGAAGCCTCTAGATTTAGAGGTAGATGATGTGATTAATTTAGGATTAGATTAGAATAATAAAAGATGATTTGGGATGTGATTACATGGAGAAGCTATGTGTAGATATAAGTAGAGTAGGTGGGTAGATGTTTGTAGGAATATTAAATTCCAAGAAAATGATAATAAGGATTAAGGTGGGATAATAGGATATAATAATGATTTAAAGGGATTAATGATGAGATGGGATATTATATAAATGATGAAATCGATTAAGAAAAAGGAGATATCTGATATTCTATAGGAAAGGGATTAATTTGATAATAAGGATGTTAGGATATTTTGTGGGAAAAATTAATCAGAATTGATTATGTCAACATTTTAGATGTCTACAACTACAACATAGAATCTACATCTATGAAACTTTCAACCAAAAAGAAAAATCAATGGTTTTTTGAAATAACCCTAGGTATAAAACACTACAATTATGAGGAGAAGAAGAAAATTAAAATATAAGCGGCTCAAAATAATAATAGGCCAATCAAAATGAATGCCCTTGACTTTATCTTTACAACTACACTCTCATCATTAAAACACTAAAATTATTGAGTATCATTTTTGTCCATATACATTTTTATCCTACCGAATTAAAAAATAAAATGTAAACACCATAAAATAAGGTGGTCTAGCTGAATCCCCATATAACATGAGTAGAATTTATTTTTTAATAACGCTCAATGAAGAGTTGTGCAGCTTTCAGGCATCTACTATCCAATGTTTAAATTTGAATAGATTTCCATATAAACCGCACTCGTTAAACATATATGCATCAACAGTTGCCGAACATATTTTTTTGAGGGTGAAGTCTATCAAGGGAAAGGAACACGTGGTTGTGCACGCTAATTTGAGGGGGATATACAACAATATAAATATCATAAAATTTGAAAAAAAAAACTTTTGATAGACTTTGTTGTTTTTAATCTAAATATTTTATTTTGAGTATTTATATTGTGTGGAAAGTAGTTTTTAAAAGTATTTAAATCAAGTATTTTTCCATTCAAAGAAAATTATGGTCAACCATTTGTAGGGAATTATGTCATGAATATTTTTCCACTTACGTGGAATCATTTGATCTACTGATTGTTTGATGTGACTCAGTTTATTGACTACTTTTTTTTTTTAAATTTTAAGTGAGAAATTGACATGTATTAGTCCTTAACTTTACATCTACCATCACCATTATTGGTCCATGTTCCACAATTGGCTCCTCTCCGTTTGGTGGACATATTTTCTTGTCCCACATGAGATCTTAATAAATGATCAGATATTCAGACTGATTATTTTTTGATGACTTTTGGGTGTGAAAAATATAAATGTATCTCCTAATCTTCCCTTGAACTAAGTCATGAACCCTATTCAAGACAAGAGTGCATAATGTGACCTCTCGTGTCTGTAACAAATGCACGTGACTTTTTTTTTACAGCTACACATCACCATAAAAAAATCAAATTATTGAATACAAACAATTATATCCGTTTTGCCCATACCAAATTAACACATAAAAGTCCATACCCCATAAAATTGAATGGTCTCCCACTAAGATTTGACACCCATCCTCGATGTTTTTGTCTATTGTAACCATATTTTATACTTTGAAAAATGGTTAGCCAGTCCCTATTTGACGTGAAAGAACTTACAAAAATTGTCATTATCACTCTACACACAATCAATATAAATATAACTGCAACATTATATAGATATTTAAATAACATATTTTGCTAAAAAATGTGTTTATATCGAGCATATAATCCCTTATTTGACAGTTGTAAATATCATTAAAACAAACAATACATATATAATTATTAAATAAATAAAATGCATTTATCAGAGATGGATGTTGATTGTTTAAAACTTATTAACATCAGAGATTTTTGGTTTGATGGGTGGGGTCAACTGTCAAATCTAATCCTTGCTATTGAATCCTCATGTAATCCTGAGTGCATAGAAAGTTGGAAATAAGATAGTTCAGACTTGTACCACTATTAGCCTCTGCACATGAGCCAAAATCTCTAGCGAGAGAAGAGCCCGTAATGATTATGACGATGGGCTATTCAGCTCCTTTCCCACACATGTAATAAATTGCAAGCCAAGGGGCGCTCAAAATATCTATAGGTTTCCAAATGTTATTCGTTTATGTAATTAAAAATATTAATTTACAAGTCTCATTAGACAACAATTAAAATTGATTTGAAAGAATGTATATTGTGCCTCAGTTATTGCAATTCTTGTTGAAAAGCTCAATACAAATGATATTTGGAGGTCTTCAAGTTACCTAAAGTGCACTTTATCCTTCCATGTGTGAGTAACATATTTGTTGCATCTTCTCTCAAGAAACGAATTAGACAAGATTTGGAAATAAGTTGCATCCTCGTAATCTCCAGTACGTACACAGTTTGAAATAAGGTGGTATAGACTTAGACTACCCTGCAACATCCTCTTAAGGTTCGCACATGACAGAAATGTTGACCCAGAGATGATCCCTCTTCCGCCGACGTTATCAAACATTTTTTACTTGGTTTGCATACATAAACTATTCTAGAAAGCTCATTCTTATCTGTACATTTCTAATGTGTCAAATTTTAATTGGAAATTTTGAATGAAAAAATATATTTTTTCGAATATTTTAAAAATATCGTACATGTCTCTTGACCAACCTGGGTTGTAGGCCCATTCCACATCAGAGCGCATACAAACTTACTTTAAGGAGCCTTTAGTGCACTCAAAGCAGGCTTTATAGCCCCATGTGTGGAGCCTACCTCTTAAGCCATGACTTACACCAGACTTGGAAATAAGCCTCATCCTCATAATTAACAATGCATGTAGAGTTGGAAATAAGGTGGTGAAAACTTGTATCACAAGGGCGGAGTTAGGTCAACAATTAATATTTCCATATATAAGATCGAACCCAAAAAATTTACTTTGAATCTTTGTATTTACATTCTCGTGGCATAGTTTTAGAAAAAGTTCTTCCCTTTATAATACTTTGTTAATATATGCACTCAATTCAATAATAAGGATGAAACTTGGGGCAACAAAGCCTTTGTAAACAATTCTCGAGGGAAATGGATAGTGGATAAACTACCCGCCATCACAGGAATACGTTGTATCAAAGTGTTATGTGCATTAGAGTACAACCTATACATCCCTTTCATAGTAACCTTGGGGCCCACAACATCTTTGTAGATGATCAAAAGAGTCTTTTGTGATAACACAAGCTTGATTATTAAAAGGATGTCATAATGTTAAGTGTAAGAGGGAGAAAGAAATTCATGAGGAATGGTTATATCTAACTCACATGAATCCCTCAAGAGTCCTACATATGTGAGAAGTTATCTTCCCCACAACACAAACCTATATTTTCCCCAACTATATATGTGTATTGAATTTTGACGAAGGAAATGCATATTGCGTGCAACTTCCATTAGAGAGACATGATTGATACCTCAAACTAGACATTTTGACATGATCAGTAGGTTGCAAAGAAAGTATTTATAGGCAAGGTAACTCCATGACCTCTCCTTCAAGAAATTGTGATTTTTGCCCTCTCGGGCTTGACATGCGCCTATACCTTGAAACCAGGGTTTTTTAGAGGAAAAAGACATGAAACTCGAAATTTATCCAATTTTTTTTTTTGATATTTGGAACTATACATCTTTAGATAATTACAATGTTACTAAAAAAATAATCAAGGTAAACCATGTTATATCGAGGGAGAATTTCGTGACAGAGTGCAGTCACAGTCAGGGAGACATGGAAGCTACCATTGTTAGAAAGAAAATACTAGTTTGAAGTTTTGAGGAGCCTTTCAAACCTACCACATAGTTTCTAAAGGTCAAGAAAGAGAGTAGGAAACCTATGGTTAAGAAGAGGAATATTTTGTAAGAAAGATTCCATAGTGCTCAGACAGAGAGCTCAAATAAGACTTAAACAACCTGCAAGACAGAGAATTGACTTCCTAAGGTAAATATTTCACTTAAACTTTGTATCAAACTCCATTGGGATGGTAGTTAGATGTCACATAGATAAAAGAAGCCTTGAATGGTTTTTATAAGTCTTTAATGGTTGTAAATGTATTGAATTTTTCTCTAGAGTCAACTTAGTAAAGAATATAGACCTAGAGGGTAAATTGGGAAGGAAGTAGGGAAGAATTTCAGATTTGGACCAATTCAAGTTAGCTTCACCTTAAAATTCTACAAAGAGTGATCAAAACATAAATATTTCCTTCAAAGAGTTTTTAATTAGTTTTACTCAATGTCATTCCATTGACTGTGTTTCCAAGTAGTCCCAATTGGGCAGTTTACAAAAGAAGACCAAGATAATTAGTTTTAGAGCTTCCAAGGGTCTAAAGGAGTAATATAGGTTGAATGAGTAAGTACAAACATGTTTGTAGCATTGTGTACCCTGATTTGATCCTAAAGGAAAACATTTGCAAGTTTTTGAAGTTTTCAAGCCTAGAAAACAAGGGGCATTTTTGCAAGGTAGAACTAAGTTGAAGTTGTTGAACTAATATTCTTGTTGTGAGTGTGAATTTTATTGATGTGACTACATCAATAAGATCTAAAATAGGGTTTGAGAATAAAAATGGAATTGTCGTTGTCTAAGACTAAGCAATGGGGTTTATAAACTTATAATATTTTAACATGTAGCTAGGATCCTATTAAGTTCTCCCTCAACTCTACGATGGAAATATCACCAAACTATGACCAAATTTTAAGGTTCCCTTTTGAAAGTTGTGGTTCATTGACACTTAGTTGCTCTTGTCAACCTTCTATTGATAAGACAGGGAGATGATAGAAAACAAAATTTCTTTCAGATTCTCCAATCAGAATGAGATTGTTTGGGTAAAGTACTAGGTTTTCAAGACATTTTTACTCTACTAACACACTCACAAACTTATCTTAGAGGCTATGGGATGCTCCAAATTAATATTGATTCTTGGAATTAGGGATTGATTTTTTGACAGGGTTTGAGAACCTAGAATCTTGGACTGCCATAGTTTGAAGGCTAAGCAATGAGATTTTAAGACATTTTAACTCCATAAATCTCTCACAAACCTTTAATCGCATTCCTTCTCTTTACCTTGATAGAGAACAAGATGAAAACTATTATATTTCAATGTGCACACCTTGAAAATTGTTTGAATATGGTTTTTAACCCTAAATAAGGGCTTTGATTGAGACACATGGGTAGAGAACAAAAGTTTTGATGAATTTGGGGATTCAGAACCTGGATAAGATTCCAAACACATTCCACTATATTTATATTTTCTAATCAACTCCTTCTTATCATGCTCAAGGATCTATAAAACATGAAAACATAAAAGAGACCTATATAACTTATCAAGACTAAGACAATTTGTATTAGGATAATAGAAGGGGGTTTTGTGCTTTGCTCAATGTAAACAAGGATTTAAAAAGGGTTTCTACCAACTTTCACAGGACTCTACACGTTCTTAAATATCTAACAAACCATTTAAATTTTCCAAAAAAAATAAGAATACATAGTATAGTCTAGGACGAATAGAAATTCAAACTTATGCTTTCAAAACATTTTAAGCATAAATATTGGACAAAGGAGAAACTACACAGTCTCTAAACTTGAATTCTTCTTATTAAATCCCTTATACTCTAACAACACTCATATGAAGCTTTAAGAATACAAGGAACAATCACAAACCCTATCTTTAATTTTTTTTCTAGTATGTGACAACACATCATAAGAAACCTCTCCACTTTTGTCTTCACGTTACTCCTCCTTGCATCCCAAGCTTTTCTATGGTCTTATCCTCTCCCCTTTAAATGAATAATGATCTCTCCTCTTTCCTTCACTTTAGAATTTAGTTATAAAACATAACCTCACTTGGTTTACATTAACCCAAAGTGGTGGAGATGATACTTTACCTGAGTTGGTATGTGAGGAAAGATGATATAAGATGATTAGACATTTTCAAGCATACCGATAGGTCCCCTTAGGCATCCCATGAAGGATCATGATAAAACATGTATGAGAAATAAAGAAGAAACATCTACAAGATAAGTTGGATATTCAATTTTTGAAATGTGGCTTTTGGGAGGAAAATAGAGATAAAAGGATTATTAAGAGAATGGGGAAGGAATGAAGTAATAACTATACTTATTGATCAAAACTAAGGTCTTAGACCTCATCCAAACCAAAATTGTAATCTTTTACAGAAGGATTCCCCTAAATCAAACATCAAGGAACAAAAAGTTCATGAGCTCTTTCTTGTGATGTCTTCAAGATGTCCACCATGCTTAGTTATCTTAGTATATGATGAGAGTTGCTTCTTGTTACACATAAGGAAAGACCTGCAAAAGAAGAGAAAGAAAATAGTTAAAGTCCCGTATATGAAAAATCAAATTAACATTTGTATAAGTAAGTAATAAGTGTAAAAGTGGGTAAAAGGAAAGTGTGCACCTGATGTAAGAGAGTAAAAGATAGAAAATTGTCTTGATTTTCTTGGAGATGCTACTGAATTTGTTTTCAAATGGGTGAGGATTTTGGGTGATCTCACGCCAAGAATGATTTTTTTGCGTGATCTCACTCCAAGGATGAGTTTTTTGGGCAATCTCATGCCAAGAACAATGTTTTTGGGCGATCTCATGCCAAGAGCGAGTTTTTTGGGTGATCTCATGCCAAGAGAAGAGTGTTGGGGAGAGAGGTATAAATTTTCTCTCCTTTCATGACGCTTATCAAATAAGCACCAATACAGATGGTACATCCTAATTTATTCTGATTAGTTTTGAATATAATTGAACTGTAATAGATAAACTGAACTATGTTCCTGGAGGTAATTGCCTGCTATTGTAGAACTGATCTAAAAACTAATGTAAATTGTGTTGATATGAGAAATTGATTAATTTATGCCCCTAGGAAATTAGCACCCAGGGGGGACATAAGTTCCCACCGCTACTGTCCAAGACTAGGTGCTAGTGTTTGCAATGTGTTTTGGGCCCAAGTCTAATTTGAGCCAATCTGTAAATGTGTTCCTGTGTTGATTTTGTATTGTGTTGTGTTGTACTGAAGCTCAGAGATGTTATAGGGGTGATTTATTCACCCAATAGATGCCCCCCATTGTTTGGAGTGCATGCGACAAATGTAGGAGGATGCAGACCAAATGAGAGAACCTGATAGTGATATGCATATCTAATGTGGATATACAGGGGGTAGGGGATGTACATGGTAGAAACCAAGACACATGCAAACAAGATGGGCTAGTAAACAAGTGTTAGTAGTGAAAATAGTTAGCATGAAAGCTAATACAATGTGATAAAAAATTAGGAAGACAAGATGGATTGTGAAAATTGGGTTTCAAACATGGGACATCGCTCACAATGTCACAAGACAATAAGGACCAAAGCGTCCATAAACATACAATGATAAAAAACATAGGGCATAACCCACCTGCAAGAAAAATGCTACACATGAAGCACCTGTTAGCATGTTATAAAGATAAATATTATGTCAAAGGGTGTATAAATCAATGACAAGTATAGTGATTAGAAATAGTAAGTACTGAAATGATAGAACCTGTGATATGGAAAGTATGATAGTAGTAAAAGTAGATGCCCCGGGAGCCTCAGTGGGACTGGTAGAGAGAGGTGTTGAGCATCACACATCATGTTTGAATCTGTAATAGGTCCTAAATTTACCTTAAGATACCAAGTGAATGTGCATGTGTGTATATAAAAAGATTATGACATATTAAGAATCCATCTAGCATAGGAAACAAAGTGTAATGTGTAAGTAGAATAAGATAACAAGAGTAAATGTAACCAAGATATGCAAATGGTGTGCGAGAGTGATGGTATGCTGCGACGTGTAAGATGGAAGAGAGAAGGGGCAATGATGTCCCCCAGTGGATGTGTATGAGATGATGCTCATTTAGAAATGTCCCCTCAATAGTAAATAATGAACCGTATAACAAGAGTGTGTCATCTAAAATGAGTGTGTTGTGTAGTCATTATTTTACCCTCAATACTTCTTGCTAACCCCAAGCACATCGTCTTATCATCTAACATACATTAGTTTCTTACCCAAGGAGTGCACGGGAACCGATCCGCTCCTTTATGTGAGCTTCACAAGATATTTCCTTTATTAATAGAGGATTATTTATAGAAAAAGAAGTACATGCATCTACTCAAAAAGGTACAAGATATAACTAACAGATCTACACATCAATGCATCACAAAAGCTAAATAAACATTGTAAGAAGTACAAGAAAACAAGATCTGAGTCATGATAAGCCAAATAACATGAGGGTTTACACCCATAAGCAAGTTTTACATAATAGATCCATGTATATTGATTTAACAGAGTTCTGGTAGCCATATTACATTCAAAAGGGTCATCTCAGACCATATACATCAAATGAATGAGACTCAACTCCTGTAAACCTATCTGATCAAAGATCCTATCTATACTTTTCCCCATTATATCCCTTTTTATAGATCTGAGTACCCATACATATGCTTAATGGTATCCCTTACAACCCTCTAACACTAAGTACTCTAAACCCTTAGCATTTCCTAACATTTCTACAACACTTTGTTACTCTCCTTCTCTTTCTCTACTCCCCTTTGCACTCTACACCTGTGTGTATATCTCTCTATGTGTGTCTATACTGTAATCTACATCTATTCCTATCCCAAGCACATCTTTAAATAAGATCATCGACCACCTCCATGACTTATCTTGTAATAAAATTGTGTGCCAAGTGTTGATGTGGTCCTCCATTAGTGAATGCTTATCATTTTTATAAACCTTCCACTAACTGTAATGATGCCTCTGGGAATATTCCCTATGTGGAATATCCTTTTCTTGACCTCCAAGGTTCCAGGATGACACCTTATCCACTTATCATGCCTAGTCGAGTCCTCACATTTTTCCTCAAGTGACTCCATGATGCCAAATATTGTTAAGTCCTTTAAACCCTTGTTTTGCCTCCCCCATGTGTGCCCTGGTTTCACTTAAACCCTTCTTAAACCACTTTTTCCTACATGTCTTTCCCTAAACGACCTTATATCTAATGATCATGTGTGCACACACCTATTGGTACTAAACCAATATTTTAGGGTCCAACATCACCCCACACTACGTGTGTTCTATGTCCTCAAAAACATTCTACTTCCTCAAAGAATAAATAATAGAGGTATTGAAACAATTAAATAATGGAAGGATGGAATAATTGAATAATAGAAGAATATGATACTTTTGCATGAAGAGTGGGAACTCCTTCTTCACTGATGCCTCTATCTTTTCCCATGCGTCTACTTCTCCCTGTACACTTGCTGAAGTAGGTCACCCACTAATGTGCTTACTTCATCAAAACTAAGTTCCTCACTCTTAGCTTTCAGCGTATCTACAATGCTTTCCAGCTGCTTGCTAAGATCGCCTAACACATCCATCCTGCGAGTGACTTGGGGGTACAGTTCCTTTAGCTTATTCTTAATCAAACCCCGTAAGGTTTTGATTACTTCTAACTTCTTCTCAACTTTAGCTAGGATCTTGTCATGCTCTGCCCTATTGCCTTTGTGCTTCTCCTAAAATTATTTCAGATCCACCTCATGTGTAGCAACCAATATGCTTGCTACCCTATCTCTATTGGCACAATTATCATACATGGCTTTGGCGATCTATGTGGTGGTCTTTACTGCAGCAAGGAGCTCGGAGTACTGAGTCACTATCTCCCCAATCTTCCATCTTTTCCTCCACTTTTTGGTGTGTCATCACCTCCTCTGCTAATTCTAATGTGAGTGGCCACCTTTCTATGGTGAGGATGTGGGTCAAGTATTCCAAGCAGTGCATGGTTGACTCATATTTCTACTCAGGCAGGGCTAGGTATGGGTGCTTCAAGATAATGGCATCTGAAATGGCCTCTATCTTCTTATGGACTTCACGCACCTTTTCCTTTTCATCCCTCAGCTCACGCCTTAATTATGCACTAATCAATTCCTTATTTTTTATTCTCTTTGTCCCACTCAATGATCTCCTCATTATTTTTCTCAAGCTCTTCCTCCAAGACCCTTATCTCTATCATTTCTGCCTGAAGAGTCTTGCCTCCACCTCCACCGATGCTTTGTTGAGTGCATTACAAACTTTCTCATCAGACAATTTTTGGGAATTTACATAGAGGGTTTACTCCCTTGGCATTTGGTATCTTCATCAATGCATCTCGAATTTACCTAAAACTCGGGTTCATCAATGTGGGACTCAAAATCCCAAGATAACATTTTCCTTGTGCATACGGGTACACACCTTATTCATCAAAAGAAGAGCAAATGAGGAGTTAGTTTTTGGGCACAGTACTTTAGAAGCACGCACATAATACCTTGTTTGGATCATTAATATAAGTCATTTCTTGTTTCCTATTCATCATTACTATGCCCTTTCCACTTGTGTGCGTTGCCTTTGGGAAGTTTACTACTAAGCTGAGGTCTTCACCCATGCTTCCATACTCCTTTCCCACACTTGCACGTGCTTTCCTTAGTTTCCTTCAACACTTCTTCAGTGAACTTTGCTTGACTTTGTGCTCCACCAACTGTTGGATAATTCTTACCACTTCCCTCTCTATGGTATTATCCATCTGCTCCTTGGTTCAGGGTTCAGGGATCTTCTTATCCCTTTCATGTTTACTTCCTCACTCCCCCCTTTGTCATTAGCACCTCCCTCATTCTCATCCTTCTCTTCATTTCCTTCTTCCTCTGACTCATGTACATCATACACATGATGATTCTAAGCCTCTTCATGCTCTTCATCATCCTTTTTCAACCTCCATGATTTCTATTTTTCCTGAGTCTAACCTTTTTGTCACCCTCTTCTTCTTCCTTATTGTTGACTCCAATTCAGGGTACTTCTATTTTTCATCTTTCTCAGGTGACTCTCCCCTTATTAGATACTCTTCCTTCTATGTCGAAGTCTCTTCCTTCTATGACGATTCCTCCTTCTGCAGGTACTCTTTTCTCATGGGAGACCTCTTCCAGAGAAGACGTAAGTACTTATGCCCATGCCTTATTCTTGTGCCCCTACTTTATGTATTATCTAGGTGCTTGACGCCTTTTTCTCAGGAACCTCTCCTATGTTTCTTTTCCTTTGCATAGTATTTTTCTATGTGGTGGGGTCATTAGGAATGGAGACATCATCTTCAACATAAGTTCCCTTTTCATACTTAGGCCTTATGCGTAAATACACCTTCACTTATTGTCCTCCCTGCAATAGGCAATGTTACTAGTTTTAACATGTGCACGTCATGAGAGACATAATTCTCTACATAGGCTCACTTATTGGGGTATATTAGTTTCTTGTGCATCTTGCGGTAGTCTTGATCTACTAAACTTAGATCAAATCTGATTTTCTTCACCTCTTTGAATCGATTAACCCCGTCATAGAAGTACTGCGTTGTGAAGGAGAAAGGTAATTTACACCAAGGACTCTTAGTACCATTTACCAAAGTAAATATACTAATACAAAAATGTCTTGTATACAATGAAATCAACCTATCCTTGTACTAATGAGGGTAAATTACTCATGTATTCTCCATTCATCCCCAAATGCATCACACATCCACTTATACCACTTTTCCAGGTGTGCCTTATGAGCGGTTGTCATGGTGTCACAAGTATACCATTCAAACCTCTTGGTGGGGGAGGGGTCCTCATCTAGGTATTCCAAAACAAACTTATCTGGCCCATCAAGCACTCTAATCTCTAAAAATAAAATTGTGAGGAGGAATTACCAAACATGATCTTCTCTTCATTGTGCATGATGTTTATAATCTCCTCCACGATAAAAGTTGAGAGGTTATACATGGTCCCCTCTGAGATCTTTTGGCATACATTCAACTAGGCCTTGTTGATCTATGTCCATATCTCTTGCCCATTCAACTTTGTAACCAAGTGTGCATGGCCATCCTCATCACCGGGTAAGTAATTACAGAAATGTCAAAGTAGCGTGAACCCTTCTTGTAGGCATAAGCCTCAATGGTATTTGTAAGGGCTTCCTTATCTTCCAAATCATCATCTAATGATCCTCCTTCATAGATAAGGTCGGTGAACTTAGAAATTAGCTGGGGGGTTATGCACATCCTCCAACCTATGAAATAGAAGTGGTATTCATGCACACACAACATCAACCATTGGTATAGTCACTTGGGATTTCTGAAATAGGGAAACTTGTAGAGTTGCAACAACCCATCCTTCTCCATTTTCACCTTTACCTCATCATCATAGATGGGAATTCCATCTAGTGTCCTCTTCTCTATAGGGAAAACTAGTTCTAGTTTCATTTCATTTTCTATGGTGCTCGTTCAATGGTTGTAATCACTGATGACCATCTTCCTGATGTGAGACACCCATTCTTTACAAGTAATGCATGTCATCCGTGTACTATAGTTCTGCACCTACCATTCTTCATTGAAATTGGTAGGTACATCCATGCTTACCATTCGTCAGAAATGTAGATGGCTTGTTTTCCCTTTCCCTTTCCCTTCTTCAGTGAAACATTTACTACTTTCCTTGGTGTCATTCCTTTGTGGGGTCCTTAAAAATTCTTCCTCTCTCCTAGTCTTGGCTCTACCCAACTTTGTGGCTCCACTCCTTTGCAAAAATTCCTTCAAACCTCATGCCCTAGCTATGCAACCCTAACCTAGAAAACCCTTTTTCCATAAGATGGCATAACACCCACAGGATTCTTCCACACAACCTTCTCCACTTATGCCCATGTACTCCTTTCCACTCTAGTTCACTAATCAAACTAGCTATGCACATAAATATTCACAACTTTTCTCAAACCTTCTTCACAAGGATGCCCTAGTTCACGAGAGATCTTTGATAAATTAAAAAATAAGGTAGAAAATAAACACCCCTGATATTCTATTTATAACTTTTTCTCTTCTCTGTGATAAATTCCATACCACCTACCAATGTACTTTTGTAATGAAGGTGGAATTTTATTTCCAACACCAACCTTCACTCTTTTCCTCATGCTCAATCCTATGTGAACACTTTTACAACCTTCTGGCATGCAACTGCCTTGACCATAGAATTCTTCACACTTTCTCCTAAATGCTAAAGTCAATTCTTCCTCTATGTCATTGGACCAATTTCTTTACATTCCTACCTCATGTTGCTCCTATGATTTTCACCCTTGTACATGGTTTCTATAAAGCCTGTTGACACCATCCTTCCCTTATTTTCACCTCTTCCATGTGTGATCTTCCAATCCACTTGTTTTTTATTTTTTAACCCAGTTCATCCAACAACCATAGCTTCTAGCACTTGTCACATCACTCTACCCCACACAAAAATGGATGCATAGTCCTCTAAGAAAAGAAATTTTTTGAAAATAATGAGTGGCTACCAACACACAAACATGCACAAAACAAATCAACAAGAAAGGGAAACATAAAGAAGGGAAATCTGCATCAAAGAAAAACCTAGGATAACTGAAAATACTGCCTTATTTACAAACACAAAGAAGACTTATTTATAGTAGGGCTTCATCCTAATCCCATTGAAATGGCTTGATAACCATGTTCCATCTAGCGCTTGTAACTGGAAAGCACTTGAATCAAGTATATATGATACAATGTATGGGCCCATCCAATGGACTTTGAATTTCCCAGGATGGCGCAAGAAACTTGGAATCATACAAGAGAACCATCTACCCAACCTCAAGCTTACTTGTTCTTGATGTGTCTATCATGCCATGCCTTCTACCTGGATTTTTCTATTTTCTGACTCTAGCAAGCAATAGCCCACCTCTCATCTAACTACATCAAACTTATCAATCCTCTCCTCAAGCAGTTTTGTTCATCATCTAACCCTCCTGCACATGCTATACGCAAGTGATGGTAACATGAATTCAATAGGTAACACAGCTTCCACCAAACACCAATTAAAAAGGTGTGGCCTTGTTCAATCTCTTATAAGTAGTCCGATATGACCATAACACAACATAAACTTTATCATCCCAATCCTTTCTTCCCACATCACAAATCTTGGTTAACGTGTGATTTAAAATTTTGTTAAATGCCTCAGTAGTCCCATTAGCTTGTGGGTGATAAGGGGTAGTATTGTGGTGGGATACCATGAATTCTACCAATAATATTCTAACTGTCTCATTTAAGAAATGAGTACCCCTATCACTTGTTAAGATTAGTAGTCATCCATATCTATTGATTATATTTTCCCACAAGAACCTAGCTATTGTTATCTATGTGCAATCCCTTGTAGGCCACTGCTTCTGCCCACCTTCTAAGGTAATCTTTACATGTAATGATATAATGCAAACCTGTCCTTCACGCGGTTGGAGAAATAGGGCCTATGAAGTCAATTACCTATTTCTTGAATGCCTTTGTACTGGCAATCAATCTTAATGGAATTTCATCTCTTTTCCCTAGTTTACCAAGGCACTAGCAGTGGTCACAAGCCTTACAATACTGTGATACAATCTTTGTAAACCATTTCCCACCAAAATATTGCTAGAAGGATATTGCATGTAGTTGCATTCCCTACATAGTGTCCTCATGATAATTCCACCATGTGCTTCCTCCATGATTGCAATGCGCTCATGCTCTAACACGCATTGACGTGCATAACCTCATCGTGACCTAGCTTGTATAAGTCACCACTAATTAGCATATAGGTGTGCGACATGGCATATATGGCTAACTACTTGCTTTCCAAAGTCTTCATTCCCTCTGGCACCACACCATTTTGAGAAACACTGCAATATCTTCCAGGTTAGAGGGTGTGCACTACAATCTGAATAGTTGTGCATCTTGCATTTTATCCTCAATACTCTATGCATCCTCTCCTAATTCTATCCTTGATAAATGGTCAGGCCCCAAATTACTCTTACCCGGTTTTACAATAACCGTAAACTCAAACTCTTGAAATAGTAGGACCCACCGACATATGTGCCATTGTAGAACAAGATTGTTTACCAAGTACTTCAATGCCATCTGGTCCGTGTATAATATAAAGGGTGTTTCCAATAGATACTGCCTAAATTTGTGCAATGCGTAGGTCATTGACAATGCCTCACGCTCAGTAGTAGTATAGTTTATGTTCTTCTGGGGTTAGCTTCCTACTAGATAAAGCATAAAAGGGGTGGTCAACAATTCCCTTTTGTGGTTATGCTACTATTTCTCTAATCGCCATCCCTAAAGCATCAACATGTACATAGAATGGCTTATCCCAAGAAGGAAAGTGTAATATGGGTGAAGTGATAAACCTATTCTTCAATGTATCAAATGCATATGTTACTGTGCCTCTCCCAAATGAAATGTACTTTTGTGCTTCATCAACTTTTCCAATGACGTGGGAGATCTTGGCATACCCCTTAATAAATTTCTGGTAATACCCCATATGCCCAAGGAATCCAAGCACCACGCTCTGAGCTGGTAGGTTCCCCCAATCCCACAATAATGACAACTTTGGCAGGATCCACCAGCAAGCCTTCCTTACATATGATATGTCCAACAGGGTGCCAAATGGAGTAGTGAAAACACATTTCTTAATGTTGAGGGATATACTCAACTATCAACATCTCTCAAACATTAGCCTCAGATTATCACAATGGTCCCTCACTAATCCATATATTGTCCAGTCATCTAGGTAGACTTGTAGAAACTTATGGATGAAGTCCTGAAACACCTGAACCAAAATGCACGAAAAAATAATGCAGGCGTGTTCTTCAGTCCAAAAGGCATGACCGTGTAGGAAAAACTTCCCCATTTAATGGAAAAAAAATTCTTTTCTTGGTCCTCCTTTACAATTCTAACCTGATGATATCCTGAGAATCCATCTGTGAAAGAATAGATCTCACTCCCGGCTACTCCTTCTAGGATCTCCTCAGTGAAGGGAGTTGGAAAAGGGTCAATGACACATACTACATTCAAATCTCTGTAATCAACACAAATCCTTATCCTTTCATCCTTATTAATTTTGATGACCATTGGACTTATCCATTCTTATTCTTCAATAGCCTCAATGATGTGTGATGCGATCATCTTGTCAATCTCCTCCTTGAATTTGATGCATAGATTCAGATTCATTCGATAAGGTATCTTCCGAATTGGCTACGCGCACATCTTCTTTTAACTTGATCTTCATTTCTCCCAAGGAGTGGTGAAATCCTTGAAGCTCATGGCACTCGCATGTGAAAACAAATATGTGAAATTCAACCTAACAGATCGATTATCTTCAAAACATTTTTTTCTATCCAGTAATCTCCAATTGTAGCCTCCATAGCTTCCGCCTCCGAACCAATTTTAACTTTATTCATTTTTAGGGGTTTATGGTAGGCACACACTTTCTCATCAGCACTATCCATAACCTTTTGCATGTGCTCACAGTATGGTTAACATCCAAGTTTTCCAAATCTTCACCATCAATCACATAGACTAACTTTTCTTTCTCTTTTTCTATTCATATGCACTCAAGTTGTATCTCCTCTGATTTTTCCTCATCAAAGTGTGTTTCTAAGCCAAGTTCACCCAATAATTCCATTATTTTATCCTCCATCATGGTACTATCTCCCATAGTTAGGAACTTAACAACTTGTAGCGCCTCATTTACCAATGGTTTAGTACTCTGGTACTTGAAATCTTGAACGAGATCAACCATGAACTCATGTCAGTTTCCTGTATGACGACGTAACTCTGTGTGAATGTACCATGCACACACATAGCCTTGTAAGGTGGAGTAAATTTGATGCACCCATAAATAAGGTGGCAAGGCTTCCACCTCTGCGCCTTCCATCCAAGACTTCTCACATGTCTGGACGTGAAACGAGGCAGGTTCCTTCCCATGATAATCTTGTATAACAATAGGTGCATTTCTTTGAACAAACCTAACATAGAACATGATTCTCACCTCGCACCACTCTAGAAGGTTATCGCGATGGGTCGCCCACCAACATGTTGTAGTACCGAGAAAGGTATAGCTAAACATCCTTCTCCTTTCGATCTCACAGCTCCACTGGGTCTCCATTGCTTACAAGATGACATCAAAGTTGGTTCCCATAGTGTAACTTGGTAACTGCTTTCCTCCTAGGTGCCTGACTAAGCACACCATTCTTACTCTTGTCACAGAGCCTCTTAACTGCCTTCCAACTAACTCATATGTCTCGTGTGCCCAATTGTCACATGCCACACTAGTTGTATCACTTATATATTGAGTGTCTTCCCACTGAATAACACCTTCTTTTGTTGGTTGTACAACCTTAAGGTCCCTGATAGTGCACACATAAATTTTGTCTAGGTCTTCTTCTCCTAAGGGCTTGGTATAGGGCGTTAACATCTCATCCATCAAAATAATGATAACATGTTCCTCCTTGTTCTCAAAACTTATATATCCCTTATTGAAACATAAGTCAACATTGTTCTTATAGCACCAAGGGTGCCCAAGTAATGCTAGAAAGTTGTTTGCCTCAGCAAGTGCTAAGACTTTGAAGTCTCTAGTGAATTTAGCCCCTTCGATAGTAATACCAACATCCTTTAAAACACCAATGGGCATTACCTTTTTCTTATTAGCCATATACAACACATTTGAGGATGGTTGTAATGGTGGCCTTCCCATTTGATTTCATGTGTCTAGGGTGAGAACATTTACTTCCACGCCCGTGTCAATCTGAATATTTCTTGGGAGCCATCCATCAACAACTACATTCATGGTAATCTCCTTATCATAGTCAATGCTGTGAAGAGGGAGGTTAGCATGCAAAACTTGTGTCTCATGGGAGATGAAGGTAGCAGGATATTTTTCAGATCCAGAACATGTACTGAGTTTGTATCTTCAAAATCGATTATGTGACAGTGAGGGTGTTACCAGCAGACCTGATGAAGTTTATTGCAAAGATTCTCTATTGAGACCTTACTTGTTTTACGATGTAACTCATGGAAGAGATCTCATAGGCATGGATCTGTTTCATATCAGAATATTCATGAAGCACCTCAAATAGGGAAGATTAACACAGCAAAAGGGTCGACTCAAGGAAGTGACAAAGGCTCTAGTGCTGCAGTTGAATGGATGCATATTGTTTGTAGTTACCTCTAATCCAACACCAAGTAGAAAGAAAGGATCAGAATCTGGACCAGCACATGTTTTAGTTGTTCGTGGGATGGATGAGAACGCTAGTGAAGAAAGTGTGGTCCGTGTGGATTGCTAGGAGAAGGAGGTCTACCAGGGTGTGGCCGTGGGAAATAGATTTTAATACAGGCATGTTAAGACTAGCCCCTGAAATATTTTTCTATCCTTTTTCAACTTCATGAAATTAATGATCTCCTACCTGAAATGACGCCTTAAGATGGAATATTGTGGTTGATTTTATTGATTTTCCTTGAGTGCATTGGTTTCTTTTTTCCTGTTCCTTCTCCTGAATCGATGTTCCTTTCATGATTGGTTTGCATAGGGGAAAATTGTTGTTATCTTTACTCTGTTATAATTATATGGCTGAGAACAAGGTTTTACTTGCTTTTGTTTTTTTTGGATCAAATCATCTGAAATGGGAAAAGGACATTCTTATGAAACATGGAAGCTAAAAAAAAAATATTACCTTTCAAAATGCTTGGTTATGGCTACCCTAAGCGATATCAAATCAATAAAGGCTCATAAATGCTTGGGTCTGATTTCTGCTCGATAGTAGATACTTCTTGTTTTTTTTTTCTCCCTTAGGGGTTGCCTTCATTAGTACTTCTGCCCCACTCGAATGCTTCTTCCCTCTTTGGCTTGTCCCCTTGCTTGTGCTGACAAGATAGTTATCACCTTTCAAATCTACTGAATGTAGATTTACCGCATGATAAAACACAAATGCATGTATATTTCTTTTGCGGTGTTTTATCATCATTGATAGGGAATATCAAAAATATGGAAATCTGGGTTCTTAGCTAGAGTGGCTCTTGTTTTATTAGTTGTAACACTACTCCTTGGTTACCTTTTTATTGAATGTAATTGTTGCGTAAGTGAGAGTCCTGTTGGAATAAATTGATATTGTACAACATTTAACACATAGTGCTATATTGTCTTGGATAATAGTATGTATGCTATTTATGAAGATTACGGATGAAGTTTGTTTAGGCTTTCCATTCAAAAGTTGTAATGCTTACCTACCTAGAGTGTAGCTTATTTATGAGCTATTTATATGGCTCGTTTCCTAATAAGGCTTGCGGCTTGTGGTTTCTTCAATAATCTATTTTGGTATCAGACATTAGGAAAGAAAGAAGGAAATTTCATTATTGTCCTCAAGTGACTGAAAGTAGATCAATGGGATTAAGGATACAACCTTTAGCAATAGAAAGTTCTAGGAAGAGAGAATCCTAGTTGCAAACCAAAGAAATAAAGTACAAAAGATGAAATAGAGCAGAGTGCCACTACCACAAGTGGCAAAGAAACCAATGCAAACAACAAATAAGGGTGAACAATAAAACCCAAAAATGTGCGTTAATGAAAACATGAGGCAAAAATTTGAATGTCCCTATTTGTGCTTGAAGTGGAGGAATCTTCTGAGCCTCTTTCGATCTTTGTGAGGAATCCTTTTTTTTGCTGTCCGATGAGTATATAGGGATCTAATAAGTCTTTCATAAAAAAAAAATTATTTATGACATTTGGGGATTACTCTTCCTTTTTTATTATGTAGATAAGTTTCTGTTTTTGATGGGGTTGTTGTTAGGATTAATGGCTGTTTGTGACAATTTTTTTATGCAATTGAAGAGTGGCTTGATTATGTTAACGTTTATTACTTTTAAAAGACCTTGTAAGGAAGAGGCGGTAGACCTCTTGTTTAGATTGTAACGATGGAATGTTTCCTTCGGGGTCACGTATCCCTTTATTGCTATGAAACATTCTCTTGGAAGGATTGGGTAACTATGTTTTGTTTCACGTCTTGATCGTAACTAGTATGTCTTTGACTCTCAAGTTTTTCCTTTTAAGATGGATGGTTTGAGTACTAGATTTAAATCACGTAATCCATAGGGTTGCATGATCAAAATTCTCAATACTATTGACCTTTCGTTCCTATTCCACAAGTTCTTGAACTAATTCTTTGTTTTGTGATATACTTCTTGCTGGAATGTTTGACTTCCTCATTGTTGGCTGGTGTAGATCCTTACCTCGTGTGAAAAGTAGATTAGTGGTTTGTGCTTTGATCCTTTCATGAAGTAGAACATTCCTTTCATGTCTATTGTTAAATATTAGCTTATTATTTCAATGCTTAGACTTAACATGGTCAGTTCTCGCGAACTGATTCTAGCTAGTATTTGTGCAGATGGATTATGCAAGTAGATTAAAGGAAAGAGTTGTAAAGGTTTCATCAGTGCAATTTATGAAGTTCCTTGTAAAAATGTCCAATGTGAGGTAAATTTTGTAATAGTGCCTGGAAAGGAGTTTAGAAGACCTCTTGCCTCGGGTTGTTTAGAAATTACGTGATGATGTTGTCTTGTCCTTCTGTAGGTAAACTGGTAACTTATTTTGGTGAGAAATGGTATTCAATCTTTACATTGATATGAGTATTGTAAAACTTTGATCTTGAGAATAAATTGTTAAGTTAAATCTTTCTAAGACTGAGTGACAATATTTTATAAGTAAAGTAAAATAGGTCGGTTAACCCTTAAAGAAGCTAAACAAAAATAATAATTTTATATTCAACAAATAAATGTAGAGGTGATCTACTTGAAATCAAATAATTCCATGAGTGATCAAAAGGAGACCATCCTTTGTGAAGTAAAAATTTTATAACTTGATATCCCTAGCTACACTAGCGAACATTATCCTTTTTATGGTGAATTCTTAGAATGATCCTAAGGTGAAACAAATTGTTAGTTGATATAAGATAATAAGATTTAATAAGTAGGAGGAGTCGGTTTCGAAACCATGCAATCTGTCTCTCAACCATTTGAAAGGTAAAGTGTTTTATTTTGTAAACATCATCTAGTAAAGCCTAAGTAAGAGCATTAATAATTACGTATAAAACCTCAAGCTCCAATTAAACCTCAGTAAGAACTAATGATGTTTCAAGGATGAACCTAATTGATCTTCTTCCTTTAACTTATCCAAGGTACCTTGTAATTTTCTCTTAAGTTGTTGAACGTGAACCAATGTTGTCATAAGGGCATGAATGAGTTCTAGTAACGTAAGTGTGAATAGATGGCCTTAAGGAATTAAATTACCATCTTTATCAAATAAATATATATATATAAAATATTGGTTATAAAGGAGAAGACTATAAGTGAACTACTCTACAGTGTATATGAACATAACTCAGATGGTAAGATGAATTTGTGCGAATCATATATTGAATCCTTCTGAAAACTTAAGTCATGAGCTAAAGGGTGTCTTATCAAAATAAATAACCTCCAATCATTTCTTACTGTGGCTTGCCCTAGCCGTGAGAGTGTCATGTGGTTGGGCTTCTATGTTGTTCTGTCAAAAAAAAAAAAAAGTATATTGTCCTTGATAGGTGTGAACGTTTCCATGCTACCTTTATGGCCATCCTTGTATCAAGTTGTTCACAGTGTTAGTTGTATCCTTGGTGACGACATGTTGCATCATGTTATGCGTCAAGCAAGACAAAAAAAATTTATCCTGTCTTTTACTGTGTTGTTCGTGTGTGGATTTTTTTTGGGTCGTTACACTCCTCTAGCGTTTGGTACTTTATCTCTAAACCATTCGCCTAATAGAGGAATGATATTATCTTAGCGTGACATCTTACACACATTCTCTTACCTCATCTATATCTAACTGAGGGACCTCTTCCTGGATTGCTCTTTTAGACACTGAATTTCCCGTTGAAGACTTTTGATTACGTCTATGGTCTCTTGATAGATTTCCTTCTGAAGCGTAGGGCTGAGATACTTCTCATGTACCACCTCTTCTCTTATAATCAGTAGCCTTTGCTTTGGTACCTCCTTGGCACACGCAACCTCAGCTTGTGTCGTCACTAGTACATGTTCTAACTCTGATTCACATGCCATTCTAGGCATCCACTATTGATTGGCACGCTTTATGCTCACCATCTCATCACCCTTATCCTTCCACTACTTCTAGCTCATGTGTTCAAGTAATTATGGGCAATCTTCATACTTGTGCTTCTTTCCACACTAAGAGTACTGTATTAGATTGGGGCATTCACGCTTACAGTGTTCTGTAGACCCACAGTTGTAGCAAGTTCCACGTGGGAACTCACTTCCTCTGCCTTCGTAGTGAAATCCTCTTCCATGATTCCCTCCATCTGCGCGACCTTCATAATGATGGCCCTCATCCTTGGAACTACTTGCAATACTAGTCTAGTGCATACCAGTAACAATGGTGTCATGTATTTGGTCAATCAATCTACAATCCTTCATGTCATGAGTAGTAGAGGTGTAAATTTTACAATAACAAGACACATTCTTACAAATCACGTGTTGTAGTAACAAACACCTACTTACATCATGATCTCCATGTAAAATTTCACAATCTACCGTCATTGCACGTACCGATCTCTGAGGACAACTATCCTTCGTATGCCCTTCTAGCTCATAATTCGTACACCATAGTCCACTGCAAATATCATGAGTTGAGTTCACAGACAATTTCTCCAGCTGATTTTTCATTGCAGTAATTTGGGCTTGTAAGAACGAAATAACTCCTATATAAATTCTTCTTACTGCCTCAACACGCAAGGAATCCTCCAAGGACTCACGTGGATCTATGAAAGTCTTATGTGAAAGTGACATCCTGAATGATGTGATCAATCCTCCGATGAACCACTGAGCATATTGCGAAGGATGGATGTCATAAGATAACTAGGATAGGAGACTCTTGAAATGTGAGTCATACTCCGGCACACTCTCTGACATTCCTTTTTGAATCTCCTTCAACACACTGATGCTTTTCTATTCAAACTCAGGTGTGTGGAACTTCGCCAAAAAGGCATTATGTAACACAATGTAATCCACCATTGTCTGGTGTGGGTCATACTTTATGTACCAGCTATGCGTGCATCCTTGCAATGTGGTTGCAAAATGAATTATTTTCTACTCTGGGGTAGTGATTCCCTTCGTGTGCCATAGTAACTTGCACTTGTGTACATGTTCTACAACATCCTCAATGCCCTTGTAATCAAGTAAGTGGAGTGACATCTCATAAAACATATGTTAATGGTTTTGTGGACCTTGTCCGCCAAATCCAAGACCTTGATTCCCTCTGATGTTACCGACACCACCAGACCCACTAGATCCACTAGTTCCAACACCTCTAGATCCTCATCCTGTCATAGGTAAGGGGCCTAACACAGGTGCGCCATACGAACCCACCGTCGCGCTAAAATGTGCGCCGATAGTCTGTGATACTGAACCACTCCCAGATATGTTTCCCGTGCTGCTCCTGTTATCCCCGTTTTGAGTTCACAACGAAACGATCGGATAACCCCTACAAAATTTTTGAAGTGATTTTGTATTATGACCTCTTTTAGAGAAAATCGGGTTTTCGGGTGTTACTAACAGCTTGACATAAGTTTGAACATGCTTTATGTCTTATGACCTCCGAAACCCGAAACCCGCCTTGCAATGAGAAAATCCTTTGTAATCGGGTTTTCAGAACTCTAAAGCATCGGAACATTCATGTTCCAAAACATGTTTTATACGCCACGTTCTCCGATTCCCGAAGTCTGCTCAATCCTTTGTAATCGGGTTTTCGGAAGTTCAATGCATCGGAACATTCATGATTCAAAACATGTTTTGTGCTCCATGTTTTCCGAAGCCCGAGACCCGAAATGCACTAAATCTCCTCGTGTCGGGTTTTCGGACTCCTCCAACATGCTGACGTGGCATTCATGCCGAGTGGTCGGTGAGTTGGCACGTGCCGAGCTGAAGTGTATTTATTACTGATTTTCTTATAAATTCGTGGATTTTTCGCATGCTCTTCCGCTCCCAAAACCCGCAAACTCGCGTTACCAGACTGGATCGTTTGTTTTCGATTTTACCTGTCTCGAATTGAAGGTATTTTTCGTTCCTTCTTTATTCTTGATTTTTCTGGATTGACTGCGTGTATTTTCTTTCCAATTTCTTGCCAGTTGTTGAGGGTTTTTCTTCCTTCTTCTTTCTGTGTTGTTTTGGAAAGGGTTTTGGGTTTTTAGGGTTTATTTTCTTTTTGAGACTATCAATTGGTGCTGTTCCTTCCAAATTTCAATTACTTGCATGATGTATGGAATATGAATAACAAAAAAGAAAGGAAGTTGTGTATGTATAAATTCAAAGGAAAGACTCTATTTTTGTTTCCCGGATTTTGAAGGTTGTGTTGTAGATTCAAAAGTCCGAAGAACATTGGAAGCTCGAAGTGACGGGGTTTCTCAAGATTCTGACCTCAACACTAAGTGCCGGGCATCTCCTAAGTTCCGTCATCGAAAGTGGGTGCCGGGTTTTCTCCTGTTTCCGCCATTGAAAGCAAGTGTCGGGTTTCGCCAAGATTCCGACATATCAAACCTGTCAGGTTCTCAAATTTTTCCGATATCTTCTTCTGCGTGTCGGGTTCTTCTCTTCTTCCGACGCATTCAGTCAATCAGGTTTTTCAGTGTGCACAGCATCTCCGGAGTTCCGGAACAAACAGTCTCAGCTGGAGGAAGAGAAAGAAGAAGAATCAAAAGATGATGACTCGGATTAAGTTCCAACGTCCCATGACATTTCTATTTTTAGAATGACATATCTTTTATTTCTGTTTTGTCATTATTTTTATTCATACTTTGACTTGATCTCCTGCGTGAGAATCATGCAAAGCTGAACTCTAGTTAGCATGCTACTTTTCAGGATCTGTCCTGTTTTATCTCTAGCTTCTTTTGTTATAAATAAGGGATGCTTGTGCATTCTAAAGGGTCGAGAATTTTTGAAGCATTAAGAGGCTATTGGAAAGGAGAAAAACTTTGTGTTTTCTTTCAATCATTTTGAAGAATAGAAGCTGATATTGTTTTGCAGACTTTGTGTTGTGAAATATATCTTATTTAAGACAGTGTTCTTATGTTCATGATCTTAAAGCTATTCTTTGCATAGAATCTCAGTGTTTCTAATTATCTCGGACGCTATATCTGTGATCTAAAACTCGTATGATTATTTCGTGCTCTGTGTTTACTCGAAAGAAAATACGTTTCTCCCATTTCTTTTCTACCGTGCTTCTTTCACTGTAACAGTTTCTAACCTATTTCACTTACGAAAGCAATATCCTTGAATCGTGTGAATGTGGATTTCGGGATTTCATCCCAACCCCCAATGGTTAGATTAGAGTGAATATTGTATATATTATTTACTGTGTTTTAGATTAGCAATAAACAGGCAGCCTCACCTATCTTTGAGGAGGGATTTAATCCCATGTACTGTGGTTGAACCTCATATTTTGGTTTGACAAAATATCCAACCAACAGTTTTTGGCGACTCCGCTGGGGATTACAGATCAATAGTATAAAACTCCACTGGGGAATTACGGATCTATAGTATAAATATTATCCTCTCAGTGTCTGGCGGCTCCATATTTGCCTTATTTTTGATAAGATCTCCTTTCAGTTCAAGCTGGCCAGGAGGATCTTCACTCGGTCTCGCCGAGCTCAAGGTGAAATTGATCCACTTTTCGAGTTACTGCAACAGCACAATTTCAGCCTTTCTCCCAATAGCGTTGTCTCTAACCGAGCCAGAAGTTCTTTGCCTATTCAGAGAAATCGGATCCCTGAAGAACGTGAAGCATCTGCAACTTGCCGTGCACTACTCTTGTCTGATACCTGGATCCCTGTACGCACTCTTTTCAGAAGGATGGCGGTTCAACCTGTGCCTTGGGGTGCAGTCATTGGTCCTCTTACTTTGACTCCTCCATTGCATGAGTTACCACGTGGATCACGTAAAAACATTCCCAAGTTCAATGGGGATGGGAAGCATCATCCTGATGAGCATATTGCATCTTTCTTTGTTGCATGCGGTGTCCTCGGAGTAGCCCACGAAGATGTCTCTGTTCGACTCTTCGTTGAAACATTGCAGGGAGTAGCAGCTGAATGGTTTTATCACCTCCCGAATGCATGCATTCAAGATTGGGCTACCATGCGGACCAAGTTTGAGGCACGTTTCAAACCAGCTGAAGATTCTCATGCTTTATTAGCTCAGCTCACGCACATGAAGAAAGAATTGCATGAACCTATGCGGGAATTCGTGGCTAAGTTCAACAAGCTGATCCAGAAGATTCCAGAAATAGATGTACCTACTCCGGAAAACCAAAAATGCTTCTTCATCAATGCTCAACCTCCTGATATAAGCTTTTTGTTGAGAAGGTCGGTTATACCAGATTTGGCTACTGCTTAGTCAACAGCTACTGAAATAGAGGATGATCTCATCTTGGCCGGAAGGATCAAGAAAGACATACCCAAACTCAAAAATCAAGGTTCTTCTCAAGGTAACATAGATCCTATGTTTCAAAAAATGGCTAATGATTTGATTGCTTTAAAGAAGCAAGTGTCTCAGCAGGTGAGCAATGTTCCGTACCGGGATATTCCTAGGCAGAATTTTAATAACAATGGTGCACCTGCCAGAGATAGGCCACGGTTAGCTCCTACTCAACCGAGATTAGCAATTGAAGCTCCTCCTGTTAATGCAGCAGTAGAACTAATTGAAGAAGATGATGAACCAGAAGAACAAGAGTCTCGTGAGGATTTTGAAGCTTCAGGATATGCTGATGAGTCTTATGATGAGTCAGCTGGCGACTCCAGTATTGGATATTTGGAATATGATGAAGATGAATGTGACCCAGATGGTCAATCATTTGCTGTTTTCACTCGGTCCCAATCTCAGGTTCCCAGAAAGCCTCTGGAAAATACTAAGGAGAAGAATAAGGAACCTCCTGTATCCATAGTCAAAAGGGGTACCCCTATTTCGGCGCAAACTGAAAGAGAGGTTACTAAAAAGACAGCTGCTCCTTATTCTCCTTCTCCTAAGGTCAGTGCCCCAGCACAAGCTCATATAATTAGAACTGAGCCTACTATCATTCCTTCTTACACTGCTTTCGATATTATTGATCATGCAAAGAGAACCAAAATTCAAATGTCAGAAGCAGAATACCTTCAATCAAATCCTGAAAAATTTGAAAAGCTAGCCAAGTTTATCAGAAGTAAAGCAGCTGTTCCATCACCTTCAAAAGGTCTCCTTCCAAATCCTACTCGACCCACACCTCAGAATAATCTGACCTCTGCTTCTTCCTCAGGAAAGATTGAACCATTTTATTTGTCTCTACTTATAAATGGGTTTAAACTCAGCAATTGCATCATTGACTCAGGGGCCTCTGATAATGTTATGCCCGCAAAAGTGGCCCATGCCCTTGGGCTTACTTTGACTAAGTCATATGGACGGTGCTATTCCATGGAAACTAAACAAGTCCCTCTGATTGGTCAAATCAAGGACGCACAGTTTGCATTTGTTGCTTTTCCCGAGAAAAGAGTGAAAATGACTATTCTGGTTGCAGACATTCCAGCAGCTTACGACATTCTCTTGGGTAGAGGATTTTGTAAAGATGTCGGAGGAGAAATTAGTATGGATTGGACCAAAGCTAAGATCCCAGTCAAAGGGGTTCAACAGGTTCTTCATCCTGAACCGCAGGCAAAGTATTTGGTGACCAAATCAGATGATCCGAGAGCTCAGATTCTTTTCGAAGATGCTAGCTTTGGGAATTATTTCATGGCTTCAGAGATACCCATTGTAGATGTTGAAGAGGAAGATCCCAATGCTATTTGGACGCTCGAATTTGATGGTAGCTGCTCAACCTCTGGATCAGGCGCTGGTGTTGTTCTCATATCTCCTAGCTCCGAGATTTTCCCATCAGCTTATAAGTTGCAATTTGATAATACTAACAACACGGCCGAAGATGAAGCCCTGTTATTAGGATTAGAATTGGCCAGGCTAGAAGAAGAGCGAATCAAGGTGGTTGATTGTATAACAGATCATCAGAGCAGGGTGAAGAATATTTTTGATAAAAAATCAAAGCAACGTGACTTTCAGATTGGAGATTTGGTGTTGCTTTGGGATAAAAGGAGAGAACAAAAAGGAATGCATAGAAAATTTGATTCTTTATGGAAAGGACCTTTCAAGATCCACGAGTTGAATGGTGAAAATAGTTTCCTTCTATCATATCTGGATGGAGGGTTACTCCCTTTGCCTTTCAGTGGACAACATCTAAAGCTGTTCCACCATTAATGCAAGATGCTCTCTTGCATTGTACATATTTTGCTTTTGTTGTGTGTTTGCTTTTGGTCTTTCTTTCTTTCTTTCTTCGTTTTGTTTTGTTTTGGTTTTCTCCTTGATCCCGTAGCCTAAAAAATAAGACCAGAGATTCTGAGTTCTCTTCCTTTGGTATTACAAAGAAAGTACCCAACTGGAGCCAGCTGTTATCCCCGTTTTGAGTTCACAACGAAACGATCGGATAACCCCTACAAAATTTTTGAAGTGATTTTGTATTATGACCTCTTTTAGAGAAAATCGGGTTTTCGGGTGTTACTAACAGCTTGACATAAGTTTGAACATGCTTTATGTCTTATGACCTCCGAAACCCGAAACCCGCCTTGCAATGAGAAAATCCTTTGTAATCGGGTTTTCGGAACTCTAAAGCATCGGGACATTCATGTTCCAAAACATGTTTTATGCGCCACGTTCTCCGATTCCCGAAGTCCTCTCAATCCTTTGTAATCGGGTTTTCGGAAGTTCAATGCATCGGAACATTCATGATTCAAAACATGTTTTGTGCTCCATGTTTTCCGAAGCCCGAGACCCGAAATGCACTAAATCTCCTCGTGTCGGGTTTTCGGACTCCTCCAACATGCTGACATGGCATTCATGCCGAGTGGTCGGTGAGTTGGCACGTGCTGAGCTGAAGTGTATTTATTACTGATTTTCTTATAAATTCGTGGATTTTTCGCATGCTCTTCCGCTCCCAAAACCCGCAAACTCGCGTTACCAGACTGGATCGTTTGTTTTCGATTTTACCTGTCTCGAATTGAAGGTATTTTTCGTTCCTTCTTTATTCTTGATTTTTCTGGATCGACTGCATGTATTTTCTTTCCAATTTCTTGCCAGTTGTTGAGGGTTTTTCTTCCTTCTTCTTTCTGTGTTGTTTTGGAAAGGGTTTTGGGTTTTTAGGGTTTATTTTCTTTTTGAGACTATCAATTGGTGCTGTTCCTTCCAAATTTCAATTACTTGCATGATGTATGGAATATGAATAACAAAAAAGAAAGGAAGTTGTGTATGTAGAAATTCAAAGGAAAGAATCTGTTTTTGTTTCCCGGATTTTGAAGGTTGTGTTGCAGATTCAAAAGTCCGAAGAACATTGGAAGCTCGAAGTGACGGGGTTTCTCAACATTCCGACCTCAACACTAAGTGCCGGGCATCTCCTAAGTTCCGTCATCGAAAGTGGGTGCCGGGTTTTCTCCTGCTTCCGCCATTGAAAGCAAGTGTCGGGTTTCGCCAAGATTCCGACATATCAGACCTGTCGGGTTCTCAAAGTTTTCCGATATCTTCTTCTGCGTGTCGGGTTCTTCTCTTCTTTCGACGCATTCAGTCAATCAGGTTTTTCAGTGTGCACAGCATCTCCGGAGTTCCGGAACAAACAGTCTCAGCTGGAGGAAGAGAAAGAAGAAGAATCAAAAGATGATGACTCGGATTAAGTTCCAACGTCCCATGACATTTCTATTTTTAGAATGACATATCTTTTATTTCCGTTTTGTCATTATTTTTAATTCATACTTTGACTTGATCTCCTGCGTGAGAATCATGCAAAGCTGAACTCTAGTTAGCATGCTACTTTTCAGGATCTGTCATGTTTTATCTCTAGCTTCTTTTGTTATAAATAAGGGATTCTTGTGCATTCTAAAGGGTCGAGAATTTTTGAAGCATTAAGAGGCTATTGGAAAGGAGAAAAACTTTGTGTTTTCTTTCAATCATTTTGAAGAATAGAAGCTGATATTGTTTTGCAGACTTTGTGTTGTGAAATATATCTTATTTAAGACAGTGTTCTTATGTTCACGATCTTAAAGCTATTCTTTGCATAGAATCTCAGTGTTTCTAATTATCTCGAACGCTATATCTGTGATCTAAAACTCGTATGATTATTTCGTGCTCTGTGTTTACTCGAAAGAAAATACGTTTCTCCCATTTCTTTTCTACCGTGCTTCTTTCACTGTAACAATTTCTAACCTATTTCACTTACGAAAGCAATATCCTTGAATCGTGTGAATGTGGATTTCGGGATTTCATCCCAACCCCCAATGGTTAGATTAGAGTGAATATTGTATATATTATTTACTGTGTTTTAGATTAGCAATAAACAGGCAGCCTCACCTGTCTTTGAGGAGGGATTTAATCCCATGTACTGTGGTTGAACCTCATATTTTGGTTTGACAAAATATCCAACCAACAGCTCCCAGATGCGATACTCAAACCTTGTGATCCCACACCTTGTCCAAATGTTGTGCTAGACAAAATACCCCCAAACATAAGAAATGAATGTGTATCAATAGATGTACCAGATGAAAAATTATACCTCCTAGGTGTTGCTCGAATACAAATACCGATACCAATTGGATTATCAAAAATTATCTCTAGAACTAGAAAACTAAGCGCAAGGTTTTGGTTGCCATGTGGGTTAAAATGTGTGACTATGGCTCTTCTCATTTCTTCATATGATGAGCTCTCTCTAGAATCCAAGGGGGTTTCTCTTCCGCACTTGCCAAGATGGGGTAGCTCAGACTACTCAGGTTCCACATCCTTCGCGTGAACCTCAAATCCTTCCCACAACGTTTGCCTCCATAAATCCATCACTCATGCAGCTTCGCATTGTATTGAAAAATTCCTATCCCGAGCTTCATTATATTTAAGTCACCTCTCCTCTCTCTCCATTTCTAACACAAGGTCCGCCACCTTCTAGCACACCAGCTTCCACACCCCGCGCCTAGCAAGAGTTTAGCCAGCTATGGGAAAGGCTTCCAAACTCAAAGTAATAACTAGGATCTTGATAGCCAGTGGAATAATATGTAAAAATGATCCTCTAGGATCTCTCAAGAAATTGAACTCAACAATCTATGGGCAAGAATATGTAGAATTAGTGTATTCTAGGATATAACTAGTTAACACTCTACTCCACCAGTGATCAACAACACGGGTCTAGGTCAGATCGACATCATGCAACCACTGATATTCCTCCTAGGTGCAAACATGAGGTCTATAGTACCAACTCTTCCTTGATGCATATGTTGATAGCCATTCATACAACTCTACTAGGAAACAACAGAAGAATGTCTCATAGAGTTCGTGATATAGGTTCTCCTCCACCCATTTTCATGCATCAAACTCAGATCCAATGTTAAATATTTGAGAAAACTAGTCCTCCATGTTTTTGAGACATGCTTCAACACTATCCAAGTTCAAGTACTTTCTCATCACACATTTCTCTCATAATAGCTTCAAAGATGTCCCGACAATAGAACCAATATGTATAGTCATTATTTTACCCTCAATATTTCTCTATAACCCCAAGAGTGTCAGCCTATCATCTAGCATACGCTAGGCACTCACTCAAGGTGCGTGTGGGTTTCGAGCCCCTCCTTTATGTGAGCTTCACAAGAGAGTTCCACAATTAATGGAGAATTATTTGCAGAAACAGAAATACATGCATCTACTAAAAAGGCAGAAGATATAACTAACAGATCTACACATCAATGCATCACACAAGCTAAATAATTTTTTTTAGAAGTACAAGAAACTAGATATGAGTCATGATAAGCCAAATAACATGAGGTTTTACACCCATAAGAAAGTCATACAGAATAGATCCATGTATATTGATTTAATAGAGTTCTGGTAGCCATATTACATTCAAAAGGGTCATCTTAGACCATGTATATCAAATGACAGAGACTCAACTCTTGCAAACCTATCTTATCAAAGATCCTAACTATAATTTTCCCCATTATATCCCTTGTTACAAATCCCAATACCCATACATATGCTTCATGGTATCCCTTACAACCATCTAGCACTAACTACTCTAAAACCCTAACACTATGAACTCCAAATCCTTAGCATTTCCTAACATTTCTCCAGCACTTCGTTACTGTCCTTCTCTTTCTCTGCTCCCCTTGCACTCTAAACCCTCATATCTCTCACACTATGTGTCTACACTCTATCTCTATTCTTATCCTAAACACCTTTTTAAATAGGATCATCGACCACCCTCATGACTTCTCTCTTAAGCAGATCGCGTTCCAAGTGTTGATGTGGTCCTCCATTGGTGAATACTTATCCCTTTTGCAAACCTTCCACTAACTTTAATGATGCCTCTAGGAATATACCCTGCATGGAATATCCTTTTCTTGACCTCCAAGGTTCCAGGCTAGCACCTTTTCCACTTATCATGCCTAGTCGGGTCCTCACATTTTTCCTCAAGTGACGCCATGGTGCCAAATTTGGCTAAGTCCTTTAAACCCTTGTTATGCCTCTTGCACACACCCTAGTTTCACTTAAACCCTTCTTAATACCCTTTTTCCTATGTGCTTCTCCCTATGCACCCTTCTATCTACTGATCCTACGTGCACGTGCCTCTTGGAACTTAGCCAATATTTTAAGGTCCAACATGTTGTATGTGCTAGTAGATTATAGAAAATATGTATCGCTAAGGAAAAAGTGTGAAGTGTGTATGATGTGAGGTTCAATGATGAAGTAAACCCTCAACAGTTAAGTGTGAACCCTAGCACTAGAGTGCGTCATCTAGAAATGAATGTTTTACATGAGAGTAGATGCTAGAAAATATGTATCATGAAGCACAGATCGTGAAGTGTGTATGATGTAAGGTTCATTGATGAAGTGTGCCCTCAACAGTCAAGTGTGAACCGTAGCATGAGAGTGCGTCATCAAGTGATGATGATACAATGTGTGTACTAAAGATGTAGGAGTGCTAAGAAAGATTAAACATGAGGCGCAGAGCGTGAAGTGTAATAGATATAGAAAGTAGTATGTGTATCATAAATGAAAGGATCCACAAGTAAGCATGACGAGTACAATGTGTATGTAGAGGTATCGGAGTGGAAAATAAATCCATGAGCATAGATAGATATAACAATATGTGATCATATTGTAGGTAGGAGAAAGTGCTTTGAGAAAGAGTGATTAGAAGTGCAAAGCAATCGTAATGAATAAACGTGCATGAGAGTAGGATGGATAGGAAACTGATGATTAGAACATGTGATTATGAGAGGGGGTAAGCTTGATGCCCCCCAAGTATGTCATTGATGGAGATTTGTGAGATGAAATAAGAGGGAACACACCATAGTGAAGGGGTTTGAAATGTATCATAAGAAAGTATATTGTCGTCATAACGAGAGGTAGAAGTAAGAGTAGGACTAGGGTTAGATTTTAGGTTGATAGGAGGAATTTTAAAGAGGTTAGATATCACAGGGTGAATTAGTTGGTCTTGTTTGGTTGGTCGTTGCTTATTGGGAATTGGTAATGTTGTAGAGGACTTGAGAGGAGGAGGTGACGGGGTACATATTTTTAAAGGTGGTTGTTTGATGGAATTGGTAAATTTGTAGAGGACTTGATAAGAGGAGGTGATGGGGTAAGTATTTTTAAATTTGGTATGACACTAGGTTGGATAGGTGACTCTTGACTTACTAGAGGAGGAAAATTAGTAACTATGGTGTGATGCTCATTAGACATAGAGGTATCAGATTTGGGATCCTAGTGGGTTTTCGTAATTGAAGATAAGCATGTGGCAAAATGTTGTGTAGAAAATGAAATAAAACCTTGATGCTCAAGGTGTTGAATTATTTGTTTTAAATCATAGCAATCATTTTCATGATGTTAATTAAGTATGTGATAATTGCAAAATGGGAGACTTGTGTACTTTTTAAGGTGATAAGGAGTGTAACAATGAGTAGATGACAAAATGATCAACAAGTGGTTAAGGAGCTCAGGAAGAATATCATGTTGCTTAACATTTAGATCAAACTTGAGAGGTTTTGGTAGCGGTAAGGCTCGGGGTGCACTTATATAAGCACATGTAGTAGATATGGGATTAGAATGAGGTGTAGAATAAGAACTAGCATGGTCCTGAGAAGCAACATTGAGATGTTGAATTTCTTCTTTGAGGGATGTAATCGTGGTTTCCATAGCTTGAAATTTATCTTGAAATAAACAATGTAAAGCTTGAATTGACTTGCAAATGGATTTATTGGTTGTGGTATCAGGACTAATAAGGTCATCAAAGAGATGATCAAAGATGGCACTTACTTGTTCATGCAACATATTGTGAGGGAGATACATAGTGTCTAGGGATTTTTGGAGAACATCTTTACAATGTTGGTGCATTTGAAGTAATTGATACAAGGATACTTGAGGAGCCACGAAAGAAGATCAGATAGAATAGGAAAAATAAGGATCCAAGTGTTTGATCACGAGTGGAGTTCACCAAATGATTTTATGTAAATAGAATTAAATATTTATTTTAGAGTAACTAATGTAGTGTATGATATCCAAGTGATATACTATGGTAAATGGACAAGCAATAAGCATGCAATGACAAGAAACCTTAAGCAAAAAAGAGAGAGAGGAAGTGACTTAGCTGATTTATGAGTGATATGGAAGTGATCTAGGCATTTGAATAACTGAAATAGACTGGAGGAAGCATCTTCAAGGATCACTAGAGGTTATGAGACCTAGAAATGTTTAGGATAGGAGTGCCCATAGGAGGATAAGAGCACCTAAGTGCTAGTGACTGGATATGGGCGCTAGTTTTTGTGTAAATGGTCAAGATTTGATTTCTTCTATGTCGGAGGGGCTTTATTGTTGATCTTTATTTGTCACTCTGTATTCTCTCCTAGATCACCAAATGTACTTGTAACTTGCAAAGAAAGATAGCTAGCTACACATACCCACAAACCACATCAAATCTAACAATAAAGATACATAATGGGGAGTCAAACTGACCTTGACGGTCACCTGAAGAGTGAACTTAGTACCAAGCACTGCACTACATTTGAGAATCCATGTAGTTATGTGTGAAAGTGTTTGTAATGGTGCCCTATGGTGCCCTTGTGTAAGTTGCACAGTGATAGCGGGCTAGATCTAAAATGTAGCAAATGTATAGAATGTGTGAGATGGAATAGAATAAACATCCCCTCCTATGTTTTGTATTCAGAATTGATGCAACCCTTATCCCTTATATGGATGTGCTAGATGGATGCTTTGTAATTTTTATGTGCCTTTGGATGCAAACTTAGGAAATAGTGAATAATGCTTGTGTTTGGCACATTATTTGAGAGCTATAACTCTCTGTGTGTGTGTGTGTGTGTGTGTGTGTGTGTGTGTGTGTGTGTGTGTGTGTGTGTGTGTGTGTGTGTGTGTGTGTGTGCGTGCGTGCGTGCGTGCGTGCGTGTATGATTCCCTTGTTTAAATTTCATAATTGATAGCTGGAAGGCCAACCCAAAAGTGTACAAGATGCCCAATAAGTAAAAGAGACCATAAAGAGTGAGAAAAGGCCAGGGAGGTTCAGGAGCACCCAAAAGGGACAGGAGCACATGGGTGCTTCTGTCCTAATTGGGTGCTAATGTCTAAGGCCATAAAATATAAATAATTCAAATTCCGACTGGGTTGCAGGGTGTGCAAGGTCAATAAAAGTATAAGAGACAAAGTAAAAGACCAAAAATACATTGTCAATGTCTAGTTTTCTTGCTTAGGAATCATGTATATAATAGTATGCTATAAGACCTAGAAATTTACCCAAGTGCATAGATTTAGTGTCTACAGAAGAAAATATTAATGACCACCTTCTTTGTGATGTCTCACACATATCCTACAACTTTGTCTCCCTTTGCATCATCCTCCATGACTTCTAGGTAGAAGTGTGTTTCATAGGATAAATTTATATGTTTTGTTCTTATATATAAATTGTTTATAACATTATTCTAACTTTAAAATCCACATAACTAATAGATCTAAAAAATGAAACCTAAATATTTCATAGATGTCCCCATATAAGTGTTCTTCTATTATTTATTCACAAGGATTATTATTTCAACCACTTTTTCTTCCGCAAGATAGTGTTTCCCCTCTAGTAATTTATCCACATCTCTTTGTCCAAGTAGTCATCTAAACATTTTCAAACCCCGACAATAAAACCTTTGTTAGTATTGGTCCTTGGATTATCTCTTAAGTCAAATGAAATCTAGGCTCGATAAACTTACTAACAAGGTTATAAGAGGTACCATTCTAATTATGCACAAGAACTGATACTACCAACAACTTATAAATATTTCTACATACAATTACAAACTGCCAAACACCACTGCATAATAAATGAAAATCTTCTAGCTAGAGAAGAGAATTCAATCAACTATTCTTCTATTAACTAGGAAACCTCTAATATGTTAGAACCAACCTTTGGTGCATATTTTCTTTCATCCTTTATACAATTCCATATGTCTATTGGTAATTTGATTGTTTCCAAAGTAACTGAATGTAAACTATGATATACAAGTACTAGATACAATATGACACAAGCAATAAACAAGTAAAGTACAAAACCCTAATCGAGAGACATAGGAAAGATGACTTAGCTTATTTATGCTTGATCTGGAAGTGCTACAAACTAGGAAAAACTACTGAATAGGAAGTGAAGAATGTCGTAAATGCTTAAGATAAATTTTTGAGCTCACGAATGATGTTGGACATGGGTTCCTAAACTGGGGTAGGGGTACTTGGGCACCAGAGACTAGTTATTGGGCACTCGTGACTATGAAAATGGTCAGAACTTGATTTTTACAATGTCACATGAGTGTCACAAATATTTCCTTGTTGGTCACCTATATGTCACTCCTTGATTGTAGAAGATACATGTAACATGTAAAATAGAAGTTCACCTGAAAAACCCACAAAACCACATCAAATCCAAAAAAGAAATATGCAATATGGGGAGTCAGACTAACCTTGGTGGTCACCCAACAAAGTGAACTTATGACTGAGTGTTGCACTACATCTCAAACTCTATGTAGTTCTTGTGAGTGTGTGAAAGAATTATTCCCTAGGATGCCCTGGAGTGCAAGTTGCACTTGATAGCGGGATAGATATAAAATGTAACAATGTATAACATGTGTGTATGGAATAGAATGAACTTACCCTTCCTATACAGTGTATGTAGAAAATTCAATCCCTTGTCCCTTGAATGCTAGATGGATGCTTTGAAGTGCTTTAGGTGCCTTTTGGATGCAAGCTTAGGTGATAGTATTAATGCTTAGAGTTTGGTCCTTTATTTTGAACACATAACTATGTATTTATATGATTCCCTTGTTTGAATTTTGTAATTGACAACTAGAAGGATGACCCATAAGTATAAAATATTCCCAAGAGATAAAAGAGACCCAAAATAAGTGAGTAAGATAACAAAGGCTCAGGGGTGCCCAGAGGGGACAAGGAGCACCTGAGTCACTGCTGTCCTGGTTGGGAAACTGGTGTTTGGAGCCATAAAAGATAAATAAGTAAAATACCAAATGGGATGTAGGGTTTGTAAGACCAAATAAAAAAATAAGCAAGAAAAGAGGCCAAAGATAGTTGTTAATGACTACTTTTTCTTGCTTAGGAATCATATAAATGCTAGTATGTGTTTAAGACCTAGAAATGTACCCAAGTGTGTGATTTTTTGTATAAAATTTCCCCCACATTATGTTTTTGAGTGAATAATCGATAACATAAAGTAGTTAAAAGATGCATACCTTTTGATCCTGTAGAGTGTGATGGAGATTGCGTGCTGAAGAGACAAGTGAAGCATGGAATGATGCAAAAACTGAAGCGTGGAGACTAGGAAAGTGATAGTGGTGAAGTGTATGTGCTACTTTGTACCTATTGTTGTTCTTTAATTTATGTTGTACGGGATACTTCTTGTTGCATATTAAGGATGGACCTGCAAAATAAGAGCGAAAGAGTAGACAAAGTAGTGTATATGAAAATATGAGAAAAGTATGCATAAGTATGTAAAAGTGTGTAAAAGGAAAGTGTTCACTTGATGTAAAAGAGTGTAAAAAGATAGAAAGTGTCCTAAAAATGCTACAAAGAGTGAGTTTTTTGGGTGATCTGCCAAGATATTTTTTTGTGGGTGCTCAACTAAGCACGAGTTTTTTGGGCGATCTCAAGCCAAGTGCGAGTTTTTTGGGTGATCTCACGCCAATGAGCAAGTGTTGGGGAGAGAGGTCTAGTGTTACTCTCCTTCCATGACTCTTCCCAATGAGCACCATTATAGATGGTATGTCCTGTTTTGTTCCTATTGTCCTGATTATTTTCTAAATTAGTTTAAAGTTGTATTAGATTGAGGAGATAAAATACATTATACACTGAAGGTCTATGCCTATACTATAAAAACTACTTTGTGAAACTACTATAGAACTATGTTGATCTGAGAAAGATGATTGTATGTGCCCCTAGGGCATAGGCACCCAAGGGAGGACACATGCACCTAGGAAACTGTTGTCTAAGTTCTGGGCGCTGGTGTCTGTGCTATGGTAATTATGACCCAAGTCTAATTCTAATCCATTGTTGGTAATTGTAACCTATGATAATCATGTACTATACTGTGTTGTGCTATAGCTATGATCTATTGTATGGGGTGATTTTTTCACCCATGTATGCCCCCTCATTTAGGGTGCATGTGACGTCTGTAGGAGTGTGCGACCCAAAAGAGAGAACCCAATGTTGATCTGAAACTGGTTCATGTAGGGGCTAGGGAATGTGCATGGTAGAAACCAAGGCACATATAAAAAAAATAGGATAGTAACATGTGTTAGTAGAAAAGCTAATAAGCATGTAATAGAAAACAATGTACCAAGAAAGTGTGCAAAGAAAGTGGACTACAAAAAGTGGGTTTCATACATGGGACATCACTCACAACTTCAAAAGAAAATTAGGGAAAAATCATCTAAAAACATACAAGCAATGATCAAACAAGATATAGGGCATAACTAACAAACAATGACATACAATAACAAATAATAGAAAGAAAAAAGTATCAGAAAATCATAGTGGCAAATAGTCTTGCAAATGCAAATTATACACATGAAGCACCCATTAATATGTTAGAAATATAAAAATTATGTCAAGACATGTATGTATCAATAGAAAGTAGTGTGCTAGAAAGTAGGAAGTAGTAAATGATAAAACAATATCACATGTAATATGTTAGAGTATGAAATGTAGATGCCCCCAGGAGCCTCAGTGGTACTGGTAGAATGTAAAGTGTCAAGCATCATTACTGTGCATAAGAAGCTATAAGATCTGCATTCATAACTAAAGACCACTTGAATACGCATGTGTATATGATAAAACTAATGACATACTGAGTATCCGACTAACATAGTAAGCAAAGTGTGTCATGTAAGTAGAATAAGCTAGCAAAAGTAAGTGAAACCAAGATATGCAAATGCAACAAGTGAGTGGAATGTAATGGTATGAAAATTTGTGAGTGTGATGTTATGAGCAACGTGCCCCCCAATTTATGTGTATGAGATGAGGTTCATTTATAAAAGAACCCTCAATAATCAAGATTAAACCATAGCACAAGAGTGCATCATTGGGGAATAGTTATGAAAATTGTGCACTAGAAAGATATATCATGAAGAACATAGAGCATGACAAGAGTAGAAGAGGTGAGGTTCATGTCAGACTTAGACCCTTAGACATTTGAGTATGAACCATGGAACTAGAGTGCATCATAGGGTAATGATGATAAAAGGTATGAATCAAGTTGTGTAAGAATTTTTAGAAATAGGAAGTATGAAGCACTGAGCGTAATTAATATAAATGATAGAAAAATAATCGAGTATGAGGAGGAGGGGAGTAAGTGTGATGCCACCCATGTGTGTAAGAGGTGTAGATTTAGTCAAGATTGCTAAAGAGATCTTGCCAAGGTGGCGGAGTTTGAAATGTGTCTCGAACATGATTGTTAGGATTAACTTGTTTAACAAAAGTGATTGGTATCTAAAGTGGAGGGTGGAGAGGGATCTTGAATGATGGTCGGATTATTTTGGATTGATAACACCATAGAAGAATTGAGAGGATAAGAGGATGGACTGATTTTGAGAGGTGGTTTCTTAGTTTGACTTGGTAATGATTGTGGATGACTTAGTAGGAGGAGGTGATGGAGGACATACCTTGATATGAGGATTTCTTAGCTGGAATGGATTGTATAGGAGTCACTTGAATGAACGAATAAGGAACATTAAAAGTGATGGCATGATTCTCATTAGTCATAAAAGGATAATATTTGGGAGCCCATTTTGATGTAGCATTTGAAGATGGGAATGTAATAGAATGTTGTGCACCAAATGAGATAAAACCATGATGTTCAAGGTTTTTGATTCATCATTTTAAAGTATAACAATCATTGTCATGATGTCCATTGATTTGATGATAATTGAAAAATGGGAGACCTTGATATTTAGCAAGCCGATAAGGAGGAAAATAGTAAGTAGTTGAAAAATTGATTAATTGATGATTAAGGATATAAGAGAAGAATGCCATGTTTCTTAGCATTGAGATCAATCTTGAGAGGTGCCAATAGTGGTAAGACTTAGGGTTCACCTATATGAGCACATGTAGAAGTCATATAAAGTAGGATGAGAAAGAGAATAAGAACTAGCATTGGATTGTGAAGTAGCCTTAAGATGTTGGATTTCATTTGTGAAAGATGCGACCAAGGATTCCATAGCCATAATCTTATCTTGAAATAAATAATGTAAACCTTGAATTGACTTTCAAATGGATTGATTGACATTATAACTAATAGATTCATTAGAAAGATGATCGAAGATGACACTTACTTGTGAAGGTGACATATCGCTAGGGAGATATATAATGTTTAGGGTTTTTTTGGAGAAAATATTTGCAAGGTGGGTGTATTTAAGAAAATTGATGCAAGGAGACTTGAGAAATTGTAGGATCCATGAAGAAAAAGATATGTGCAAAATAAGGATAAAAAATACTGATCACAAGTGCGGTTCACTAAGATTATTTAACAAATATAAGCTTATTGTAAAACCCTAATTACATTGTAACTGAATATAAACTATGATATACAACTGCTAGATATAATATAAAACAAGAAATAAGTAAATGAAGTACGAAATCCTAAGCAAGAGATATAGAAAAGATGACTTAGCTGATTTACACTTGATCTAAAAGTTCGTTGAACTGGAAAAACTACTAAACATGAGGTGAAAAGTGTCGTAAATGTTCATGATAAATTTTGGAGGTCATGGATGATGCCGAACATGGGTACTTGGATTGGGGTAAGGGGGTGTGGGTATCAGAGACCACTACTGGGTGCTCGTGACTGCAAAAATGGTCAGAACCTGATTTTTACAATGTCACAAACATTCCTTGTTGGTATCCTGTATGTCGCACCTTGATTGCATAAGATACATGTAACCTAAAAAAGAGATGTTCACTTGCAATTCCCACAAAACCACATCAAATCCAAAAAATAAATATGCAATATGGGGAGTCAGACTAACCCCGAAGGTCACATGACAGAGTGAGTTTACAATCAAGAATTGCACTACATCTCAGAATCTATGTAGTTCTTGTGAGTGTGTGTAAGGATTATGCCCTAGGATGCCCTAGTGCAAGTTACACTTGATAACGGACTAGATCTAGAATGTACCAATGTATAACATGTATGGATGAAATAGAATGAACTTCCCCTTTCCTATGAATGTATGCAAAAAATGCAGTCCCTTGAATGGACGCTTTGAAGTGCTTTAGGTGCCTTTTGGATGTAATCTTATGTGATGAGTAGTACTATGCTTAGTGCTTGGTACTTCATTTTGAACATATAGTTATGTATTTATATGATTCCCTTGTTTGAATTTCATAATTAAAAACTAGAAGGACCGACCCATAAGTGAAAATGATTCCTCAAAAGATAAAAGAAACGCAAAAAGAGCGAATAAGATAAGAAAAGGTCCAGGGTGCACCTAGAGGGCACTCCTATAAGCATGGTTGGGTGCTGGTGTCTAGAGCCATAAAAGATAAATAAGTAAAATATTGATTGGGATATAGGGTTTGTAAGACCAAATAGAAAACCATAAATACGGAAAAGAGGCCAAAGACAGACGTCAATTATTAGTTTTCTTACTTCGGAATCGTATGAATGCTAGCATGTGTTTATGACCTAGAAATGTACCCAAGTATGTGATTTTGTGTGTACATTACTCATGCTCTAAGATTTGTATTTCTTATTTTTTGTCTTTTCCACTACATAAAAACTTTCAATGATTGCACACATGCTTTAAAATTTACAACATAATACAAAAATGAGCTTCGGGCCTTAATAATCCCCAACGAAAATGATGAGACAAAATCTTAAGAGTCATTTTCAACCACTTTTTTCAAAGTAACATGGACTCTAAATAACTTGTTTTTAAATAAACAATTACTCGTCAATCTAACTAATTTTTTGAACCATGCATGATGCCATATCAGGGCAATGCCATTACATGTTCAATACTAATGCTACTTCTCTTTAGACCATCAGTTGCTAATTTTTTTATAGGAACTATAATGTATCCCCTAAACTATAGAGAAAATAGAATGTGTGGAGGATAGGTGACTAATCACAATAATGAGAGGCTATGAACAAGAGAAATAAATTGATTTAAAAAATAAAAAATAGATGAATAGGTGTAACACCCCCTACATGAAACCCAACTATTAATGAAGAATTAAAAAATTAAGAAAAAAAGATTTAAACCAAACATGTGGAAAAATAAATCGAGGGAACTAATATATGACTGAGCTTTCCTTGCTTATTGAACACGATAAAAAACTATACAAAGGGAGACATAATAAAATAGAAAACAGTGATACTCACATCCTTTCTAAAAATCATATTGCATCGTCTTAGATGTCAAATAAGTAGGTGAAAGGTCCAGAAAGAAAAGTGGGAAGAGTGTCTTTTCTATGCATTGGGTATAGTAGAAACAAAGTGATGTTATATCATTTAATGTTTCGGGTATGACAACCTATAAAGGGTTCCTATATCTATCATATTCAAAGAAAAACAATATTGTGAAAGATGAGAAACTTTTGATCGAAATTCAAATTAAAAAAATATGAATTTTCCTAAGAAAAAGAATAATAATAATTTTAAATAGGGTCTAAATGCATAAATTTTCCCTTTTTTCTCAATTTCTCACTCCTTATTGTTTATGCTTTTTATCTTTGGGTATCAAACTAGTAGACATTATTAAAATATTTATCTATTTTATTATGTAATCGTGAAAACATAAAATGTAAAGCTTGAAATTCATTGAAGTACCTAGTACCAAGCTTAATTTGTAATATTGAAAAACTAAAGAACGTCAAAAAGCATTAACCACCAAAAAAATCATCATCCAAAACAAATAAAAAGGAAAGGATGCGGTGATTCCTTTTGATACGAAAATGTAGGCAACATGCTTTGTGCATGTGAACTCATTAAAAGACTTCTTCATCCCTACAATTTTTTTCTAATATGTATCTTAAACAAAAGAAATATGTTTTTTTAAGAACCTTTCCTAGAAAATGTCATGAAATGCTCAAAGCCTTCACGTGATTTTATGGATTCACGTTATGTAGATCTAAAATATAGCGGGAACCATATGAACACTGATACATTTTTTTGAGTTAGGGACAAACATTGGCAATATTTCAGCTCACACCATAAGAGAACACTGCAAATTTAAAAACTTCCTCTGTTAGGATAAAAACACTGCAGCTAATCGCAAAATACACTTCAAATCACCGGTAGTAAAAGAATTTTTTAGACATAATATTTTTTCCCAAGTGATGCCTCAAGAGGAAGTTTATCAATAGGTAACGACCAATATTGACTATTAACAATTTGGCATTCTTTATGTTTTTTGTCCTCTTAACATCTCATTCCTTAACACTACTATTGATTGGATTTCTCATTATGAAAATCCACACTTCTTCGAGATGATAAAAAATAACAATACTAATAGAAGATATTGATCTTTTTTCACCATTGCCGAAGAAGTGGAATGTTTTATACAAGTACTTTTCACCATTATTGTCTCTAAAGCTAACAAAAAATCCCTAAATTAACAACATTTGTGCTTGGTGAATTAAAAAAATATATTTTCCCACCAGGGGATGTCAATTGGCCATATCATGTACCCATCTTGCATGTTTCCCATGGCATTCACATGCAAACATCTCAAAAGAAATGGCTTGGCCTTAAAGTACAATAATTACAGACTTACAAGGCTAAAACAATGTAGAAAACAACCATTATCATAGTGCAGCACATAAACATCGTTAAGGTCTTAGATTGGTTTATAGGTTAACTCCAATAATTTGTTTATTCCATCGCCCTCACGATAGCACTACCTTTCTCTTTCTAACACTGGACGCCATTTAGAGGATGAAGTATCGCCATCTAGCCCACGCCCTTTATGCACAATCTTACATGAAGATGAAGATGATTACTTGCATTCTTTCACTTGGAGTTTTCCAAACCATTGTAATTTCTTATATTCCTCATAATGCATACCTACTCTAATTAATATTGTTCATAAGATTATATCATAACTCATAGTATATCTACTTTTCCGCATCTATTACATCTAGAGACCATTCTTTTTTCACAAATCATTTGCCACTCTCCTGCATTCTTATCTTCGTCTATCGACATCAATGGAAGTGGTGCGACTCCTGGGTTATCCTTCAACACCAAAAAAGTTTACACATTCAAAGGAGGAAGATGCATGTAAAAAAAGAGAAGGAAATTGACATACTAAAAGAATAAGCAAAAGGAAGGGCAGTGGTAGACACGCGACCCTTGGAATAAATGTAACGTGTTCAATATGGCTCTTAATCTTCGTAGATGTTGGAAAGTGGCGCATGGATGCCACCATAGAGACAACATCTTTTCTACTTACGGGAGCAGAAGCAGATGATATTTATTCGGCGAACCATACCTCCATTCCTTGCGTATGCATGCAAACACGATGAGCTTGTTGAATCCATGTGGATGGTTCACGCATGTCCTTTCATTTCAATCTCAAACATTCATTTTTTTGTCACATGTCAAAGTTGGGTGCCCCCGATTCATTTGACGCATACCTACATGTGAATTGTCAATTACCGTTGCCCTAATGCTCCCCGTTTTAATGACGCAGCAGGATACGCCGCTTCAATTATGCCCCTTGTTACCACCGATCTAAAAGTGTAATGTCTACATTCAAACGGGAAGGGGTAAACGGAATTATCCAGTAATGACCCAGGGCGCTTTATAAGTACGTATTCAAAGGCGTCACTCGGGCTCAAGATCCACCGTTACCGTTCTTCACCCACATTCATTGCTTCTCGTCAAAATCAGTTTCAAAGGTGCGCGTGGTAAATTAAAATAACCCTCTTTCCTTTGTGTCTCCGCGGAAGTCAGAAGTTAAGTGTTTCCGATTTTCTTTAATAAGCAACTCCCCTGACTCTGTTCTTGCCTAATCAACGACTAACATTGTGGAGAATTGATCATTCCAAAAAAAAAAAAAAAAAAACAATAATGACCGTCTAATTACACTATAACAAGAAATGCTTGATAATAAAAAAACACTTATCAACATAATTATTAATCGATATATTTTTGAGAAAAAATAAGAATAAAACTTTAAATAAGTATCCCTCCATATTTGAGATTAGATAATTTTAAGATACATACAAATTTATTGCTATTTTAAAATGTTACTAGAGAAGCCTTTCCTACACTCGTGACTCGTGAGTCAAAGGTGGATGTTTTAGTTTGTCTTTTAGTTTTTTATTTATGTTAAAAGTTGGCGTCGCACTTTGACCCAACTTCGTCGATTCACTTTTATGCTATATCAAAAAAGCATACTTACACAAAAATCTCGGGTAATATAACACACGTGCTACATGGACCACAAATGGTGTCATTAAGAAATGTCTCCAACAAGAAAGAAAATGTAAACACTTATAACCCACTTTCCTACGTCATTTTCATCGTGTGTTAGTTTCACGTGAGAAATAGAGTGACAAAAGTGGTCGATGGCCATATTTAACTCGATCCTTAATTGATTTGTATAATCTTTTTTAAAATGTCATAGAAGGTATGTATGATGGTATAAAATGTGTTGTCTAGTTATTTTTTAGGAATAAATTTTAAAACATACTAACAATAAGGTTGGGATTGTGCCCTGGATAAATTTGGTAGAAACCCCTCAACCCTTGATAACCGTGTCTAAGAATTATGTACACCTAATCCGTGCAAGCTTATGTTAAACATCTTTATATCTATTTGTATGCTAGCACTCGTGGTCTAATTGAGTATCGCGAGTGCTTTATGCACTATTTGAAATTAGCATCCCCAATTTAAGTTCTACATTAAAACTTAACAAAATCGTCATTTTAAAAAAGAACTCCCATGTGGTGAAGAGTGTTCTCTCTTGTAATATCACCAACCACAAATTATGAAAGTCTATTTATGGTGACAAAGGAACTCTACTAAAGAACCAAACCCAAATCCTTCCTTCCTTTACAAAGGACCTCTAGTAAAGAACCAAGCCCAATTTTTTTTGTTATATGGTAGGAGGAAAAATTGTATTTTGAGGTAGGAGGAAAAATTGCATCTTGAGGTGATAGTTCAAAAAGTTTACCTACTATAAATGCCAGGAAAATAATACTCCGGTGTTAGATTACAACATTCACTATTGTTGTTAGGAAGCACTTTGTTAGGAATAAATTACTTTTGAGATAAATACGTAACGAAGAATGAAATCCATCAAATGAGAGATGGATTGAAGAATCTAGAATAACGGGTGAGTGAATTGGAGGAAGGTTGTCATCTAATGTTATGTATTTGGAGGTAACTTCTGTAAGATCTACATTTTGTGGAAGCACCTTGTCCTTCACTGAAAAGCATTGCACAAATCCATCTACGTGTAATCTCAAATATGGATTGTGATTTCGTTTTATTGTATATATACAATTGCATAAATATAATCAAGAGAATATACCTATAGTGACATGCAAACAATTGTTTTTGTTGTTGAAATTTGTAATAAAATAAAAAATGAAATTAACAAATTATTTATGCCCCTAAAAAGTTGTTGCCTTAGACAATTGCCTTTATAGTACTCTAAGAGAAACCTTTCTATCGTCCCTCTTCTCATGAACTAGTCTTATCATAATCAAGACTTGAAATGTTCAAGCTCATCCATATTTTGTATTATTTCATCGAATTCAATCACCTCAATACTCATATTCTTGAGGAAATCTCAAATAACTCGTATTGAACACATAAATATAAGCCAATTATTATCTCTAATAATAAAATACGATATATATATATATATATATATATATATATTAACAAATACCTAATGGCTTGGAGCTTCGGAAAACAAGACTTTAACACAAAACAAGTACCACCAATCAACCTTTACAACACCTAGAAAATCCTATAATTCGTTTTAACACCTTAAGTAGATCGACTTTAACATGATATGTATGTATGCATTGCCTTACGAAAATCCACCCAACGAAAACTCTGAACCTTCATTCAAAAGAGAGGTACACGTGGCAAAAACAAAACCATTATCTCTCCACGTCAATAATTTGTCAACACCTACTGCTTCGGCCAATAAGGAAACCACGTCAGCATGTCCGCGGCGAATCGTCGCCGCCTCGTCTGACTGGCCAAAAGTGCTGAAGCCGGCGGGCCCCATCCCGGATTCGAATCTGTTATTAAAACTGCCCTATAAAATTCCTTCCCTATGAAATGGTTTCCCAACCATGGAGTATTATTCCCCAGTTCTGTTTACCATTTTGTCGGAGCCGTTTAACAGAACCATTAATTTCACGGCATTTTACCGTCATCTGACGCAAATATCCCTGTTTTTCGGCCCCCACTAATTCAAAATATATACACATTCTGTATGTCACGACTCTCCCCGTTGGAAATATTTTTTCGTGGGTATTTTCAATCCTGATCCTCTGATCACAGTAGTTGAATATATTTCACTTCTGTCCTGTTTAAGTTTCGATGAGAAAGATTTGAATACTTTTTATCAATTGTATAAGGTCTGGATTTAGTTTGTTTTTAAATTTCAGTTTTCGAATGGATTTATGTGATCTGACTTGCAATTTTAAGCGGATAAGGCTTGAGAATTGATTGTAGGCGGGAAAAATTGTTTCTAGTATTGTCTGACAAGATAATATTTCATTATTGAAAATCTATTTAAGGTGGTGTAATCAATAGCCTACCCCATAACAGATATTGGCTTCCTTTTTGCGTTCTGTAATCTTACAAATTCTCTGTTTTTTTGTACATTCTATTTCCTTGTCTTTTTTCTAATTTGTGTCTTTTGTGTAATGTTTTTGGGCGGATTGTTGAAGGACAGTTGATTTTTTCGGCTTTTTCTTCACCGGTCACTTTATTTTTTTGGGGAAGAAAAGTCCATTTTGTCAGAATATTATTGCTGGAGAAAGACTTGATTTCAGTCATGAATGCTTTGGCTGCAACAAGTCGCAATTTCAAACGGGCAGCCACACTTCTGGGTCTAGACTCCAAGCTTGAGCGGAGTTTGCTTATCCCATTTAGGGAAGTTAAGGTAAATATAGAAATTACTCTTTTGGTTAAGCAATTATTGTTTTGGTGTGGGTTTAGATTTCAATGCACAGATAAAATGTTACTTTATGTGAAAATGTTAATTTGTTTTTATTTGATCCGTCTGTTAAGCGAGGGATTTGCAGACACATGAGCCACAATGCTAAGGGTATATGTGAAAATGTTAAGTTGTTTTTATTTGATCCATCTCGAGTTACCCTCTTTAACATGGGTTTTCGAGTTTGAATTAGTGACAATTTCGTCACTAACACTTACTTATATTGGCATATCTGGGTCACTTGCAGACATTAATATAATTTCCCTCTCTCTCTTGGGTTTGCATTTTTGCAATTGCTAATTGATATCTGAGAGATAATTTCGGTTGGGAGGCTCTGATTCGAGGGATTCTGAGCTGGGTCTTCATCTCAAATGGAGAAATGGCCAATTGACCTTAATTTTATTTTGTGGCCGCCTTTGGGTTTTTCGCCATTGAGCCTGGCTCAGTGTTTGTTAATTAGCATATAAACAAGTCTTTATCTGAGTTCACAGCAAGCCATCTCTCAGGAAAGCATTGCCCTCTTTCAGTTTTCTTCATTTGGCCCATCTCCCATGACAAAACTAGTCCATAGGAGTAGATTGCTCCCTGTAAGAATTTTCTCTGCCATCAGTGCGTACTTTATTTTGGGTTATTGCCATTGAGCCTACCCTCATCGGAGTTCTCGATAAGCCAATCTTTAATAAAGTCATACCCTCTTTCAGTTTTCTTGATTTGTTCCATTTAGTCTATAGGAGTAGATTGCTCCCTATGAGATATTTCTCAGTCAGCAATGTGTAGTTTCTTTGGACAGATTATATTTCGTTTTCTTGGATGGTATTTGTGTCACGAGAATTCTCATTCAAGTTTGAGATCCACATCCATAGAAGCTGAGCCCGTTGTTTTATCCCACAATAGTGAAACCGTGCTGAAAGAGGGCGTTTCTTGCAATGAATCTTAATGTGCTCCAAAATATGATGCTCGTAGAGAACATTAGCTGCAATTAGTTATATACCCTCTGTATATTCAATTTGTGTAAGCAGTATCGTGCATGGAAGACAGAAACCAATGAGATTGCCTGTTGCTTATGAGACACCACTCACTTTATCTGTCTGCCTAGTCAGATCAGGTTGTGTACATAGTTGGCGTTGTCGACTTTAATGTGACTATGTTGTGTATAGATAACTATTCCCTTTAACATGTGCTAGATCAGGTAGAGAGAGAACTATTTCTTTAAGTGTGTACTGGATCAGGTGGTGTTTAATGCGAATCTTCTTTTAAGTTCCTCTGAGACTTTTTCTGGCATGACATGCTTAAGTGTGTGCCAGATCAGGTGAAGTTTCATGTGAATATACTTTTTTAGTGCATCTGAAGCTTTTGCTGGCAAGATATAGTTAAATGTTTGCCTGATCAGGTGGAGTTTCATATGAATGTTTTTTAAAATGCCTCTGATTTGAAGCTTTTTCTTGAAAGATATAGCTCTTAGTTGTGTGGGACATGCCTTTTTTATATGCTTTCTTTGAACTATTTTGTATACAGCTTCTGTTCTACTCGTTAATGATGTTTACTGTTAATTGCAATGCAGGTTGAATGTACCATTCCAAAAGATGATGGCTCACTAGTATCGTATGTGGGCTTTAGAGTGCAGCATGACAATGCTCGAGGACCCATGAAGGGTGGAATACGCTACCACCCAGAGGTGAGCAGTATGACTACACTAAAATAATGGTGTGCAATACATGGTTCTTTAGGGGTCAGATAAGCAGTATTTATGTCATAGTATGATTGACTAATTAGAAATATTAGGTTTTAAATGGACTAACTAGCCATCCACACTTTAATCGTACAACTATTGCTTTGTTTCAATGTACTGTGGGAACAAGCATTTATAAAACTTGAGAAATCACTTCAACTGTCATCTTTTTTCTAAAAATTCATGGCATGATTTTTGTGACGATGCCTAATCTGGTTGGTCAAAGCCTCTTGATGGGTACATAGGGATTGGGACTATTGGGATCTTACCGTTTGCTGGGCCAGGGTGATCCTTCCTGCAATTGTATGTAATCCCTGGGATTGCCTTATGACAGCCACCCGCGGGGTTTAGAGGATTGCCTGCTTTTGATCACCGGTGTGTATCCTTTGTTGGATTGCTTCATAAACAGATATCTCAAACTTTGGTGTCTACTAAGTGTGAATCTGCAATTGAACTCTAAACCTCACCCCAAAATCAAAATCAAATCCTATCTGGAGCAAAATGCTTCTTCTGTCATAGCATGACAAGTAAAATATTGGTGGCGTTGTTTTTGCTTAGCATGGAAGGTAAAATATTGGAGGCGTTGGCTCGCTCTTGATCATGATTATTTCCTGATGAATCCTTCTTGTTGACATGAAGAGTCATGAAATCACAAAGCCATTTGGCATTAAAAACCCTCCTACCTCAAAAAATCAAACTGAAAGTCGATTCCTCCTTCACAACACCACAATCCGTGCTCCCAAATTTGATTTATCTCATGTAGGGTGTGTTTATTTGCTAACACATTGCCCATTTAATTTGCACATGTGGGGTTATGTGTTTTTTCAAACTTATGGAATAACCTACTTTAAAGCTTTCCATTTCATTACGTAGTCTCTTAGAGTTACATCGGAATGTATTCAAAGACACTTTCACTATGGCATACAAGTTATTTTTTTTCTCTTTAGAGTAACATTGATTTTCATGAACCAACCGACTCGGTTCAGCTTCAGTATTCAGAGCTTGATCTAGACCTCTCCCAAAATGCTAATAATGACTGTGTATGACACCTCCTCCTGCTTTTCTTCTGGATTTCCTCATAAAGATGCAGTGAATTATTTTCCTCGTATGAGTTTGCTGTTTCCTTAGACTGAAATTTGGACTTGACTGTTGGGTGCAGTTCAGTATGCTTGCTATCTATGTTGTAATATCTACTCTTGGTACAAATAGAGGGTATAATCTACTTTTTTCCTGCATCACAATAATCTGATTATGTATTACCATTTTCTTGGTACTTATTTCATCATGGAAATCTCTGGCTGTTGAAACATTTTTATTTCAACTCTTAATCTGATTATGCTTAGTTTCATCCCTTGTCAGATATAACTATGCATTGTGATATAAATGTCATGAGTGATAGGCGAAGGTGAGGTTTATATTGCTGTTTTTCTAATAGAAATATGCCACTGAGTTGAGTTGTCAACCTTGACAAATGGGATTACTGCCGAGTCCAAAGGAACTTGAAAAGATGCCTTCAAACTAATTTATGTTTGTCTTGCGTCTTGATGATGGCTTGTAGGTTAATCCAGATGAGGTAAATGCTTTGGCACAATTGATGTCATGGAAAACTGCTGTGGTAAATATTCCATATGGAGGTGCAAAGGGTGGTATTGGATGCACTCCATCTAGTTTGACAAATAGTGAGTTAGAGCGTCTTACTCGCGTCTTTACTCAAAAGATTCATGATTTGATTGGAATACATACAGACGTTCCAGCTCCTGACATGGGAACTAACTCTCAGGTATTCTCCATAATATTAAGAGTGAATATGAAAGCGTTGCTGTCTTTGAATTTATACTCTCTCTAGTATGCTTCATAGACCAGCCTTCAACCATGAAATATATTTTTATATTGGCTTTAGGGCTTCTTTGGATCTTGTCTAGTGTTGATGATTTTGTATTGGGTTACGTTTATGGTGTTTCATAAATCTACATTTATAATGATAGAATCTCCAAATAAGGTCAACAGTATGCCCCTGCTCCTCCTTACTTCAAAATATGTATGACGGCTTTAAAAGAAAAATATGCTGTTTAATGTATATGCATCCAAAATAAGATGTGTTCCCAACACATTGATCAATCTTCCTACAATGTATCTGATTGGTTTGTTTTGCTTGGAACAGACAATGGCATGGATATTAGATGAATACTCAAAGTTTCATGGCCATTCTCCTGCCATTGTTACTGGAAAGCCTCTTGTAAGTATATTGAAGTCTATTTGGCAACATACTTTTCTTTATCTTGGGATGTCCAGACTTGATGTTCTAACATCCTTTTTGTTATTTTGGGACCCTCATTTTTCTATGATTTTGAATATCCTGTTAGGATCTTGGTGGATCCCTTGGAAGGGAGGCTGCAACTGGAAGAGGTGTGATGTTTGCAACAGAAGCTGTGTTAGCTGAATATGGAAAGTCTATTCAGAATCTATGCTTTGTTATCCAAGTAAGCTTAAGAGCCTTTGTCTTACCTTTGTTTCTATCATTCTTGGTGAGAGAGTTTTACATTGAAGCATGAAAATGTGTTAGTTTCTTTTGCATCATATCTCAATTTTATGATTTTTGTGTATATAATTACACATTTAGAGAAACTGGTTTCTCTTGTTATTACAGTGCTTCCTTCCTCTCTTGCTATTTTGTTTACTTTTAAGCCCTTCAAAGACCACTATGTGGTTAAAAGATAAGACAGACAACTCGGAGAAAGAAATAGGATAGGAGTGTGGTGAAAGACAAAAAAAAGCTATCAAACCCCGTGCTATAGCTTACAACGAGGGCAATCCCTAGTGTAACTGAATTTTATGACTTTGTTTCCTATGTGAAAGCCACAAATATGGATGGAATTTTTCTAATTTGGTACTTCAACAATGCTATACAGTAAGAGAATATAAGGGAAGGGGGCATTTGCTCCCCAAAAAAGGGTGTGGATTCCATGTTGTTTAGTTCAATAACAAGAGGGAAGCAATTTCTTGGATATGCATGGGAAGTTTGTGCCATTTTAAAGTTGAGAGATGATTAAGGAGTTGACACAATTGTTTAAAATGGGAGGGAAGGGAACGAGGTGGCAACATTGTCAATGATTGTAGATAACATATTAAAGTGTGAGGATGTAGAAGGTGCGATTTTTGGTTTTTTTCTGCAAACATAATTCCTTTGAATGGTAAACACTCACCTTACTATGACATTATGATTAAGTCCATTGTATCTAAGAAACACCTTGATTGATAGGCTTGAGTAGTATGGACATTCATAAGCAGGATTGGGTAAAGTTCAGTTGCTTATTTATGGTGGGCATTTAGGATGAATATCTGCTATCTTACTTTGTTAAAAATATTGCCTGATGTTTCTTACTTCATTAAAAATATTACCTGATGGTTCTTACTTCCTTAAGGTCATAGATTGCACTGATACAAATAGACACCATTTTCTATCATCAGGATTCTTTAGTTTATTTAAGATGTGTTCATCAAATGTGATATGTAAGTAATTGAATATGCAAACTTTGTTTGGCATTCTATTGAGCTGCAGCAGTGCATATAATGAGTAACAGGCTAAAAAAATTGAGCAAGAAGTAAGTTTAGATGAATTATGGAATAATGAATAAAGAACTAAGAATTGAGAGCGAGAATTAATGAGCTACCAGATGAATTATGGAGGCCAGGCTTGTGCAGCTGTACATTTGAAATCATTATACATCAATTTTATATACAACTCACACGCAGTATCTGGTACTACTGAAAGTGACAGAGATGAGGAATGCTCTGTATTTTATTTTAGTCAGTGCATGATTGTCTGTAAAGAATCAGTGCATATCCCTATTATCAATAAAGAATGGGGTAAGCAGTTAACCCAGGAAAGCATCAATCCCATTGCTTTTTAAACCCATTTTTAGTACTTAAATCATGGTTTGGTTGGTGCGATGTGAAAGCATTTGGATTGAATCTTATGGGCGGATCTCAGGATCAGGTTTATATGGGTCTGAGCTAGTTTACTATTCCACATTCAATTCGCATGTGTTATGGTTATTAGAATATGATGTGAGCTAGTTATTTATAGTGAAACTATTTTGAACTCCTGAAAATGGTATCCGGCCCTGCTCTTGTATGATGAGTTGATATTCTTTTTCATTTGTTTGAGATAAAGTGATGGATGGGCTGCTTATTTAGATGGACAAATGAGGTTATGTTTGGCCACAGTTGCATCAGTAAACAGTTATGTCATATACATGGAGATAAATACATTTGCATGTTAGGGCATTAGTCACACTTTAGGAAATAGGTCTGAAAATATTTTGCCTCATGCAGGGTTTTGGAAATGTGGGTTCATGGGCAGCCCAACTCATCCAAGAGAAAGGAGGAAAGATTGTAGCTGTAGGTGATGTCACGGGAGCAATAAAAAACAAAAATGGCCTTGACATTCCTAGCTTGATAAGACATACAAATCGAACTGGCAGTATCAAGGGATTTGAAGGGGCAGATGAAATTAACCCCAAAACATTGTTGCTTGAAGATTGCGATGTACTGATTCCTGCTGCACTTGGGGGTGTTCTTAACAGGTATGCATCAAATAAGAATTGCTGAATTCTCAGGATAGACAGTATTTTAAATTTCCTTGGCTTAGTAAAGAATTTTATCAAGTATGCGAGGTAGATTTGAGAGAAATATTTAATGATACTATATTTTTCTTCACAGAGAAAATGCTAATGAAGTGAAGGCTAAATTCATAATCGAGGCTGCAAATCATCCTACAGATCCGGAAGCTGATGAGGTAAGATCAAATTTTTATCAAGATATCTTTTGAAATACTTTGGCCTCTATTTGGTCTTCTGCAGGCAATATACTAATTTTTTCCCTTTGTTAAGTGCAGATTTTATCAAAGAAAGGAGTAATTGTAGTGCCAGACATATATGCAAATGCTGGGGGTGTAACTGTTAGCTATTTTGAGTGGGTTCAGGTACTGATCATGATATAACTTTGAACGAATCTTTGTATTTTTTTGGGACATATCCTTTTGGGATTGTTCTTTGTCTTATTGATATTACAGGCTCATTTGCATTCATTTATATTAAAGTTGAATTTCATTTTTTTGCTATGTGGCTCCTGCTTGGTTAAGTTTATTCTCTTTATCTTTGCAGAATATTCAAGGTTTCATGTGGGATGAAGAAAAGGTTAATAAAGAGTTGCAGAAATATATGTCAAGTGCTTTTAAGAATATCAAGGACATGTGTAAGACACACAATTGTGACCTTCGCATGGGAGCTTTCACTCTTGGAGTAAATCGGGTGGCTAGGGCCACCCTCTTAAGGGGTTGGGAGGCATAAAAATATTCTATTGCTTCCATTCATTTTGATTTGATGGCATCAATCTAAATAGCTGGTTGCCAATGTAATGTGTGACTTCTTCCTTTATTCATTTGAATTTCATGGTATTGAATTCATGGTGCTATTCTGTTGGAGGACTCGTTCATTTCATTCATTTTTAAGGATTTCATTTTATTAAATTCATAACAGTGCATAGACATAGGGAATCTATAATAAGAATATCATTATAATGAATTGGTTTCAGTGCGCTGTAATAAAGAATTTATAATGCTCTTTATACGAAGACGCCATGGGTATCTTATACAGACTGTCTGCTCATTCGTTAATATGCAGTTGTTGATCTTGTTCATCTTGTTGGAAACCATTTTGAGAAAAAAAATCCGAGTTTGAAGTTTGGTCAGTTCTTTTTTTGGTCAATTTGTGGAAACTCACAGACTACAGTTAGGATTTCATTGAAATGATGATCGTTAAGGCTTTAAAGTGTACATCTACCCCTTCCTAGTTTTTTCAAAACACTTTGAAACTTGTATAAACGGAACTACAGTGCTTCATTTGAAGGAAACCATTTTAAAACACAGAAATTGCCACTCAAAGACAAGAGTACGACACTCGCCGAAAAAACAAGAGAATTAAGCTCCACCAATCTGGTGTTACCAATCCAAAATCTAATTTTGAAGTTAGAAATCCCTACAAAACATAATTTGCTTCTTCATGTGACTAAATAAATCAAATGCCCATGAGTATCTCTAGAGTTTAACAATATGTCGATTTCACACAGCCATAAAAATTGATGCAAAAGGGTTCAAAATTGTTGATCTTAGGAAGAGGGTCAATAGTTAGACCTGTGATTAAAAGTTCCAATATTAAAACAAAGTAGGATCAATAAATTTCCAACTTGTATGCAATAATAGTGTGCAAGAGCTAAATCACCGCATGACACATAAAATGCATAATCATTGGTCACCCATAAACAGGTTTTAGTGCACCTATTTGTAGTAAATCAATCCAAAATTAGTGTTTCTTTCTAATTGAGTTGAAAATGGTGATATGTGGGGCATATGCTCCATAATGATTTTTTTTTTTATGTGTAAACAAGGCATAATTGATAGTTATTTGTGTCTCTTCTCTAATGCATTGGACAACCATTTAATGACCAAAAGTGAGGGCAATCCTTGAATGAGAGTCGTGATCATACATATAATTAAATGGGTTGCAGTCCAATGGTGTAAAAGGTGTTGCCTAATCATTCACTAAGGTTCAAATCTTAGGAGATACCAAGCAATAAAAGATGAGGTTGGGATTGTGCCTCAGGGAAATTTGGCAGAATGGAAACCCCTCTATTAGATTGGACACAAATAAGAGTCCAAAAGCCTTGAGCACGTTATTGCATATGCTTTGAATACTATATTTTTTGGGGAGCCACTTAGTGTGACTCCAACTTGTAACCCAACTTAATAGTAAATTTTACTCTACATGTCAAAACAACTGTTAGACCACAACCCTTTTTATGTTTGATCATATTTTAAATGTTTTACGAATAGTTATTTTGATTGTAGAAATTTAGGTAAATCTTCACCTTGTATCTACATAAATATGCTCACCTTAAATTAAATACTGCAAACATGCAAAATATAGTCAATAATACCTATTTAATTACTTGATCAAATATGTAAGGAGATAAATGTAGAAATGTATAACAATGTGCTTAAACTAATCACATACATTGCAATTTAATTCTAAACAAATATAAATTAGAAAGCTAGATGTAATTGCATACAACAATATTTTAAAGTAATTATAATGACAAAGTGGTTCGACTCTTAAGTGTCTTTCATCGTTATGAATGCCATGTTGACCCGTGCTTCTATCCTTAGTCTATAGCTCCACTCTACAAGTAACAACCTGTAAAATAGTAAAAACAATAAGATGTGGATTTGTTTCAATTAGATCCTCTTCACGTAAGGCTTAAAAATAACATGTAATGAAATGCAACAAGCAATTATTCTTTTGATGGATGTAATAAGTAATAAATGCTTGATAAATGTTTGTAAATAAGTGAGAATTTAAACTAAATTTAATTCCATGTACATTCATGTTAACTTCCAATGGTTGGGTTGACGAGGTAAATGCAAGTGTAGTTGATTAAAAGGGTACATAAGGGTCTAAATTCAATAATATTGTGTTAGAATATATTTGATGAATATTCATAAATTTTGGTAGAAATTAATACCATGTGCATTCTCCATAAAAGAGAGGAAGACGAGGAAGAGGTAAATGTAAGTGCATGATGAGGGTCGTCACTCCTCTCCATTAATAATGTCAACCTAGGGTTGATGTCCGATGATTGTATGCATTAAGAGAATTTTTTTTTTGGAAAACAACTCTGTTAAACACAATCCAAACTTGCATAAAATAAATCACACATTGCAAAAATGTAAAGACACACTTGCAGAAATAAAGTTTGCATGTAAGAAATCACACTTTGCATAAATGAAATTGTTGAATTAAAAATAAAGGAAAGATAAATAGAACACCTGCAGATTCACAAAAGAAATTGTACGGACATAAGAATTACATAACATAAAATCAAAAATCACAACAAAAGGAAAACAACATAAATAAAGAAATGACGATAACGCATGGATCCATCTTCCTTGGAATGAGTGGTCAACTCATTCCTTTTCATACTTTTAATTCAAAATATGCAGAATAATTTCTCTCAAAAGATTAATGAGGAAGTACAGACATATTATTCTTGGTAGTGAAAATTACATATAAGAGTGTCAGAGGTTGCATTTATAATTCATACATCCAACCAACTCCTTATTTTGGGAAAGACAATTTGATCTTATCTTTATTTCAATCCTAACGACTAAGATCTCTATCTCCACAAAATATGGAGAGAGATATTATTGGAGTCGAAGTCTTATCTCGCTTATTTTAGGAAGATTTGCTCCTAAATGTTCTCCTTGCTTTTTGGTAACAAGAATTACATTGATTTTATTCTCCTACTTTATTGGAAGAAGGTTTTTCCTCGAAACATTACTTTAACGAAATACCTCTCCCAAATTTTCCATTTGACTTTTCTGTTTCTGGTTGTGGAACTTTTGGTGCTTGTCTGATACACTTTTTCTTTGGACTGTAACTCACGAAAAGTTAGATTCCTTTTTATTGGTAAAACTTATAGCAAATATGAATGAATTTTTTGTTAAACACATTGCTATGAACAAAAACTTCTATCAGATTTTCCATTTGACTTTTCTGTTTCTGGTTGTGGAACTTTTGGTGCTCATCTGATACACTTTTTCCTTGGACTATAGCTCACTAAAATTTAGATTCCTTTTTATTGGTAAAACTTGTAGCAAATCTGAATGAGGTTTTTGTTAAACACATTACTATGAACAAAAATTCTATCATATTTTGCATTTGACTTTTTTGTTTTTAGCTATGGAACTTTTAGTGCTCGTATGATACACTTTTGGACTACACTGCACTAAAAGTTAGATTTCTCATTATTGGTAAAACCTGTAGCAAATTTGAATGAGGTTTTCGTTAAACACATTACTATGAACAAAAACGTCTATAAGATTTCCCATTGTTCTGGAGTTAACTTTAATTATTTCGGAGCTAACTCACATTGTTCCAGAGCTAACTCCAATTGTTCTGAAACTAAATCTGTAAGTTTCGGAACTAAATCTTCAAGTTCTGGACCTAAAACTGCAAGTTCTGGAGCTAACTTCAATTGTTTCAGAGCTAACTAAAAACATATATAACTTTTGCACACGATCTCGGATTAAGGTAAATTTTTTTTGAACTTGCATAATTTTCTAAGAGGAATCTAGATATGAAATTATATTTGAATTTAGATATACAATTAATTATAAATTCCACTTTTTCCAGAACTAGCATTATCTTTTATTTATGGTCTGCATACACAAGACTTTACATCTTTCATAAATAATCAACAGGATTAGTCAACAAAATAGATAACAAAAGAATTCTAAATAATGAACAAGATATATATCCTATATTCTATGTTAAACAAACTATAAGTTCCAAAATTACTGTTAAATCCACTTTCAAAGGTAACTTGGAATGACATAATAATGATAATTTATGGCCTCATCAGTGCACTTGACTTAGAAAGAGGCCACACAATGACCATTGGATAGGAATAAATTTGATAAATATTCATATATTTAAAATAAAATATTATCAATAGGACAGTCGTTAGACTAAAAAATATATATTTCCACTTACACAAGATCCAACCACATGGATGCATGTTTGTTGAATTTGATATAAGCAAACTCTATTCTCTGGGGATTTTCTACCGTTGACCATATCCACTATGCACAAGCCTACATCGTTGGGTACAAGTCCCACCACCTCCCTCCATTCCCCACCCTCCTTTATTTCCCCTTGTCTAATCTATTTCTGTTAACGTAGGTGGAGCCTACGAAATGAAGCGAAGTCATTAAGCGAACTCTAGCTTAGCACTACCACCAATGCCCAACCATCATCAACTACCCCTCACCCCTCAATGTGTTTAATGTCGTTGATAACCATTTCAAAGTTTCATTGAAGAATTTAATTCAAAATTTTGTGTTTTGGAAAGATCGTCGACATTACAGACACCTGACATTATAAACTCGACCACACAATGACCCCAATGCTCACTTTGACACCATGACATTGCAAATACTTGTAAAGCATAGCATCCCCCCACTTCACCAACTTTGCAAAGTATAGCATCCTAGGTTTGTTCCTTGTTTCGTCAAGGTTAGAGTTATATTCATAATGTGAGTGAAAATGGATTTACAGTACATGTTGTTCCACGTTTTGCAAAAAAAATACAATAATGGGATCTTTGGTCTAGATGTGTGATCGCTTTCAACACTTAGATTGAAAGTTAAAACATTAGAACAAGATAGAGCCTCTTGTTAAATTTGTGTAGTGTAAAGATTTTTTTTTTGGCTTTATCATTTATAATCACATGTATTCCAGTGCAAACATTTTCGAACTGAGAAAACATATCATATGTTTTGGATGCTTTCATTTATGTGCCTTTTGGGATATATATATATACCCCTGCTTTCAGTTATGGGTATTTTGGTATTTATGTGCCTTTTAGGCTTTCATATATGAGAAATATCATATATAATTTGCCTTTATACGATATATTTATGTGGTTTAACATTTTCCATTAAATGCCAAATAGGATGCAAGGACATAAGTAAAGGAATTTGTCTATAGTGGTCATCATTAAATTTGATCTAGGCAAAATGGCCCTAAATTCAAACCCTTCAAAGATTAGATGTTAAAATTCCCAGTATGTATCACGAAGTAAATCTTGTGAATCTAAACTCTAGAGATTACCATTTTCAAATTGGCTTCATAATCACAAATCTGTAAAACCTTGTGCATTTTATTAAGTGCTTCCTTGATTTCAATGACATTGTGTAAATTAAAAGTGATAAAAAAACATAATCAATTGACTACTAAAATTGCAAACTTGAATAGATTATGCCCATCTTTTGACATAGGGATGTTAAGAAGTTGTCTTTTAATAAAATAGTTTACTCTTATTTGACATTTTCGAATACATAAAAGCATGGTGCATGACTAGTTCATTCCTTCATTTTCTTTACATGGTCGATCAATTGTTCAATATTTCACACAATATTTTTGTAAATTACAATCTAGAATAACATTAAAGGAACTTGATACATTAGTTTGCCCCTAAAAGTGTAAGGTGCTACAACTTAGTATACTTAAAGCTTGTAATTGTTAAAATGTAATCTTTAATGCTCTATATGCTCTCCCTTAAAACATTTTAAATAATAATATGATTGGTGGCAACACTTAGATGTTTCCCCTTTGAAATTTTTCTCTATGTTTATCCAAATCTTAGTTGTGCAGAATTGAAATGAAATTTTGGATGATAATATGCTTATAAGACATTCAAGCAAATATGCCAACTTTGCACCTCGTACATGTTCATTTTTAGATAACGACTAAAATAAAAAGAAATAAGAAAATAGGAAAAAAATATTGAGGGATTATAAGTGTGAAAATATACCTAACTCACAATTTAAATGTGTATAGTCACTTTATGCCAAAGTTATGCACAACCATACACAAATAGAATTATTCTATTATGTTGAAACTCATATGCTAAGCTATGGTATTGGACAAGACTAGGGTGCCATTCACATAAGGCATACAATTTTGTATACATATTCATGCACATGGATGGATGTCCTCTACCAGCTCATCATTGATCTTAGTAAACTATTATAGCCTTCATATAAGTGGTTCCTATGAATAGACAAATATACGCAACTGTTATAGGCTTCATATAAGTGATTCCTTACGATACCAAGGCTATCCTTGCAATATCTTAGTAAAATATTATAGCCTTCATCCAAGTGGTTCCTTGGAATAGAATGAAGCATGCATAAAACAACAAAAAATCTAAATATTTAACTGTAGAATAGACAATGAATTACTTATGCTATAAGTAAGAAATTGAACACTACAATTAGGTCAAACCATTCCCACATAATTTAGCCTAAAAATAAACAATTAGCCTCAAACCCCTAACATTCAATGGGTGTTATGGTTTTCATAGTTTATTCTAGATTTATAATGGATGACCTGGAAGGAATGGAGGTCCTATGAGAAATCACAGATGTGGCAGAACACTTGGTAAGTAGTTTTTTCTATTATCCATGAACTCAATTTTTTTAGTTCAATTAAATTTGTTGGTAGTAATGTTATATTTAGTGTTTTAGGAGAAATATTACAGAAACCAGACATTCGTGTGTGGTTTTCCAGAGTATGGAACTTCCTCTAAAGTTGACAAAGTTTGTAAGGGTTGTAGACAGTGCATCCACTGGTGGGGGTGAGATTCCCACTAGCTAGGGACATGTAATTTTATTGAAGTTGTCTCTTTCTTTTCCATGGTAAATTAATTAAGTTCAAAGTTTTCCATTAACATGTATATTGACAATTTTCGAAAGAAGAGGTGAAGTGAAACAAGGTTGAGGAGGATCATAATGACTCCATGATGAGTTTGTTCCCACAAATGTAAGATTTCATTGTAATTCTTATTGATCATATACAATCTTTGTTTTTTATTAATATTATAATTCTTTGTTTCCATATATTTGTTGACCAATTTTGTAGGAGGAAATGGACCCAAAAAACATTAAAGATGATGATAATGGTAAAGATGATAGTGATTCGATTCTATGCCCTTCACAATCTAATCGCGAGGAGGAAGAACTAAAACATATAAGTGCATTTTCTCATTTATAAGGATAATTGTTTGTTCATGTTGATCTTATCTTCTTTTTTTTGGTAGGCTTTTAATCTCATGATTCTTTATTTAATGATAGTTTGTGAGTGAATACAAGATTGTTGACATGGATATTGGTAAGTGAGATTTATACTACTATCCACTAAACTCATGCAACATATATTTTGATGAGGGTGGTCATCCATTTTGGTCACTGGAGAGACTTAACACCCACCAAAACAAGATTCATAGTAGGTAGCATGTTCCAAGGAAGCCTCGAGGATGTCCTAGAAGTGGAAAATTGAAGCCAATGGGAGGGGAATACACACAAAAACAAACTCAATGTAGGTCGATAAAGCAACATATAAAGAATCATAGCTTGAGTAAGAGGGATAGGTTGGAAAGATCTTGGATGGCCAAGGAGATTTTATTCCAACTTTGTAATCTAAGCTAGACAAGCATAAAGGAAATTGATGATGTAATGAGTATACATTATTCTATTTAAAACTTTGAGTGGAGAAGGCATGCTACAATAAATCAGAGGAGAGCTTGAGCAAGAGGGATAGGCTGGAAATATCTTGGATGACCAAGGAGAATGTATTTCAAATTTGTAATCTAAGCGAGACAACCATAAAGGTAATCGATGATGCAATGAGTATACATGATTCTATTGAAAACTTCGAGTGGAGAAGGCATGCCATAATATAGTAAAGGAATTATTTTTGAGAAATGGAGAAAGAAATGATGTGGATGGGGCAATGGTGTGGTGCAGAAAATTATGATGATAATGACATTATCTTAAGCTAGTACTTTTTAAGGAAAGGGAAAAGGGTTTTTCATGAAAATAACTTGAAAAATTAGGTGTCGATGAGTTGTCTTGGGTAAGTCAACTCAATTAATATTTTAAATATGATATAATAGTTATTTTAAACACTTAGGTTCTTTTGATATTCTAAATCCATATTTTGTAGAGGAATTTGGAGGAGGAAAAGTGAGATCAATATATTTTTGTGGTGTTGAGTGATGATGTTGAACATGATAAGGGAAATACAAGGTCGTCCTTTGATATACACCCCCGATGCCAACATTCGATTGTACGTCAAAGGTTGTATGGCTACAAAAGGTTCTACATTCTCTGTTAAGTGGGGCTAACTTTTCCATAGTGTGTCAAACCTTGAAGGATATTGTATTGTCACCATCTTTAAGGCCATTTATGAGGACCCTATGTTGCTTCCTTTTTCTATGACTGACACAAACACAGATCAAAACAATGTTCACTCAAATGCAATTGTGTCCCTTAATGATCTCAACTTTGACACACCAGCAAGCTTTATACGAAAACCATCAAAAGTATGCATTATTGTCATCATTTTCAGTTCTATTTGTTTTGGGAAAACTATCCCATATTTTTCCTTGATTTTTTTTCTATGTTATAATTTCCTTTAGAATTCAAATGACGATGAGGTGTTGTCTTCAAAGCATTATGACCCACTTTTTGCTAGAATGAGATCCATTCGTTGTTTCAAACTATATGTTGTTCATCATGCATATTGATCTTATAGTTGGTTTTTTATTATCTACAGATTCATTTCATATCTAATTTCTAATAGTTTGTGATGAGCCCAAATAAATAGATCATTTCATACAATATTTGACATTTGTTTTCCTTGCATAAAGTGGATCTAAATGTAATTTCTAAACCTATGATTTATTTAGGAAAAAATAGAGAGTATATATCATGGTTATTTCTTTATAATTAATCGTTATATTTTTTATACCTATTTCAAATGATTATTGGGAAAAAGATGTCAATTAGTGCATATGTAGTCCATACTTTGCTATCATTTTGTTGAATAATGGATTCTTATTAGTAAGCATTAGCTACAACCATCCTTGGAGGATCTTCAAAATATCTCATATCGTCTCCAAAGATTGTTATTTCATCACTACATTAGCTCCAGAGGTTCTTTCACTAGCTCCAAAAATGTTTAACAGTTCTATGAGCGGCTCCTTAAGCATATGTTTGGGAAAAAGTGGAAAACAGTTATCAAGAACACACCCAAACAAAAATATGATTTCATATTCAAATTCCTCTCGAAAAATTATGTAAGTTCAAAAAAATTCATCTTGATCCAAGTTGATATGCAAAAGTTATAGCCGTTTTAGTATTGCTTCAGAGTCTTCCCAGAACTCTTTAGATTCTATATAACTTAAGATAGAAAATTCAAATGTATATTCTAAGATAGGTTTTTGGTCATAATAATTATTTTAACAAAAAATTCCTTTTGTTTTTCTACATCTTTTACCATTTGAAAGAAATATGACTTTTACTTCGGAGTCTGCAGGCCTAGCTTCGAAGTCTGCAGGTCTAGCTACGAAGTCTTGCATAAATTAAACTAGAAAGTCAAATGGATACTCTGAGAGATTTTTTTACTCATAAAAATGATTTTAACAAAAACCTCCTTCCGTTTTCTACATTTTTCAACATTTGGAATAAATTTGACTTTTACAATGTGGCAAACTGAGAAAAAGTGTATCAAGTTAGCACTGAAAGTTGCATAATAATACAAAAGGTCAAAAGGAAAATCTTAGAGAGGTTTTTGGACATAACAATGTGTTGAACCAAAAAATCCTCATGATTTTCTACAACTTTCATCATTTGTGAAAAAATGGGTTCTATTATCACTTTGGAGTCTTCCCGGATCACTTCGGAGTCTTCTCAGTTTTCTTCAGAGTTGGATATTAGAGCTCTTGGGATGAATACTAAAGTTACAGTGGTGAGCATAACTCCAAGGGTGACATTATTTTTATCTATTTTTAGAATTTATTCTAAAAATAGATATTATTTAATCTAATTTACATTAAACCTTATTTCAAAGTAACTTACTATAACAAATGATATTCAGATGATTAAGTACACTAACATGCAAGCAATAAACATTCAAATATGTAAAACCTTAAGAAAATTAAGGAGGGATGATAACTTAGTTGATTCTATATAACCTAAGAGTGATCGAGATTGTGTATATGCTATAACATGTTGGAAACAACGTCGCAATGGCTCACCAAGGGTTTGGAAACTTAGGAATGTACAGGGCAGAAGCACCTGCAAGAGGGCAAGAGCGCCCTAGGTGCTAACGGCTGATTTAGACATTTGTGTCTACTAAAATACTCAACTAATATTTTTGGGTCGAAATACCTTCGTTGTTAGTCACTGTTTATCACTCTGGTTTCGTTTTTAGATCGTTGATCGCACATGTAACCTGCAAAACAAATGAATACTTGCACATGCCCACAAACCACATCAAATCTAATAAAAACAATGCAAAATGGGGAGTTAGATTGATCCTGGCGGTCACCCAAAGAGTGAACTTATGACCAAGTGTTGCACTACATCTCAGACTCCATGTAGTTCTTCGTATGTGTGTCTATCAGTGTCTTGTGCCCTAGGTTTTCCCTTGTGTAAGTTGCATGATGATAGCGGGCTAGATCTAGATTGCCCCAACTATGCAAAATGTGTGTAATGGAATAGAATAAACTCCCCTCCTATGTAGTGTATGCATATCAATGCAACCCTTGACCCTTGTATAGATGTGCTACATATATATTGTGTAGTGCTCTAGTGCCTTTGTGTAATCTTAGGTGCTGATAAATAATGCTTATAGTGTTTGGCACCTTTATTTGAAAGAAGTAACTAAGTATATATATGATTCCCTTGTTTGAATTTTGTAATTGACAACTAAAAGGTTGACCTAAAGTGTTAAAATGTGACCAAGAAGCAAAAATTACCCAAAAGAGTAAAAAGAATAAAGAGAGGGACATGAGCGCCCATGAGGGAAAGGAGCACTTAAGCACTTCTATCCTAATTGGGTGCTAGTGTCTGAGGCCATCAAAGATAAATCAGTCAAGTGTCGACAAAGCTGTAAGATTTGTAAAGCCAAAAGGATGCTCAGTCAAGCTCAGAAATAGTAAAGTGAAAGAGATAAAGCAACCAAAACGCCAAAAAGAGTTGTCAACCACTAGTTTTCTTGATTGGGAATCATGTATACATTAGTATGCTTGAGGACTTATAAATGTACCCAAGTGCATATATTTTTTGTCTACATTTTCCCCTACTTTATGTTGATGAGTGAATAATCAATAACACAAAGTAGATATAATATATGTACCTTATAATCTAAAGAGGAGTGTAGCCGATAGCATGCCAATTGGACACGTAGTCATGTGAAGCGTGAAGTGATCGTAATGTGAAGCCTGACAAATAGGAAAAGGAGGTAGAACCTAGGGATGAATCGTATGCATAGTAGCATGCTATTGGAGATTTTTCTTGTTGATGTGAGTTACTTCTTGTTGCTTGTAAGGGAAAACTTGCAAAAAAAGAGAAAGAGAGTAGTCAAAGTCTCGTATGTGAAAAACTAGGTAACATATGTATAAGTAAGTAAAAGTGTGTAGAAAGTAATAGCTAAGGAAAGAGTGCACCTGATGTATGAGAGATTATAATATAAAAAGTTGTCATATTTTATTTGGAGATGTTGTCGGATGGGTTGGGGGTGATCAATTTCCGACCAAGAAAGCATCGAGCCATAAATTTGAGCATCTTATCGCCAAGGATGAGGTTTTTTGGTGATCTCACGCTAAGGAGTGAGGTGTTTGGGTGATCTCATGACAAGGATGAGTTTTTTTGGTGATCTCACACCAAGGAGAAGAGTGTTAGGGAGAGAGGTCTATTTTTCTCTCCTTCCATGACACTTCTCAAATGGTAAGTGCCACTATAGATTGGCACATCCCGATTTGTAACCAAATTATAACTGAGTTGTAGCCAAATTGACTGAATTCTATAACTGAAGACAAGTGTATGATACTGTAGATTTGTATTGTAACTTGTTGGAAACTGTGTTGAACTGAAAATTTGTCTATTTTTTCCCCCATGAAACAAGCACCCGGGAGGGACACAATCACCCATTGTTCCTATATAATACTGGGCAATAGTGTATACTATGTGTTTTTGGACCAATATGTGACTATGTGCTTTGGTGAATTCTGTATTGTGTTGCTCTGTTCTGGAGCTCTGTGTTGCTAGAAGGGTGATTTGTTCACCTAATAGTTTCCCCCTTGTTTGGGTGCATTTGATGAATGTAGGAGGATGTGGCTCAAACGAGAGGACCAGATAGTGATATCCATATTGTAGATTGGATATATGTTATCTCTCGAAAGTGCAACTTGTAGAGAGATGGCTGCAGGTGTTCTAAGATTGTAAATTTTATCTCTCTCTTTTGTAGATACAATGGAAACACCTCAGGTCTGTGGGTATACCTATTTTGAGGTGAGTCTCCAGTATCAAGGCCAGTTCCTTATTGATGTATCCTAAACTGATTTCTGGGGTCTAAGGGTAAAAGATGACTGTAAAAAAAGAATTAAAACTAAGGTGATACACCAAACTAATATGAGGTCTTTGACTGAGTACATGCACAATTGATATGGAATGAACTTCTTATGAACAGGCCAACAGATTTCTGAAGATAATTAAGGGTAAACACTTTGATATATTGAGGGATAGAATCACAACAAAACTATTAAGTTACACATACACATTAATATCATCCAGAGATTACTGAATTTGTAATAGGGTAAGATGCTTAATCAGGGAATTCAACATTCACAAGATTAATAGAAAACATACACAAGACTACAAATAATTGGAAAGGCAAAAAATACTTCACATTCAAAGAGAAAAACTGGCAGAAAATTGCTTCAGCACTCCTGTATCTAAAAAGTCCTCTTTATGCTTTACCAAGGCACACAATATATAGCAAAATTGATTCACCCACCCTTCCTAAAAATAGACTAAGACTGTACTCACCCATGCATCCTATTTTTATCCTTTATTTAATAATAAATAAAGGAATAAAATAAAGCAAACTAGTACAAAGAGGCATTAATAGCCTTTGATTAGATACAGTCAAACTGAAGTTGACTTTTCTATTTTTAAGAAAAGAATTGGTGAATAATTTTCTAATAATAAACCTTGCTTGATGAGCAAGTCTCCTTCTAGGTGCATGCAAATTTGTCTTCTTATTTGTTCTATCCTTTTGTGAAGGCATGCAAGAAATCATCTCCCTGTGAGTGAGAAAAATAAATTCCATTAATTTGCAATACTTGCAAAAATAATCACCCATGCATCCACTTGATGGGGACCACCTCCAAGCTTAGGCTCTGATGTTGACATCTACATGCATAATTTTGTCCTCTTATGGTCACATGTGAAATTTCAACCTCTGCAAGCAAAATAATACCCTTGTTTTAAGCTCCCATATGAGAACCACCTTTGTTGTTGACCACTTTAAGGGTACGAGGTATTTAGCCAATTTTCAAGGTAAAATATTTCAATTTTATCATTAGCCCCTTCATGATTACATGTCAAACATATTCCTTGTCTTCTTTGACTTGTGCATGTGAATAATATTCCATCATGACTAAGGTGGTAATAATAGATCAGGGGTCAAATAATGTTGACCATGCACTTTGGTATAGTCTTATCCTAACATGGACTCCTCCTTGATTTGACACATATTATGATTAAATAATCATTTAGCTTGTTTTACATGGCACAAATTTATGAGGCCTTCTTCTAAATTTGACTCAGATCATTTTGTATACTATGGTGTTGAAAACATAATAATTTAAATGATAATTATGTCCCCTCCTCTACGATGGCATACCCCTCGAGATTTGTCAGTGGCTCTTCTTTCGAGACTAACCTGAGTGGAGTTAGGGTTTTTGTCGCTTCGACACATACATACCTTTTGACCATGGTTTGTTTGAGTTTGGTTGAGTTAACATTGATTATGAATGCTTCTTGATCATTGATTGAATGTACCTTGATCGTCTCCACCATGGATTTGTAGCTTGGTAGTTGGCTATTTGACCATTGTTAAGTTTCGTTAACTCACTTCTTGAGCTCATGTGGTAAAATTAACTCGAACCCTAATGATCGTTCCATTTTCACCCTTTCTCTCTTGGCGAAGCCCTAGCAATTTTTTTGCACGACTGTCATTGTTGAAGCTTTTGAGCTCGATTCAGTTCTTTTTTCAGTCTCTATAGTGAACTTTACAAGCATATATCTAATTCTTTTGCAATTTTTTATCCTTTTTGGGTTCTGCACATTGTATTTTCTACTTTGAAGCTCGTTTCTTGAGGTTTTTACCTATGTAAAGAAAAATCCTTTTGTATTTTCATCTTTATGAACTTTCAGAGATTCTGGTAATGAATGGGTGTCATCGTGAAGATTTGGGGCTCTTCTTTACGAATTTGAGTTCTCTACATTTTTAGCATGAAGTTTGCATTTTGTTGGGGTTCGGCCTGGAGGGTTTTGATTATGCTCAACCCTTGCTTTATTTTGTTCCACGACCATAGCTGTTCATGGAGATTATTTTGAGCATTTTCTTTTCCATTCTTTGAGCTTTCTGCGATCTTCTGGTCTAAATCCCTTTGTGTGATCTCTTGGCCGACATTGATAAGAACTCGAAGCTTCACTACTTGATGATGGGTTGTCTTGATACTTACTGGAACATTTTACTTTTGACAAGGTAAGCATGTTTTGGACTCGAGCTCTCCTGGGTAATCCTTTGTCTGTCATTTTTTGAGATCTCTCGTTTTTCAATTCAAAAATGACATCATATCTTCTGTATTTACCTTAAATAGAAATGGGTATCGTTCTTTCTATTCTAAATGATAAATATGAAGCTTCATTGATGGAGGGTTTTCTCTGTTCGTGCATATTATGTCTTCAATTCCAGATTTGGATGTTTTTGAGATCTCTAGTTTTCGAACTTGTTCATTTTCTTTCGATTCTATAATCTGCTTTGAAGATTTTAATGGCATCTGGAACTCTATTTAATTTTTGATCCATCATGTTGCCCTTCTGAGGTGTTTTGCATTTTAGTTTTCCTAGTCGAGTTTATCGCTTTGGCTTATGGGAACATTTGATATGGCTGTATTGTTGAAACTCACTTCACATTCTATTATACCTTGCACTACTCGATTCAAGTTGACCTTGCACTCACCGAGTTTGAAGCTTGTGTTTTATCCATTTTAAGAGTTCGTTGGTGCTCTATTTCCATGCTTATAGTTGATTTTCGGCCACGAATGAGAGACATATCCTTTGAAAGTTCTGTTAATGTCTGATATGAAGTGATAATTGGGTTTGATTTTCACTGTAATCAAGTGTCATGAATGTACAATTCAAAATTTTGTTTCACTTTGTTGTATCTGCCTTTTGCTATAGATTTTCTGCATGATAGTTGCTCCACCCAGGAACTTTGTAAATAACTCAGACCCTTTATTTGTACTTTGGAGCATGCGTATACCCCTGATTTCAAGCATTACTCAGTGTAGAGGGTTTGTAAAATGAAACTCCATTAGTATATGTTTCCATTTTTGTTTCATCCCTCTACAGCTGGTAATACTACTCTATCGCCATGGGGATTTGTATTGAATCTGGGAATCTTTCATGGTTTTATGTGTTTTATTGTCTTTGACTGAAAATTTTGTAGAAAAACTTACTGGGTTCGAACTCAGCTTCATCTGCATGATTCTTCTATATTGTTTATTGTGAGCTTCTGAGTATTTTGATTTTCATATACTCTACACTGTATCATGATCTTTTTACTTTAAGACTGTACTTCGAGATGTAAGTCTTTAATATTCTTGAATTTGTATCAATGTTTCTGAGCTGAAATGTTTCAATCATGTTTCTTTCAAAACAATTGAGGATTTTGCAAAGCATTATGTATTGGATTCCTGAAATCTGGAATATAAAGTTCATCTGGAGTTTGTCTTATTTTACCATTCTTTTCTGCTGTGCCATTTGCTACCTGATTTTGGTTGTGAACTTTGTAATTCCTTAGTCATTTTGTGAGAAAAAATTAAACTGAAGTAATTCTCTTTCCATCATAAGTTGTTTTACTTCATAAACTGTAACCTTACATAGTCCATTTCAGTTTATAATGAAAATGCATACTTTTGATCTTAATAAATGATGTAAAAAAATTGAATTCCATTTCTGCTTTCAGATGATGATATTTTGTACTTGTTCTTATCTTCTGCAATTGATTGCACCTTTTAAACTTCAAGCTTTTAACTTTTCTTTTCATCGACATAACCGTGTCCTTACTTACTTGGAATGAGAAAGTAAGATTGAGAATGTTGTTAGGTCCTTCTTTATTACTGGTCTTGAATTGTATATTGTGTAAATGCTTCTTTATTCATTCTGTACTGATTTCAAGTTCATTATTTGAAAGCACACCTACTCAAAGTTGTGAATATAGCAAGCATGAAATCCAGAGCCTTGACGATCCTTTATTTCCCTTCTTAGGTACAATGCAGAAGCTGGTGAAGATGGTGGAGAGGGGCAACAAGGACAAACTCAACCCAAACTGATGAAAATCCAGGCAATGATGGATTTCATTCTTTCTTTGTTCACAACTTTATGTATATGTCCTTTCATTGCATGCACTTGATTTCAGATTTATTTCCACGGCTTGTGTGGGTTCACTGTACTTTTATTCCATATGAATAGATGAACTATTTTCATGTAATGAGATGTATATCTTTCCTTTCTGTACTTTCTTTCATTTGAATGGATAATAATGAACTTGTACACTCAAAACACTTAAATAATTCACTTAATCATGGAAATAAAGTAAAACCAAATGTACCTTTTGATGTTCATTAGATCATGTTCTTCAAAGCTACAACATGTCAGCAGCTTTCAGAACTTCATATCTGATACATGTTGCCCTTCATGCCTTCCTCAGGGCCCTGCAATGTTCATTTACGGCTGTTGCATAGTTTTGATGAGGGTTTCAAATGGAATGGATGCATCTATGAGGTATGGCATTCTTTAACTGTACCCAAGTTGTAATTTTAATCCAAAATGACTTCCAACTGTCCAAAACCAAACAATTAAAAACTATATCTTTTTTCAGGATGGTTTTCCCAAACATAGTCAAACTCGTAACTCGACCAATCTGAGAAACTTAAAAGTTTCGAGTTGACCTTTTTCACACATGGTATGAAAAATTTCAACAATGCCTACAAGGGGTAGGGGATGTGCATGGTAGAAACTAAGGCACATATAAACAATATAGGCTAGAAACAAGTGTTAGTGTAAAGTAGCTAGCATGCAATAAAATACAATGTATTAAGCAACTATGAAGACAATATGGACCGTGAAAAGTGGGTTGTATACATGGTACATCACTCACAATGTCACAAGACACTTAGGGGTGAAACAACCATAACAAAACAATGATCAAGCAATACATAGGGCATATCCCGAAAATAGTGGCAAACAATAGAAAACAAGAAGTAACAGATCACCACGGTTATATAGTATCCTGCAAGGCAAATACTACACATGAAGCACCCATTATCATGTTAGAAAGATAAATAGTATGTCAAAGCATGTATACATCAATGAAAAGTAAGTAATAGTGACAAGGAGTAAATACTGTAATAATAGGAAATTATATGTGTAGTAGGAGAGTAGTAAAGGTAGATGCCCCACGAGCCTCAGTGTGATTGGTGAAGATTGGTTTTGAGCATCATGTATCATTTAAGAAGTTGTAAAGGTCTTACATTCACCTCAAGATACCATGTGAACGCACATGTGTGTATAGAAAAATATAATGACATACTATGCATCTAACTAGCATAAGAAACAAGGTGCAACATGTAAATAATATAAGCTAACAAGAGTAAATACAACTAATATAGGTAGATGTCGTGTAAATGTGATGGTGTGCTATGATATACAAGATATGTAGATAAAGGGATCCATGTTTCCCCCTAGCAAATGTGTGTGATGTGAGGTTCATTTAGGAATTGAGCCCTTAATAGTCAAGTATGAACCATAGGACAAGAGTGTGTCATTGGGTGGCAAAGGTATTGTATGTGATTGAGATTAGATGCTAAGAAATATTTACCACGAAGCACAAAGCAGGAAGTATAATAAATAAGCTACGAGTAGATGATAGAGACAACTAGTAGTGATGGAGGGGGGAAGAAAGTGTGATGCCCCCAAGTGTGTGAGTGACATAGAGCTATCTAACAATAGTGAAGAGCGAGGGCCCTTTGTCTGGTATCTAAGAAGAAGAAGGCGTGTGACCATAGTCTAGGATCCGTGGTGTAGGAGAGTAAATATGTGTATGCAAGGGAGACCGATGTGGTAAAGGAGGTAGAGAACACCTATAGGAATGGGCTTCCCAGGTAGGGGAATTAGGTCAAAAGGGTGGAATTATGGACCAAAGAGGATGAATGGGTTGTGATGTAGGTCATGTGTGGAGGTGCAGAGATAGATTTATACTTGAGAGGTGGCAGAGGCCTAGATACCATTACTAGGTCTGAAGCAGAGGGGAGAATAGGCCGAGGTAATGGTGTGCACAGTGGAATACCTTTAATGATGACAAATTTCTTGTTATGAATGAACTGAAGGCATAAGTGGAGAATGGAAGGGATATCTTGGGTAGCCCAAAGCCAAGGGAGACCTAAAACCATGTTACAACTCTTGATTTCAGATGTAACAAGGAACAATGTTGGTATGGTAAGGGAAGGACAACACATCCATAAGAATGTGGGATTGGAAACATGATTTGAGAGATTAGAAAGTTGATAGCCAATAAGAGTGTTAGAGAACATGCATTAGAAATGTACAAGGGATGAATCATAATATTTTTGACTATATGAGCACCAATAGAATCATCAATATGTATTGAATTAGAGGAAAATGTAGCATGGTAGTCATGATCCAAGAATGTAATAACTGATGGTAGCATGCCAACATTAGCAATGAGAAAATCAAGTAGTACCAATGAGGAATGAGACGCAACATGATATGCATGATTTACAGAGGAATCAGTAGTCGGCTTGTCATGATTAGGTAATGGGTCATTGAAGATTTGAAGCTTTTGATTATCCTTCATCGTTTTAGAAGTAGATGGCGTTGGAAGCTCTATTGCATAGTTTTTGATAAGATATTGAATGAGATGTTTGATCTTAAAACAATGATTGATAGAATATCCATTGCATTGTTGATAATCACAGTGTTTGTTTTTTATCCTAATGACATCCACATGGTTGTGAAGTATATATATTGAGTGGTGGAGGGGGAGTAATCATATTACTTTTAATGAGTTGTGGTAATAGGAGCCAAGGTGCGTAAGGTAGCTTAGTAAAAGTGTGCCTCATGGATAACAAATTTGATGTCATTGGTCTCACTATAGAATACCAATGATGTGTTGGTCACTCCACTAATAGATTGTTTTAAGCTTCAGTCACATGGTATCCAAGTGGACTTACTGGATATTGATACTTATTGGAATATGACACTGGAAGACCTCAACCCATAACCTACTAATCAATAATACCCAAAGATAAAAATATGCTTTAGAAGTAAACTCCCGAAACATGATGTCACTAAATCTACATTGGAATTCCAAAATGATTATCATATTATCCCACCTCTACCATCTTATGATAAAATGTCTTGGCACAATGAATTGGAACTTGCAATTCTGAATCAGCCACAACATTGGTCATTTTGGCAATGGTTATTCCCTTTGATAACATTGATATATCACATGAGTTATTATTTGACACACCATACATACCTTGATTTTAGCCAGTTGAAAAAAAGCACATACATAATGTTATAGTTGATAACACTGCTCCCCATAATACGTGCATTTTTATCACTATGCTCTCTTGGATACACTAAACATGATGTTACCGAATGGACAGGTAGATCCTCAGAACCATCACATTTTGTATAGTCATGTATTACCATTACAGTTGGCCCCACAACCTTTTCTCTTACATTATTAGTGGCCTTTTAATAGAATAATAGATGAGAAACACTATCAAAACACCACAATTAACTTCATAATGAACAAAACATGCATTTCTAAGGGTCATTATGGTCAAAAAAGATAGCACCCTTAGGATGTGAAAAATTTAGGAGGCAGTGGATAAGATCCCTACTTTTGGGTGTACCATGGATATGATCTCAGGAAGTGTGAGGACTTGCTATAAATGGAGATCAGGACCTGAAGATGTTTATTGTAGTTGGCGAATTTGGGTTTGTAAATCATGGTATAATGAGGCTAGGTCATGAGTTCTTGAAGAGGATCCAAGTCATGTGTGAGAAGTAATAGGGAGGGTAAAGTGAGTTATAGGGGTAGGCATAGAAATGGGGACAATAGATGTAGGTGGAAGAGTGGTGGTAGAAGCTGAAGATGTAAAAGATGTTACTAAATGCATAGGTAGGTCATAAAACCATTGCATAACATAGTCATGTAATCTTCAAGGAAACAATTTTACCAATAATGTAAGGTCATTAGCATAGTCAAGACATGCAACGTGAAAAGAGTGAAGGTGTTCCTGAGGGTCGTCATGGCCATTGAACATAAAAAAGTTAGGTGCAATGAAGTTAGGAGGTAACGGATAAGAGGAAATGGTGGGTGAAAAAAAGCTATGAAGGAGGGGTGAGGAATCTGGAGATGGAGAGGAGGATGAAGATATTTTGTAATTGATGAATTTGGGTTTGCAACTCATGGTATAATGAGGCTAGGTCATAAGTGCTTAAAGAGGATCTAGGTCATGTGTGAGAAGTAATGGGGAGGGTAAAGTGAGTTGTAGGGGTAGGCATAGAAACAAGGATGCTAGATGTAGGTGGAAGAGTGGTGGCAGAAGGAGGTGGAAGTGTCACCATAGGAACACAAGTATCATTGCAGACTGGAGGGTTGGCTCAACTAACCGCTTGGCCTCATCATGGGAAATGAATAATAAGAGATCTAGGTGTTGAGGGTTTTCAGCAAGATGAGCATGGAGATCATGAAGATATTTGTCAGTAAATGGGTCATAAGTATCATCCATGGAAGAAGAATAAAAGAATGTTCAAGGAGAAGTGGGGTTCAAAAAATGATTTAATCTAATTTACATTAAACCTTAATTCAGAGTAACTTATTGTAACAAATGATATTCAGATGATTAAGTACAGTAGCATGCAAGTAATAAGCATTTAAAGATGTAAAACCCTAATTAAATGAGAGAGGGATGATTACTTAGTTGATTCTGTATGACTTGGGAGTGATCGAGACTGTGTATTTGTTAGAACAGGCTACAAAATGTGTCACAATGGCTCGCTGACGGTTCAAAAACTTAGGAATGTATAGGGAAGAAGTGCTCACATGAGGGAAGGATCACCCTAGGCACTAACAATTGATCTAGATGCATGTCTACTAAAATGCTTAGGTTTTGATCTTTCTAGGTTGGAATACCTTCGCTATTAGTCTCTCTTTATCATTCTGGTTTCGTTGTTAGATTTTCAATTGCACCTGTAACCTGAAAAACAAATGACTACCTACACATGCTCATAAACCACATCAAATCTAATAAAAATGATGCAAAATGGGGAGTTGGATTAATCCCGGTGGTCACCTGAAGAGTGAACATATGACCAAGTATTGCACTACATCTCAGACTCCATGTAGTTCTTCGTATTTGCATGTATCAGTGTCTCATGCCCTAGGTTTTCCCTTGTGCAAGTTGTATGATGATTGCAGTCTAGATCTAGATTGTCCCAACTATGCAAAATGTGTGCCATGGAATAGAATAAACTCCCCTCCTATGCAGTGTATGAATATCAATGCAACCCTTGACCATTGTATGAGTGTGCTAGATATGTACTTTGTAGTGCGCGTGTGCCTTAGTGCAAGATTAGGTAGTGATCGATAATCTTTATAGTGTTTGGACCATTTATTCGAAAGAAGTAACTAAGTATATGTATGATTCCCTTTTTTGAATTTTGTAATTGACAATTGAAAGGTTAACCCAAAGTGTTAAACGTGACTAAGAAGTGAAAAATATCCAAAAGAGTAAGAAGAATAAATAGAGGGCCAAGAGCACCCATGAGGGACATGAATGCCTGGGTGCTTCTATCATAACTGGGCACTAGTGTTTGAGGCTATCAAAAGGTAAATCGGTCAAGTACTGATAGAGTTGTAAGATGTGTAAAGCCGAAAGGATTCTCAGTCAAGCTCAGAAATAGTAAAGTGCAAGAGATAAAGCAACCGAGACACCAAAAGGAGTTGTCAACCACTAGCTTTCTTACTTTGGAATCATGTATACATTAGTATGTTTTAGGGCCTATAAATGTACCCAAGTGCTTAGATTTTGTCTTGATAGATATTTCTATAAGTGTTTTATTTTTAAAATAAAGAAGAATCGATATTCATTTTTATTCTCAACAATAAAATAAGAGAATTAGATTGTTATCTAAAATTAGATAAGCTGTGTCCATATTTTGTGGATATTGATACTTTTTGGATATATTACAATTTTAGTTCATAAAGATGTATGCTCTAAAATAAGGAGGTGGTTAGAAGCATGGAATTAAAAATGCAACCTCCGAATGTAATCACCATTTTTCTCATTAATTCCAAGGGGGATTCACTTAGTAAAAGTACATTATAGCACGTGCATTTGAAAGGTATTAAATTATACCCTTAATGTTAGTTTTTACCTCTAAATATTCAATTGATAATACCCCCTCCTATTATATTATTAGAATGAAAATACCCCCTATTGTTTCCATGTACCTTACTTACCCATTTGTCCATTACAATTTTATTTACCCCCTTTTATTTATACCCTGATATATCATGGTTTCCACTCAATTGTTTTAATGCACATTTTCTCTAAAAGTGATTTTGAAATAATTTAAGACCTATTACCAATTACTTGAATGTTAAGCTTTAACCATTTATCAATATTTCTTTAAATATTTAATATGGTTAAATAATATCATTTGTGTTGAAAAACATACTCAATCCTAGTTTTCTACCATCTTATTATTTATTGTTTAAGAATCTCCTAATTCATATTTCCTTATTCAAAAAGAAATTATAGTATAACTTTATGACCACAAACATTTTTCAGTTTTAAGGTATTTAGCTTTAATAACTACGGTTAAAAAAAATTAGTTTTATATTAAAATTAATCATACCTCTTCTCTAGTCGAACTCTCTAACCTACCCCAAATACCAAATTCAAAATATTAATAAATTAAACCTTTACACCCCCCTAATTTCTACCAACATATTGAATTTTCTTTTATCAATTTTAATTACATTAATATGAATGCACGTGCTAGGATATTTCCTTGCTAATGAACCCCCCGTGATTAATTCAAGATTCCATTCCATCCATTTGTAAATAGTATTGATTAAAATTCTCTTCCGAGGAATGAGCTAGCTACTCATTCCAAAAAAGATGGATCTCTGTATTTATGTTCGTTTTTATTTTGTAATTTTTTTGTTGTCTTTTCTTTGCATAATGTAATTACTCTTTTGTTGTACATTGTGTTGTAAACCTGCAGGCGCTTTATGTGTTTCTTTTAAATTCAACAATTTTTTTTCTTACAATGTGTGATTTAAATTCATGCAATGTGTGTTTAAATTTCCTGCAAAGTGTGATTTCCTTTCATGCAAAGCATGTTTTCTTTTCATGCAAGTGTGATTTTTAATTTCCTGCAAAGTGTGTGTTTTAATTTCATATGAGTGTGAATTTATTTTCCTGCAAAGTGTGCTTCTAATTCCTACAAGAGTGATTTTTTATTCATTCAAGTGTGTATTTGGTAGAAGGGATCATTTACCAAGATCTCTTTCCTTTTGCATATAGCCTTTAGACACAACCCTAGATTGAAATTATTAATGTTGAGGATTGACGACCATCATCATTTTGGCACCATTTCCAGGAAACACGATGTTATTATGAGATTCAAAATTTTCTAAGAGAATTATCTAGTTGCAGTAGATAAACAAGTTCCTAGTGAGAGGGAACGTCTCTTAGAAAATTTTGTGACAGGAGATACTTTGTTGATGGTTTCTTTAGGATTTAATTCCCTACAAGTAGATTAGATTTATTTTCCTACAAAATAGATTAGAATTTATTTTTCTACAAGTATATTTTAGAACAAAACCCACATCTCGTACTAACACATATGTGTAGAAAAGTTATAAATGTTAACATTATTACGAAGGAATGATTGAATGTTGATACAGGTTGAATGAGGAATTTGAGATGGGTGAGGAATCTAAGATGGTTGAGCTCTACAAGGGGATTGCATTCCTCGAGGAGAGAAACATGCTCCAAATCAGTCAAATGTATTGCATAACACATTAAAATTCTGAATTTTGCATGGATAAAGGAGACAAACTCCAAACATTGATGGTAAGTCTTATATCACTTATTTTTAGGAAATTATGAAACTATGAAAAATTAAGTTTACATCTATGGTTGGAATGAATCTTCAAAAATTGATTGTAATAGTTAATGAATTTTTACATGCAATGATCACACCTTAAATAGTTTTGGTTACATGCACAAATTTGTTAATATATTTTTGGATTGACATGCATGCACTCAACATAGGAAATCATGCATGCAATCAAAATGGTAAATCATGCATGCAATCAAGATGATAAGATAAAATCATGTAAAATTTTAGGAGAAGATCATGCAAATAATAGTTATAATGGATCTAAAAGATTTGGGCAGTTAACTACTTTTATTGTCATTGTTGAAATCCTCCTCCCAACATTAACATCCAGCCATGCTATATTTTTAAGTGTTCGTGAATTTCTTTAAAATCTAGATTTCACCTTTCTTGTACAAATAAAAGTTAGTTTTTTCTACACAGTTCATAAATAAAATAATTGATGACATTTCATTTCATTTCACTTCATCCATATTCAGGAATTAGTTAAAAGCATATGCATCATCATAATAAGAGAACATATCTGAGGTCCAATTATTATTTTTCACAATAATATTCTTTTATTTATAATACTAAATTCTTGAACCATCGATCATTCTAAAGTAAGCTAAAATAATTTCTTCCATATGTATTCAAATTATATTGTTGATAATTATTTTATATGGTTGATGTTATGCTTGTATGGAAAGGTTGTTTCAATTTTTTACAGGATAATCTCGTGAAAAGGAATGTTTTTAAAGATCATAATGGATATATTTATGTTCATAACTTCATCAAATGGAAAGCACCTTGTCTTGAGATATCACATATAAAAATGAGAAGCAACATCATCATACATCAATCATGAGTTATTAATTATCATTACGTGGACCAAGGACGAAGAAATATAAAAAATATTACATATGGAAGTAGTATGAGGATGTATTCAGCTTATTGCTAATATTTTCCATGTCATCATCTCTCAAAATTTTCAAAAAAATTTAAAAATATAAAAACCCTCAGGTCTTTTTGGTGGTCTTGGTTTGAAACCAGCTTGCTAGCGGACCAAGTAATGGGAAAATTATCCTTGATTAGAAAACTAGCTTGCTGATTGATCAAGGGAAAAAATAAAAAAATAAAAAGAAATTAAAAATAGAAAATTTAAAAACTAGCACATGAAGACTTTTCGAAATAAGTAATAAAGTACCTGGCCACTTAGTTTCATGCTCTTGTTTCTTGGTATAACAGAACTGCAATTTTATCAGCACTTCTCCCAACATTTTTCACTTTTTTTGACATGGAACTGGCAATGAAGGATAAAGTATACCAACGTATTTTACTCTTCTATTTTAATTTTAAATCTACTTGTAAGTTTTTTCATTATGTAAGGATCCACTTTTACATCACATGCATAAGGATGAAAAAGAAGGAAAAAGAATTGGGCATATTAAAAACATCATTTGGTATATGAGTTTGATGATGAAAATCATTATTTCAAGCCTATATTGGAAATTTTCAAACCAACAATATTCGTTATGAGGATCCTTTCTATATGGATTCATCTTCTATGAAAAAAAAAAAAAGAGAAAGGAAACACAAGTAAATGGTGTTTTACATTAAAATAAAAATTGTTAGCATAGCATGAAGATCTCCACACAAGAACCTACTCTCACAAAAAAAAGAATAACAACAAAAAATGCACACAACAACCTACTCTCACAAAAAAAGAAAAGAGTAGCAGGAGAAATTCTACACAATAACCTATGCTAAAATCTATCAAGAAGGATAATAAGAAAACCTCCACATAAGAACATGCTTATAAATCAATGCAAAAAGAAAAACAAGTAGTAAGAGGAGCTCCACACAAGAACTATCAAAAAAAGAAAAGAGTAGGAGGAGAAATTCTACACAATAACCTATGCTAAAATCTATCAAGAAGGATAATAAGAAAACTTCCACATAAGAACATGCTTATAAATCAATGCAAAAAGAAAAAACAAGTAGCAAGAGGGGCTCCACACAAGAACTTTTCCTTCAAAAGAAGAAAGCATAATTGTAAATGAGAATAATGGCATGCATGAGGACATGCATGACATTAGGCGTGGGAGAGATAATGAGCCCAAAGAAATAGCTCATTCCATACAATATTTGGCATTCATTTTCCTTGCACAAAGTAGATCTAAATGTAGTTTATGAACTTATGGTGTACTTAGGAAAAAATAAAGAGTATATATCATGGTAATTTCTTTAGAATTCATCGTTATCTTTCTATTAGCTATTTCTAACGATTATTAGGAAAAATATGTTAACTACTCCATAATTTGCTATCATTGTTGAAGAATAGATTTTGAGTACTAAGAACCAACTACAACCAGCCTTGAAAGATCTTCAAAATCTCTCATATCATCTCTAGAGATTGTTATTTCATCATGACATTAGATCCAGAGGTTCCTTCACTAGCTCTGGAAGTTTTCAATAGTTTTATGAGAGGATCCTTAAGCATATGTTTGGGAAAAAGTGAAAAATGGTTATCAAGAACATACCCAAAAAACTTTGATTGCATATTCATATTTCTCTCAAAAAATTATGCAAGTTAAAAAAAATCAGCTTGATTTGAGTTCATATGCAAAAGTTATAGTCATTTTAGTATTGCTTCAGAGTCTTCCCAAAACACTTAGGAGTCTATCTAACTTAAGCCATAAAATTCAAATATATATTATGAGATATTTTTTTGGTCATAATAGTGAGTTTAACAAAAACCTCCTTCCATTTTTCTATATTTTTTACCATTTGAAATAAATCTAAATTTTACTTCGGGGTCTACATGCCTAGCTTCGGAGTCTACATGTCTAGCTACAGGGTCTTGTGTAACTTAAACTAGAAAAGTCAAATGGATGTTCTGAGAGAGGTTTTTACTCATAATAACAAGTTTAAAAAAAAGAATATCCTTCTGTTTTTGTACAGATTTCACCAGTTGGAATAAATTTGACTTTTTCTATGTAGCATTTCGAGAAAAAATATATCAGGTTAGTTATTATTGATCGAATAGGGTGGATCTTAACAATTTTATTGATATGCAAATATGAAGATTACAAAATTATGGAGAGAGCTACAATGTATATATGCATTGAAAAAATTCTATCCGTTCCATGAAAAATAGATCGAATAATCTAAATTAAGCAATATGCAGAAATAACATATTGCCCCTATTTTTTGCTAGTAACTACTGCTGGGAGATATCCAAGTACACACACAATAGAAGTTTCCCACAAACATAGGATAAGACCCTATCTCATATTTAACTAACAACTAACACCTATTGACTTAAGTTAAAGTAAAAAATTAAAAACTTCAACTTATTACATTTATTCAAATATCCACTAATGATGACTTATTCCAAGTTTTATTTCTAACATTCCCCCCTTAATTCAGCATGGTCTCAAGTGAACATGATAGAAATTATCTAAACCCTCAAATTTGTCTCGAGAAATTGAATTTGTGAATACATCTACACACTATATATCTATTGGGAAATATTGGATTTGGATGTTGTTCTGAACATGTTCGTGAATAAAATGGACCTGCACCTTAATGTGTTTGGTGTTGTCATGAAAAACAATATTCTGAACAAGTTTTACTACTCCTTCATTATCAACATGTAGGATAGTTGGATATTTTTTTGGTATTCCCAATCCTTCAAGTATATGTCGGAGCCATATCGCTTTACAGACAACTCCACCTGTTGTGTGATATTATGATTCTATGGAGGACCTTGAAACACAAGTCTTCTTCTTACCCCCACATGATATCAATTTAGATCCCGAAAGAAATACAAATCATGAAGTGGATTTCATGTTTCATGCATGATCTGAATTTTAATATCATGTCAAGAAGAAGTTATTTTTCTTTTTGTATTATAGGCCATAGTCCATAGTTCCTCTGATGTATCTCAGTATTCATTTTGCTACTTTCCAGTGAGAAATCCTTGGTTCTTATATGAACCATGAAAGATATTTGACTGCATAGTTGATATCTAGCCTAATGTAAGTAAAGTAGATGAGACTCCCTATCAACCATCAATAGAGATTTGCATTTACTTATGATGATGAATTTGTTCGAGATAGTTGAAGTATTGTCTCCATAGGTGTGGAAACTGTCTTACAATCCATCATATTGAATTTCTCGAGTGTTGTCTTGGCATATTTTAATTGTGATACAAAGATTAGATTTTCTCTTTTCCAAACTTCAAGTCCAAGACAATAATGTAGAAGCTCGAGATCATTCATGTTGAATGATTATGTTAGATCTTTCTTTGTTGACTCAATCATCCTCACTGATCCCCCAGTGATGACTAGATCATCAACATATACTACAATGATCACTATCTCCATCCCTTACTTTTTGAGATAGCTATTAGGATTGTATGGACTCCTGTTGAGTCCATGTTGAATGATTTGCTTGTTGATTTTTATATACCACATGCCCTAGAAGGCTCCTTTAAACCATATAGTGATTTTATGAGTTTATATACCTTTTCTTCTTTACCTGGTATGATAAAAACTTATGGTTGAGTCATGTAAATTTCTTCTTGTAAATCACCATTAAGAAAGGCACTTTTCACATCCATTTGGTGTATTTTCCAACCAAATTGTGCAACTACAGAAAATATTAACTTGAATTTTTTTATCTATCCTTATGTTTATCAATCTTTTCATTTGCTTTGTACTTCATTTTGAAGATCCATCTGCATCCAATCAGATTTTTTCCTAGTAGAAGATATGTAAGTTTTCATGTATTATTTTTCATAATTGACTTATATTCTACATCCATAACATCTTTCCAGAGTTTAGATTGTAGGGATTCTGAAACTGTGGAAAACTTAGTAGTTTTAACAACTTTACTCATTAAGGAAAAATTGACCTCATTTCAAGCCATACTATGAGTCCTCATTTCAGTGGTACACGTGTCGGGGACACTATCCAACTTTTCATCTCTGATCATACTTATATACAATTTAGGCATACTTTTAGTGGTTCCTATGGGTGGTTGAATTTCACCATCTTCCATGTCATCACTTTTTTCATCAAGGTTATTACCATCCTCTATTTTTACTGTAGGGATGATTTTTTCATCTTGTGAGTGTATGGAAGGAGCATCTACTTCTTTCTTCTCAAATAACTCAACATCCCTACTAATGTATACCCTTCTTGTTTTTGGATTCAAAATTTCGTAGCCAGGTGCTTCATCACCGTATCCCAAGAAGATATTTTTTTATGATTTAATATCAAGCTTAGTTATTTATTTCTTAGGAATGTGCATACTAGCTTTACATCCAAAACCTATAAGGTGTGAAATAGATGGCTGATGCCCTGACCTTGCTTCTTATGGTGTTACTCCATCAAGAGTTGTAGTGGGAACTCTGTTTAGTAGATAGACTTCTATTTTAGTTGCTTCGGCCCCAAATGTTTTTGATAAACCTGCATCATCAATCATACATCACACCATATCCATGATAGTACAATTTCTCCTTTCAACAACACCATTTTGTTGCAGTGTGTGAGGAGGATCCATTTGTTGATGAATGCCATGTGTTTCCAAAAAATCATTTAACTCATTACTGGTGTATTCTACACCCTCAATCTGAGTATAGTGTTTTAATTTTCCTACGAGACTCTGTTTCAACAAGGGCTTTAAACTTTTTGAAAGTTCCAAAAGCTTGATATTTTGTGCAAAGACAATATATCCACATTTTCCTTGAAAAATCATTAACAAATAGCATGAAGTATTGAAACCTAAAGTGGCTAGGTCTCATTGGTCCACACAGATCGGCAGACACCAAGTCAAGTTTTTCCTTATCCTAAAATGTACTATGTTTGAATGGTGCTCTATGTTTTTTTCTTGCCAAACAATGTTGACATTTATCTGTACCCTTTTTTAGAGGTGGAAAACCCCTAACCATGTCGTATCGATGAAGTGTGTCGAGATAGCTAAAACTCACATGTCCATGTCTTTGATGCCATAATTGAGCTGATGATTTATCATTGGCTACAAGTGCTTGATCATTTCGTTGAACAAAATCCAACTGAAACATTCATCCCACATTTGAAGCTTTTGCAGCAATTTTCAATCTTCATGACTTATCTCGAATCAAACACATATTTTTATTGCCTTTACAATTAAAGTAAATTTTTAGATTATGATTTAATTACTAACTCACAGATAACATATTTTTTGTTAAACTAGGGACATAAAGAACATCTATAATTTTACAATTATGTTTCCCAAGTGGTAGTGAAATGGAACCAATTCCTTCTACATTATATGAAGTATCATCACCCAAAGCCACATGATTTTTTGTGGGTGTGTAACTCATCATGAAGAACCAATATTTTCTTCTTGTCATGTGTCAAGTTGTACCTGAGTTGACATACCAAATTTGATTTATAGAATTGGACACTTCATTTGACTGTGCAGAATACAAGAAGTCATCATCATTAAATTGATCTTCCTATTTAGCTACATTTCCTTGTTGAGTTGGTTTCTTCTTCCACTTTAGCTTGTGTTTTCCCTATTTAATTTGTTGTTGGCCTGATTTTGATTATTGGCTATCACTCTTCTTACCACTTGACTATCCTTTTTGGAATGTGTTGTACCAAAATCCTTTAACTTATGTCCTTTTCGACCACAAATAAGTCATTTTTGTTGGGAATTTTGTCCTGGTTGAGTGTTTCCTTACTTCGAAGACTATTTACTATACTTAGCCTATTTCTTTCCTTTCTGATTAGAAGTAATTGCATGCTCTTCAATTTCACTAGTTAGTGAATAGCTTCCTTTTGTTATAGCATATTCACTAGTTGTTCAAAAGTTTTTGTTTGACCAGTTATGTTTAATGTGGTCAAAAAAGTCCTATAAGAAGGAGGAACAACTCTCAACAATATTGCCATAAGTGATGTGTCTATTACTTCTTCTTCCAAAGCTTGAAGTGATGCATGCAAAGTTGTCACTCTTCTAAAAAACATTTCAACTTTCTTAGTTGGTTGCATTTTCAAGTTTAATAGTTGACTCTGGAGACGAAGCATGGTGTTCTTTTTTTTCAAATCATATACTATTTTCAAATTGTCCCAAGATTATTTTTCTTGTGGCCTCACGAATATGATATTGTACCTTATCTGAAACACTAAACAATATTATTAACTTTACTTTTTGATTTGCACAATCAAATGTACTTTGTTGTGTAGCATCTGTTGCAGATCTTGTTAATGCACCATAAACTATGGGTCATATATTTTCAAAATCAAATTGTTCATGAATTTTTGTTTTCCACATTGGATAATTATCAAAATGAAAATTTGATAATTAGGAAAAAATAATTTGGGTGTCGTAATTGTGGCCATTGTGAAAACTGATAAATAGTAGAAGAAAAATGAACACTTTGCCCCCCTTAAAGCATACACACATTCACCCCAAAAAATAATATTTTATTGATTTTTGGCTCACTTTTTTAGTCATTTTCCCCCCCTTACAATATTTGGCACTATCAGATGATTTACAATAATAAACAAATTTGGCACTAATGGTCAATTTTACAAATTTTGGGAATGTGCTGAAAAATACGTAATTTTACATCTTATATCAACCTTTGAATTTTTTTATGAAAATTCTATCCATCATAATCTCCCTAAACTAGCTCCATTAGTTCTGTATCAGAATCTAGGATTTTTTTTTTTAAATCACATTTTTTTGCTAGACGGAAAAAAAGTTATAGTGTTTTGAATGAAGGTTGCTCACTATGCACAACAGGACCCTCCCAAGGCAATTTTTTTTGTTATTAGGGATATTTGACTGGCAATTTATTTATTTTTATTTGGGCTCTTTGGCCTCTTTTCCTTTACAAAATTTTCCCAAAATCACGTTTCGGATGAAACGAGTGAATTTTTTTAGTCTAAACAGGGTTTTTACAGCTAAATTTAGGGGTGCTTTTAGTTGTCACTAAGTGACTTAGTGAGGGTTTTAACTGCTATATTTGGTGACTGCCACTAAATGTACCGCCAAATTCAATTATGTTTTGTTAATTCAAAAAATAGTCTTATAGAGGGCATCCAACCCTTGACCTGTCATTGCCAAGTCGCAGCCTCTATCGAACAAAGTGCCTAAGCGCATGTGCATATATATAAATGGAGGAGGAAGTTTGATTTAAACAAAACGTTGACTATTTTTTATAAACAAAGTGCTTACCTTTTAATGGAGTGACCTAGAAAATTAATAGAGGTCAAAGTGGTGAATTTTAAGAGGTTTTGGACTCCTATGGTTGGCACATAATCTGGATATATATTATTTTATTAGCTTTGAAAATTCCTTTGTTTTTATTTTTTATTGCACCCCTTCTTTATTTCTAGGACTCTATTTCCACTTCCGTTGGTTTTTGTTTTTTGCTTTTGCTTTGTATTTTGTAGGTGGAATCATATTTGTAGCTCATGGACTATCACCTTTTAGCAGATTGTAGGGTTACAGCTTCTTATGGCTCATCTCGGTGATACGTTGTGAATCAGGGTTAAAGCTTCTTGGAAACTCACCCTCAACTCATATCAATTCGGTTTGGCCATGTCTATCTGTAGGGGTGGATGGTGGAAATGGAGGTGTGTATGTGTTGATTTTTAAACTCGTCTCTCCCTTTGTATCTCGTCAACACTAGCATATCACTAACTCGTTCAATCCACAACATTAGCTTGACCTAAAATTCACTGAAACACCCCCTCAACTCACCAATGTTTGCACCAATGTAGTCAAGGATTCAACTCACCCATCTCTACAATGCATAACTTGGTGGGTGGCTCTCTAGAACTCACCAAATGCATGCAAAAACATAGCACAAAGAAGGATGGAGGATTTACGTGGGGAGCTTGAAAAACTCAGGCCCGCACTAATTTTTTTAATATGTTTTTAATTCCTTCCAAATTTTTTTTTTTAATTTCAGGTCCACTAAAACAAAATTGATCTCTAAATTGACCTCTAAATCTAGAGGTAAAAGACCTATTTTTTTAATAAAATGCATTGTTACATAAAAATGTATAATGTCGCCTTTATAAATTGAGTTGCGTCTAGGTTTGCAATGACCTGTGATTGCACTCTTCAAACTCAAATCTAATTTTTTTTTGCTTCCTGTTGTAACTTTTAAATCTACAAATATTCTACTGCAAATCAACCTTGATTTAAGGTTTGGATTTGGGTAGGGGATGTGAAACAAGTGGGGGATTCTATAGCTCCTCCTAGCTCTGAATTTTCTCTAGATCTCTGTAAAATTCCCTAAAACTTCTTACACTCTCCCTGGATCATAATGCGGCTCTAATACCAAATATTATTGATCAAACAGGGCAGAGCCTGACAATTTTATTGATATAAAAATAATGAAGATTACAAACCAATGGAGAGAGCTGCAATGTATATTCGCATTGAACAACTTTTATCCAGTCCATGAGAAATGGATCGAATAATCTAAACTAAACAATATGTAGAAAAAGTATATTGCCCCTGATTTCTGCTTGTAACTACTATCGAGAGATATTCATGTACACACAAATAGAAGTTTCCCACAGACATAGGGATGAGACCTTATCTCATAGTTAACTAACAACTAACACCTATTGAATTAAGTTCAAGTAAAAAATTAAATACTTTAACTTATTACATTTATTCAAATATCCATTAATGATAAATTATGCTAAGTTTAATTTCAAACATTTTAGTCTTTAATTTCACTCAACTGATATGCACCTTGGCACCTCATTCAGTCATAGTTGAACACTCACCCAAAATATGCACTACCAAGTCCCTCATTTTTTATTCTTGACAAGAAGTTAGCATGCATACATAGCCATTACATCCATATCACTTTGGAAACACATATAATAAGGAAAATACTTAATCCATATAAATCGTGATGAATACCAACTGCACTGTTAAACCACCATACTCATATCCATGAACAACCAATATCCAATCACAATTATCCATTATAATAATAACTCATTACATAACAAGAAATCTGAATACAAAACCAGTCAATACAATGTTGCAATGAACCATGCGCGCAAGCATCAAACCCTAGACATGTAATAGAATAGTATGACTTCACTAGAACATAAGAGGAATACATGGAACTATGACATACATTAGGTATATATATGGGTGGGGACTTTCCCTTCATCGCCCATGCACTCTCCTAATAATAGGCGTGCTCACAAAAATAGACTGCATGCTTTCTTTCCTAAAAATAGTCATGCGTACAACTCTTGCATGCTTTTACAACTTCTGCTAATAATAAAATAATCCTAAATATAAGACTTGTTTTAATCCTATTAATATCCTCCACCAAGCGTTTTCTGCATGTGCTTTTTCTACTTTCTTGATCCGCACTCCAAGTCTACTTTAAGCCTAATCTAGAAAATCAGCTAAGTCCATGTTTTATTTCTTGTGTGTGCGCAGTCCCGCGCACTACTCTATTCAACATCCACACACACCCTCCCTTGCGCTACCCCTATTCCTCTATGCGTGTGCATTCTTGTGCATAAGCCTCTTATGCTTCTTCTGTACTTAGTCAATTTTCCCGTCTAGCATTATCCCACACTAAATACATCACCCACCCTCGGTAACGGGGTGCTCAAATTATCTCACCAACGACTAAATGAATCAAAGAATAAATAATATTAATGTGAAAGAACAGGGGCCATACACCCAAAAAAAAAAAATACCCAGCTGTGCACTTGTGTTTGCTCCTAGGATGGCTATAATAACTCAGGGAGCTCTTTATTCAGGATGCCTTCTAGCTCTTACCACTCTATCATTTCTTTAACTGTTGTATTAGGCATTGTTTCTACAACCTCTAGTACCTGCACATGATCCATGTTTTCTCCTTTCTCCTTTAACTCTCTGATAACTGTCGTGAGGCCTGAGACTATTCCTTCTAAGGAATCCACCCTTTGTGCAACTAGAGACCCGAGCTCCTTAATCCTTATTTCAAATGCCTCCCTTACTGTCTTAAGCGCATCTCACTTTTGTCCTATTACAACCATTTTGTCTTCTCAGTTAATCTTCTCATCCTTTTTTGTTGTTTTTACTTTAATCTCCTAATTCATGGTGTATTCCTTGAGGATGGGGTCGGGGTCTTAGAAATTCTTAGGCTCCCATCTTGCCATCTTTAGCTCATACCTGAGGGTAGTGGCCATTGCTTCATATTCAACTATATTCCAAGAAATTGTTTCCTTATTCTTCTTTTGTATTGTAGCCTTTCCTCCTCTAAAGGCATATGCACAAACTTCTATTCATGTAGCATTCCTACCAATTCCTCCAAGTAGTGCAGCGCTATAAGATATTCATCTTGGCACTTATCTTGCAAATTTGAGTGTATTGCAATAATAGAGTTGGCTATGTTCTTGGCCTTTACGAATGCATAATTTATGCGCATTTCTACCCTGTCTCACACCTCAGTCAGTTTCCACACTTCTTCTTCTTTATTATTTTTATCTTCCAATAAAACCTTGATAGTTGTGCCTTTATCTAAATTGCTTCAGGCTACTTCAGCTGCCACCTTATTCAATGCATTACTCACATGTTCATCCGTCATCTCAGTGGACTTCGTAATCAAATAGGTTGAGTGTGGATCCTTCTTCATTTTTCACCTTATGCATGCTTGATCGCTTATATAAAACATGGGTTCTTCCATGTGGGTTTGCATGCTCCACGAGAGCATCTTCATGGTGTGCATGGTCAGACCCTCGGGATCCATCATTTCCCATCCATAAAGTTGTTCTATGGATATCGTGCTCTAAAATCACATGTGAAATAATTTGGATTGATCATCTATGTAGCTCATTTGTGGCATGTGCATGACTTCTTCCCTTCTCCTCCTTCCTCCAGTGTGCTTACCATTTGGCACCTTCTTCTCCCCACTTGTGCCTGCACCATCTACATCTTCTCTAAAGGCCCTTTTAACTCTTGTAGTCTCACCATCACCTTTACCTTCCTCTTCTTCTTTAGAGTTTCCTTTGTGCGCTTCATGTCATTCTTATTCATCCTACACATCATGAATGATTGGAGTCTCTACTTGTTGTGAGTAACCTATTCTTAATACTTCTCTTCATCTATGTCTTCATGATGTACCAACTTTCACCTTCGCTTCACGGAAGGGATATTTTTTTCTGAACTTGGCTTTGGTGGGATGACCCTTGGTGACCTTTGCATGGGATCTGAGGTCCATGTGCCACTATCTTTCCCTTTGTGCATTCTCTTTAACCTTCTCATTTGGTATTGAACTAGCGCAACGTTATCCTTCTCCTCCTCCTCCTCCACCTCCTTCTTTTCTGCTTCTTCTTTCCTTGGAGGAGTCTCCTCACTCATCCTATTTATTCCAACAATTTTATTACCCTTAGGTGATGGTAGGAGAGGCACATCCTCATCATCCACATAGTTCCATTTGACTACCATGGGCTTCAGGTGTACACACAAACTCTTGTCACTTCCTTCTTGCCCACTGCTAGAGTTTGTGGGGTAGTATCAATGTTATCAAATTCCATTGTTTCTACATACACTGACTTACCTGGACATACATATGTCTTACGTAACATTTGGTGATCCACATCTACCTTGTTGACATCAAATCTCAACTTCTGTCTGTTATAAAATATCTTCACTGAATCTTGAAAATACCTTGATGTGAAGGAGAAGGGGATTTTACACCATGGACTCTTTTCTCCAATATTCATGTAAAATCTACAGAGGGAGAAATTCTTCTAGACTAAAAACTCTACTTGGCCATCTAAAACCACAGGTGACTCCTGTGGTACTCTTCATTCATGCTTGAATTCCTCGCACATCCGTTTGTTCTATCTATCCACCCTACTTTTGTAGGCATTACTAATGCCTTCACATGTAAATTTTGTAAACCTATTTATGGGGGAATTGTTCTCTGGGGGATATCTACAAATATTATTTCTTGGACCATCGGGAACCTCAATATTTGAAAACAATAATATTAGGAGAATGGTTCCCCAAGTTATCTTTTCACCCACACATAGTTTCTGTATAATTCCTTGAAAAATGAAGGAGGTAATGTTATATGTAGTCATATTACCAATCTTATAGGAAACATGGATCCACTTATTGTTTTTTTGGATCCATATTTCCAATGCTCTGAACATGTAGCTTACCAAGCGTGCAAAAACCCTAACTATTGGGTCACTGATCTTTGCAATATCCATTATGTGGCCTCACCATTGGTAGTTGAGTACAACTACATTTGTTTCCACTCCATCGTCATCCTCAAGGCCAATTTCAATCTCCATGCTCGAGCTATGCAAACCTGTAATCCTCCCGATCAACTATGTAGTGATGTGCATCCTCCTGTGTACAAAGTAGAAGTAATATTCTTAAATGTGTGACAATAGCCACTGATAAATGCACCCAAGTTTTCCAAAATATGGTAGCTCGTATAACTGAAGGACTCCCATGTACTCTAGGTACTCTCAGGCCATAGAAAATCTTCTCTGGTTCACTCAACTCTTCTTTGCACGAGCTCTTCACAATGGTTTGCACTCCAATCACTCTTCAAGGCTCAAATAATATAACATGCATGATAGGAATGAGCTTGCTTGCATCCATTTTAATAGATTTCTGGAAAAAAAATTGGCATTCATTACTCCACATCTACCATCACATTGTATATTTAAATGTGCCTTTTTTATTTTCCATGATTTTCTCTACTTTCTTTTGCACACTGCATTCGTGACCTTCTGGCATGATCCTACTTTCCAGGCCAAAAACATCCATGCATGCACTTCCCTGCGTCACACTACATCTTCCTCTACATCGTATACCAAGTAGTTTATCTTTTTGTTTCCTACCTCACATTACACTACGTGGCCTCTTTCTCATGTGGTCTCCAACCTGAGCAATTTTTTTTCAACACCATCAACTTTAGCACCTAAAACACCTTTTTCCATTCATTCATGCGCACCTTTTATCCAAAATCCCATATTTCTATTGTCGTGCATAAATCTATTTCAACCTTCTCGCACACACCCACCTAGTTCACCCCACACTAATGTTGGGGTTAGCACACCATTTATACAAATAATATATCAGATCTAAACATACATGCAATGAAAGTGGATATTCTACTAGAAGAATTATACAAAACAAGAGATATAAATCAACACTAGATTTAACGTTGTTCACCCAGTTTGGGCTACGTCCACCAAGAAATAAGCCAATCTATTATCCAAAGCTTTGAAAAGATATACAATCCTCCACACCTCTCAAATGTACAGTACTTTCTTTCACTCAATCTTTTGCTTCTTCACCAAGCATTCTCTCTCTCATAATTATGCTCACAATAATCATCAACTTTTTCAAGTTCTTCTTAATTATTACTTCTAAACCCTATTTTTCATGCGTATATAAGCGTATACAAACTTAGGACACTTATCCATGCAATTACAATCAATAGATCTTCTTTAGTACTAAAAATAGATCTAATTCCTGAGAGTTAATTAAAACATTCACACACAGGTAACCGACGTCGGTTAGCACTAACCGATGTCGGTTCCTCCTTTCCTGACCGATGCCAGTCCCTTCATAACTGATGATGGTTAATTTGTTTTCTAGCAAGTTTCATACTGCATGCTAATCAGAAGTAATTAAGCTCCACAACTCAACAATCTCCCACTTGGAGATTAATTACTGCACCATACTTGTACAACTTCATTCTCGGATCCTTCCTTAGCTTTGGTTCTTCCTTTTCATGTCTCAAACTCAAAGACCAATAGAGGTGGAGTGTAACTCCAACTTCTCATTTGCTAATGGCTTTATTATCATATCCACAGGGTTTTCACTCATATGAATCTTTCCCATGTTTAACTGCCCATCCTTCAATACCTATCGTATGAAGTGATACCTCAACTAAATGTGTTTCATTCTTGAATAAAACATTGAGTTATTTTCCAAATGAATTACACTCTAACTATCACTGAACAATTTGCAATCATCTTTCTCCTTTCCCAACTCTTTCATGAACATACTCATCCATATCATCTCATTTCTAGCCTTTGTGATTGCAACATACTCTCCCTTGGTAGTAGACAAAGCCACAACCTTCTACAATCTTAAAATCCAGCTAATTGTCGTCCCACCTACTGTGAAAATATATCCAGTAGTGTTCCTTCTACCATCCATGTCTCCAGCCATATCTGAATCAACATAGCCATATAATGAAATATCTAAACCTCCATAGCATAACTGCAGTTAGATGTCCCTTTCAAATACTTGAGTATCCATTAGACTACTTTCCTATGTTCTTTACCTGAATTAGCCATATATCTACTCACAACTCCCACTACCTGTGCAATGTCTGGTCTAGTACAAACCATAACATACATGAGACTCCCAACTACTGAAGCATCTGACACTCATGTCATGTATTTGACCTCCTCATGTGATGAAGAACACTGATCTTTGCTCAATTTGAAGTGTCCAACCATAGGTGTACTAACACGTTTTTCATTCTGCATCTTGAACCTTTCTAACACCTTGTAGATATAATCCTCCTGAGACAAATACAATATCTTATTCTTCCTGTCTCTATGTATTTGCATGCCAAGGATTTTTTGTAGCTCCTAAATCCTTCATAGCAAATGTGTGAGCTATCTTTCCCTTAATCTCACCAATGTCCTACATACTAGATCCTGCAATAAGCATATCATCCACATATAATAACAAAATAATATAGCTCCCATTTTCAAGCTTCTTGAAATAAACACGATGTTCAGATTCACATCTCAAATAACCATGCTCATGCATAAAACTATCAAAGCTCATGTACCATTGTCTTGGAGCTTATTTGAGCTCATATAGGATCTTTTTCAATCTACACACTAATTTCTCCTTACCCTTGACTTCATACCCAAGCGACTACTACATATAAATCTCTTCATCCAAATCACCATGAAGAAAAACCATCTTCACATCTGCTTTCTGTGCAAATCACTTTACTACGAGCCTTGTCTTATACCTTTTATGTCCACCTTCTTATTCCTTGATCCTATAAACCCACTTGTTCTGCAATTTCCTCTTACATGTTGGTAACTTAATGAAATCCCAAGTCTAGTTCTGTTCCAAGGATTCCATCTCCTCATCCATGTCATGCTCCCACTTTATGTGGGTCTTATTCTGCATTGCTTCTTCAAAACTTTCTGGTTCACCATTATCAGTTAATAATAAATAAGATAGAGAAGGTGTAAATCTTTCTAGAGGTTTACTTACCCTTTGAGACCTTCTCACATGATTTTGGGGTACCAGAGGCTCATTTTGGACCTCTGAACATTTGTATCTAAATTTGTCAGTGACCAATGCCAGTCACCTGTAACCGACATTAGTTCTGCTAACCGATGTCAGTTTGGATATTCTGTAACCAATATCGGTTCTGCTAATTGATGCTGGTAAGGGGTCAATCGACACCTGTTACTATGTAAACCTGTTGATATTACTTTTAAATCTGAGATTTCATTTTCATTCACAAAATTCTTAGTTGGTTTGTCATTGGGTACCAAAATTTGATCCATGTACATTATATTTTCATTCCATTCAATGTCGTGACTCCTAATAATTTTAGAATTCTCTAAATCCTAAAAACAAAATATGAAATCACGAGATCCATAACCAATGAAAACACATCTCTTGGATTTTGCATCCAAATTTTTCATATTTACCTTATCAATATGCACAAAAGCTTCTGAACCAAAAACTTTAAGAAAAGAAAGATCTACCTCTTTTCTGGCCTAAGCTTCCTCTAGTATTCCTCCATCTAGTGAACTTGAAGGCCCACGGTTAATCAAATAAATTGTTGTATCAACTGCTTATGCCCAAAACTACAAAGGCAATCCAGAATGTATCCTCATACTTCTAGCACATTCCATGATTGTCATGTTCATTATTTCTACAACACCATTCTCTTGTGGTGATCTTGGAACCATTATTTTTCTACGTATCCTATTCACTGAACAATAATCATCGAAATCCTTATTACAGTATTCACCACCATTGTCAGATCTAAGGAACTTTAACTTTGAATTTGATTCATTCTCAAAAAGGGCATTCCATCTTTTAAAAGTCTCAAAACATCAAATTTATGTTTAATAAAATAAACCCATACCTTTTTTGTAGTACCATCAATGAAAGAAACATAATATTGGGATCCTCCATGAGAAGCTACTTGAGTTGGTCCCCACACATCTGAGTGTACAAGCTCCAATTTTTGCTCCTTCTTATTTGCCCCAACTTTGAGAAATATCACTCTCTTTTTCTTTCCAAAGACACAATGCTCATACAAATCAATATCTAAATCTTTCAAATCTGATAACTTACCCTTAGCCTTTAAGATTGGTATTCCTTTTTTACTCATATGGCCCAAGCGATTATGCCACATGCATGCATCTGAATCTAAAGTAGATAATGCAAAAAATGAATCAGTAACACAGGTAAATAAATATAATTTTCCTACCTTCTTACCTCTTGCCACAACAAAATCACCCTTGGTGACTTTCCAAGAGTCTGCTATGAATTTAACCATACAACCAGATTCACCTAGTTTCCCTGTAGAAATAAGATTCATCTTGAGGCTTGGCACATGCCTCACATCTTTGAATACCCATGTATTTCCATTCTAAAATTTTAGATGAACTTCCCTTTTACCAGTAGTACTGCAAGGTTCATCATCACCCAAATAAACATGCCCAAAATTTCCCTTGACATAATTTCTAAAATAACCCTTATTAGGGGTTGCATGGAAAGAAGCTCCTGAATCTAAAACCCATGATTCAATTATATTATCCAAATAAAGAATAAGAGCATATTGCATTACCTTTGTTGTAACAATATTTGTTTGTTTACCTTTGTCTGGTTGTAGGTTCTCTTTATCCTTTGACCAACAATCTTTCTTTGCATTCCCTTTCTTTCCACATTTCCAATAGGCAATTTCCTTACCTCTGAATTTTGATATGTTATCCCTTGACTTTGATTTCCCATTACTCTCACTCTTGGATCTCTCCTTCTACATGCCCCTACTTTCTACATTCAAAGCATTCCCAAATGATGATTCCTCTGTACTCTTCTTACGAATTTCTTCATTCAAAATTATACTAACCACATCATCAAACTTCAAAATATTATTAGTAGATGTTGTATTGCTAACACCCATTACCAAATTATCCCAACTATCAGGAAAAGAACATATGAATAAAAAAAATCACTTCATCATCAAATGGAGTATCAACCGATTTTAACTTATTTACAATAGATCGGAAATCATTCAAATGACAAGATGTAGATCCACCTTCATACATCTTAGAAATAAATATTTTCTTCATCAAATGAAATTTATTTGAAGTAATAGGTTTTTCATATAAATTATCAAGATATTTTATTAACCCTACCGTAGAAGTTGCTTCTGTAATATTGGAAGCCACAGATGCTGTCAGGCTCAATATTATAGATCCCAAAGCCTTTATGTCAAGAATATTCCATTCTTCATTAATCATCTTCGTAGTTCTAGACTTCTCATCCAATAGTAAATACAAATCTCTTTGATACAAATAATCCTCAATCTACATCTTCCATAATTGATAATTTCAGCCATCAAACTTCTCTACCTTTTATTTGTTTTCTTCTTCCATTGTTATAGCTTCCACTCAATCAGAAAACCCTATGTGAGTAAATATGTCAACACACAAAACCCTCAAACAAAGCTCTGATACCAGATGTTGGGGTTAGCACATTGGTTGTACAGATAATACATCAAATCTAAACATACATGCAATAAAAGTAGATATTCTACCAAAATAATTATACAAAAAGAGATATAAAGCAAAACTAGATTTAATGTGGTTCACCCAGTGTGGGCTACGTCCACCAAGAAACAAGCCAATATATTATCCAAAGCTTTGACAAGATATACAATTGAAGATCTATAATCTTCCACACCTCTCAGATGTATAGTAATTTCTTTCACTTAAGCTTTTTCTTCTTCACCAAGAATTCTCTCTCTTACAATTATTCTCACAATAATCATCAATTTTTTCAAGTTCTTCTTAATTCTTACTTTTAAACCCTATTTTTCATGCTTATATAGGCATATACAAACTTAGGGCACTTAGCCATGCAATTAAAATCAATAGATTTGATTTAATACTAAAAATAGATCTAATTCCCAAAAGTTAATTAAAACATCCACACATAGGTAATTGAAGCTAGTTAGCCCTAACTGATGTCGGTCCCTCCATAACCGATGTCAGTTACTATGTTTTCCAGCAAGTTTCATACTGCATGTTAATCCAAAGTAATTGAGCTCCACAACTCAACAACTAATATCATGTATAGTCCTCTGTGCATGAATTTAAGATATAGTAATCAACTTCTAGTGCGCAAGCGCACTTATTACCCTAAATAAGGAAAAACAAAACATGAAAGGGAAATATAATCTAAATGGAAATAATGCCTTATTACAAACACCAAGAACCTTATTTATAGTATGGCTTCAGCCTACTCCCATTGAAGTAACTGGGAAACATGGTGTCATCCAACGCTTGTAATTGACATGTGCTTGATTCAAGTATCTTAGTTACTATAAAAGGTCCCAACCAATGCACCTTCAAATTTCCTAGGTAGCACACAAACTTGGAGTCATATATAAACACCATCTTTCCAACTGCAAATGTCTTGTTCTTAATGTTCCTATCATGTCAGACCTTTTGTACCGCCTTCTCACTCTTTTGGTTCCAACGTAGAATGGCGCGCCACTCATCTAGTTGTATCAGTTCCTCAATGGGATTTTCCACATCCTTTTCATCTAACAATACACATATGTGTGCAATATGCTAAGATTCATATATAAGCACCATCTTTCTAACTAAAAATTTCTTCTTCTTAATGTTCCTATCATGTCAGGCCTTTTCTACCACCTTCTCACTCTTTTGGCTCCAACGCACAATAGCGTGCCATTCATCTAGTTGTATCAGTTCCTCAATGGGATTTTCCACAACCTTTTCATCTAACAATACACCTATGCATGCAATACGCAGGGATGGTAAAAAAAAACTCCACTAGTAGTACCGCTTCTATGCCAAACACCAACTAAAAGGGTGTGGCCTTTTTTAACCTTTTATACGTGGTCTTGTAAGCCTAAAGTACAACTGACATTTTATCATCCCAATCCTTTCTTTGAACATCACAAATATTTGTCAAAGTTTTTCCCAAGATATTTTTGAAAGGTTCTACAGTACAATTAGCTTCAGGGTGATAAGGGGTGGTTTTATGGTGTGCCACCATAAAATCTGCCAATAGAATTCCAGTTGTCTCATTCAAAAATGATTTCCTCTATCACTGGTCAAGATTAATGGACAACCATACTTTCTAATGATTTTTTCCCAAAGGAACCTTGCAGTTATAACTGCAGTACAATCCTTCATAGGTTTCGCCTCTACCCACCATTTCAAATAATTTGTACATGTAATTATATAGCGTGATTTAGTCCTGCGCACAGATGGAGAAATAGGTCCTATGAATTCAATATTCCACTTCTCAAAATGTTCCATGCTTGCTATAGGTCTCAGGGGTGTCTCATCCCTACTCTCAGGCTTACCAACTCTCTGACAATGATCACATGTTTTAACGAATGCCTTAGTATCCTTCTATAAATTCTTCCACCAAGGGCCAACCATAAGGATCTTGTGCGCAGTCACGTCTAATGCATAATGTCCACCTGTAATACCTCGATGGGATTCCTCCATGATTTCTTCACTCTCATCCTCTAGAACGCACCTACGTAATACCTCGTCACAACCAATATTATACATGTTTCCTCTAATGAGATGATAAGGCACAGTGCAAAAATAAAATTTCTTCTTCTCCAATGTTTTCATCCCTTCTAGCATCAGTCCAGTGCACAAAAATATTGATATATCCCCCAGATCTATGAGTGTGTGATTCAACCTGAAAAACTATGCATCAAGCATGATATCCTCAATACTCTGCGTGTCCTCTCCAAAATTGATCTTTGATAGCTAATCAGACACTGCATTTCTCTTTCCTAGTTTTACAACAACCGTGAAATCAAACTCTTGAAAAAAAGTATCCACTAGAAAATGTGCCCTTTAAAAATGGGTTTGTTGACCAAATATTTTAACGCCATATGATATGTGTAGAAGATGAATGGAGTGGCAAAAAGTAATGTTGAAACTTCACGTAGATCATAGACATCACCTCATGCTCTATTGTAGTATAATTCTACTATGTTGGTGTCAAATTTCTACTTGTAAAGTAAATGGGATGAACCACATTTCCTTCTTTAGGTTGCGCTAAGACTACGCCAATTGTCATGCCAAAAGCATCAACATGTACATGAAATGGTTTGTTCTATGAAGGAAAGTGAAAATTTGGTGTAGTGGTAAGCTTCTCCTTCAATGTCTCAAATTCCTACTGTTGCACGTCACCCCAATGAAATTTTCCTTTGGCCTTAAGCAACTCTTCCAAGGTGCAGCCATCTTCACATATCCTTTACTAAATTTTCTATAGTAACCAGTATGCCACAAAAATCCATGCACTTCACTCTGATTGGTAGGATCTTCTAAACCCAAAACCATAGCTATCTTGGCTAGGTCTACCAATAATCCTTCCTTACTTATGATGTGTCCAAGAAAAGTTCCAAAGGGTGTAACAAATATACAATTCTTAATGTTAAGAGAGATGCTCAAAAGCCTACACCTCTCAAACATGAGACTTAAATTATCACAGTGATCCTTAAGCAACCCATAGACAGTCTAATCATCTAGATAAACCTCCAAGAAATTATGAATGAAGTCATGAAAAACATGCACAATAATGTGCGAAAATATTGATGGTGCATTCTTCATGTTGAACAACATGATAGTGTACGTGAAACTTCCCCATTCATTGGTAAAGGTGATCTTTTCCTGGTCTTCATGCGTAATGTGTACCTGATGATAGCTTGAGAACCCATCTTGTAAATAATATATCTCATGTTGTGTTACTCCCTCAAGGATTTCCTATGTGAATGGTGTAGGAAAAAGGATCTTTAACATGTGAAGCATTAAGGTCTCTGTCATCCACACAAATCCTGATCCACCCATCCTTTTTGACACTGATAACCATAGGGATAACCCATTTAGACTCTTCAATTAGTTCAATAATTCCATATTTAGGCATCTTATCAATTTCCTCCTTCATCTTCACACGTAAATTTAGGTTCATCCTGTACGGCCTCTTCCTATTGGGTCATGCACCTTCTTTAAGCTTAATCTTCATCTCACCCAATGAGGGGTGCACTCCCTTCAGCTCATGATAGCCCCATGTAAATAAGTCTTGGAAGTCATGTAAAATCTCATGATCATGGCTACTTCCTAATCTGACCAGTATTCTCCAATAATGGCCTCCTTATACGCATCTTCTATGCCAATATTAACCTTATTGGTCTTCATCAGAGCATGGTATGTGCATTCCTTTTCATCTACATTGTCCATTACTTCACATGAACCTTATGTATGGTTAATCTCCAAATTCTCAAACTCTTCATCATCAATGAGATACACCATTTTACCCTTCTCTTTCTCCTTTCAGGTGCAGCCCATTTGTATCTCCTTTGTCTCTTCAGTATTCACACGCATCTCAGAATCAAGTTCACTAAGTAACTCGAGCATGATCTCTTCTTCTTTCATGTTATCCCCCAATGTGATGCCCTTCATGATCTATAGGTCCTCATGTATAGGTGTTTTATTAGAAAAATAATTGAATGTTTGAACAATACCTACAATCATCTCACACCATCTTACAATCTCTTTTTTTAACTTTCCATGGACATACCATGCGCATGTGCATCCGCTGTTTACCAAGTTTCTCATTCATAATGAGGGTTAATGCACTAGCTACTAAAGAAACTAGTAAACTCAAAAAATTTGTAGGGTTTATGTTACCTCAGATACGATGTGACATGGGTGTAAGATGGTGATGGATTCTGCTGTTGCAAATCAGATGGAACCTGCAAATAAGACCCACTGAAAGGAAAATAATTAGATTGTATGGGTGGGGGTTTCCTGACAAAGTGGACCCGAGAAGCATTTAATCTTCCTCGGCATATGTCAACCCCCATTATTAAACAAAATTGATATAAAATAAAATAAATTGAAATATATGTAGAGATTGAATGATTTACAAAATCTGAAAGTAATTATGATTGATTTAAAGTTGATTTGATTGAAATGAAATAAATATTAGTTGTACCTAGTCTGGGTCGGTGGTGACCCATGTTATGCAGAGGCAGGTCAACAATGACATGGGAGACTAGATCAAAAATGTGGGGGAAATATGCGGAATGTGCAAGACCTGAGTGCAATCTGGAAGCTACAAAAGTATGGATATGTTAGAGTCAACCTACAAAGGGAATTTGAAGGAACATAATCAAGGAAAATGACATAAAACAAGGATTTAAAGGAAGGATTTAAAGTTAGGACCTTGGTCGATGGTGACTGGGGTGTAGATAGGTTGACTTAGTGTAACAAAGGAGTTGTACGAGTGTTAGAGAAAACATGCAAGGGTATATAGCTCATGTAAAGATGGAAGAAGGTTCTAGAATAGAAAGTAAAGGCTACAAGATGCTGAGTTGATGGTGACTGGTCAGGGTCGATGGTGACTATGAAAGAGTTGGATAAAACTAAGGAAGGGAAATACGGAAGAGCAACTTGTAAGTATGGATCTGAAAAGGGAGATTGATGATAAAGTTGTAATCTTTGTTGTGGATGACCTACTCCTGCAAAATGTTAGACACAAGAAATACCAAGATAGAATGATAAAATATTATTAAAGCAATACAAAATGATAACAATATCACAAATTCCAATCATGATTAATGTAGGCACGTTCCAAAGGAGGTCTGGGACATCTGCAATTACTTCTGGGATACTCAGGCATGGGAGATTGTTCGCAGGTCACAAGGAATCTTGGGAATTTTCAAGCATTCGATGATGAATAGAAATAAATCATTTAGCTTTATAGGGTTGATGGTGACTAGGCTTGGTCGCCACTGATTGCGGGGAAATTTTCTGCAATCAAAGGATTTTTCTTATTTTGGCATGATTTTTTTACTTGATTTAGGAGTTGGCTAAATGATTTAAAGTATTAAGTGGAAAGAGGTTGTTTACGGATGAGGTTTAGGTGAGTTGATGGTAGAGATAGGTTAGAAAAAGTGTAGGGAAAAGCAAGGATGTAGAATTAGAATGAAAAAATTCCAAAATGGGAAGTTGGTTAAGGCATGGATGAGGATTAATTAATTAATTGATTGATTGATGTTAATTAAATAGGATTTAAAGGTTATGATAATTTAATTAAATAAGGGGGATGGATAAAATAAATATGTGCACGCGGGCGATTAAGGATATAAATACCAATTTTAGGTGTCTACATTTTTGCCATTTTTGTTGAGTTGTTTAGATAGCAAGCCATGAGACAAAAAATGATAAGATTTGGATGAGGATGATAAAAAAAGGGTTAATGATAACCTCCCCCTCAATCAAGGGATCGATGACGCGAAAGGAAATCGATGACACGTTTGAAAAAGGTAAATGTTGAAGGGTGGGTGGGTGATTAAAAATGGGTAAAATGATTACCAAGGTAAGATGCCCCAAGCAAAAGGGATCACAATATCTAGAAAAAACTATGGCGATGACTCCAATATCACATCGGTAGAGGACAATTGCAGTCTCAACAGAGACGAGCTACAATGTTCTATGGACTAGTGATTGGGTGAAGATTATTGTAATATGGATGTAGGCTAGGATGACCAACGGGTCATAAGAAATTCATAAAAATATGTGCAACTATATGTAAAAATGTATGTGAAATCCTTCGTATACAAGGAATTGAGCAAATAGGTATGCGTCCACAAGGACGAAAATAATGGTGCCCCCAAAAGGGAGCACAAATATGGCCCACAAGAGGAGTGGTGAAAAGGAATGTCCCAAAGGGGAAAGTATGTACGCGAAGGTAGAAAGTGAAAAATATGCCCCTAGAGGGTAAATAATACGGCCACGAAGGAAATAGGAGGTAAAAAACAATTATGCCCAAGAGGGGAAAAGTATGGCCATCGGGTGGGCTTTGTGCACAAGTTTAATATGATTGTGAAAGAAAATTACCAAAGGAAGAGTGAATATAGCCGTATAAGTGGACTTATAAATGAGAAGGAGAGAAGTCAGAATATGAAAACAGAATTCCCTAAAGGGAGAATATAGGATATGGCCATGAATGTGGACTTTGGAAAAATAATGTATGCCCGAAAAAGGGATAATTTGAATATCGTAAAAAAACCCCCTAAGGGAAGCATGAGTATGGTCATGAATATGGACTTCAATAAATGAATGGTTAAGAGGTGTATCCTAAAGGGGAAACATGTATTGCCCAATGGGACTTAGGATGAGAAAGAGAAGGTAAGATCAGATAAGGAGGGGGATAAGACACAACCTTAACGATAACTATATGGATATAAATGTCTCCATGTCATATCAAGGGATGTTTGAGGAAAGCCTCCAATCGTATTGGAGATAAACAAGAGGAGGATCCAGGTGACGTAAGGCACATGCGACCAGAACTGTTGTTAGCGAATAACCAATGATAGTTAGTTAGATCAAAGATCATAAGGAAACAATGGATGAGATGGTCTCAAAAACCTAATGTTGACATGAAAAAGGAGTTTGATATTTTCTTGTACAAGGGAAGAGGGTTGTCCCAAAATGGTGTTCCCTAAAACTATGCCCCATCTCTGGGAAGGGGAAAGAGCAAACTGATCAATGCAGGAAGTCTACTAGAAGAAATTCGATCGATGCGGGAAGCTTTCTTAGGATGATAATAAAGTGGAAAATTGATCAATGCAGGAATCCTTCGAATGTCGTAGTGAGTATCCATCCTTTGAGGGTGTGGTCTCCTTTATACAATATATATATGGCAAGAATAATATGATAGTCATCCTTCGAGGGATTGGTCTATTTCTTTTAATTTTCTTTAGACTTTGATTTTGATTTACAAATTTTTTTGCATAAACAACTGTCCTTTGAGGGATCAATCTATTTTTGATAACTTTGATTTTTAACAAGAGCATCCATGTGGATTTTTTTTTAATTTCACATGGGGAAGAGTTGGGACTAGCTAAGTAGACCACTTAGGAGGGACTAATAAATGTACTAGAGACACCCCTAGAACCTTTGCATGGTTGGAATATGTGAATAAGAGGGTGATGGATGTAATTATCGTAGATTTCTCACCAAAAAGGGAGAACCTATCCATAATGAATATGCTATGGATAGAGCCGCGGTGCCCATATTTAATCTCACATCTAGGAAGCGACATAAGACCACATAGTTCCAAATCGTCACAGTGAGAGATGGAAAACATTGAGATGGAGGAATTATCTATGGTAATGACTAAGGGCACATTGGTAAATGTGCTAATAATAGAATGGTTGCAAGTGCAAAGTGTTAAGTGGTTTCATTTCTAGTTTACCGTCAAGGGAGGCAAGATGATAGGCTTCTGACCCATACTTATGCATGATAATGTATGGTATGATCTAGTTGGGGGAAAATTTTCCGCGTTGGCTCCTTTCTAGAGTGTTGACATTCTAATTTTCTTTGAGGACAAGGTCACCAACATTAAATTCATGTTCCTTAAGTTGCTTATTGCAATCACGTTTAATGCACACTTGATAAACATGAAGGTGTTCAAGAGTGAGAAGGCGACACTCATCTAACATCTTGATTTATGTTAGATGATCTTGGAAATAGTCTTCATCATAGATGAAGTCGCGAAGGGACACACACAAAGGTGGAATTTGAATTTCAAGGGGAAGGACATCTTTAGAACTGTAAACAAGAGAAAAAAAATTAGCCCCCGTGGAGGTACGAATGCTAGTGCGATAGGCCCAAAGGGAAAAAGGAAATTAGAGATGACAATTACGACCTGCTTGATCAATAGTCTTGGCAAGAATGTTTCAAATGGTTTTATTGGTAGCTTCGGCTTAGTCATTAGCTTGAGGGTAATATGGAGAAGAGAAGCTGAGTTTGATGTTTAATGCATTACAAATTTTCTTGGGATATTTATTTTTAAAGGACTTTCATTGTCCCCGATAAGATTTTGGGGAACATCAAAGCGACAGATAATGTGTTGATAAATAAAGTTAATGATTGGGCCGGATTTAGTTGAGGTGAGTGGTATTGATTCTACCCACTTGGTGAAATATTCTATTGTGGTGATGATAGAATTATGTTGTTGTGAGGAACAAGGATTAATAAGGCCAATGAGATCAAGACCCCATTGGCAAAAGGACCAAAGGTCCTGAACCAGTTGAAAAGCTTGACTAGTAATATGAATAAGATTGGAATGTTGCTGAATTTTTTTACATTTCTTAACATACTCATAGTAATCATGATTAAGGGAAGGCCGGTAATAGCTAAGACATAAAACGTGCTTAGCAATGGCTAAGCCACTAAATTTCCCAGCAAAAATACTATCGTGGACTTCTTGGATGGCTTGAGAGGCTTCATGGGATTTAAGAGATTGGAGAAGAACATCGTCAAATATTGGTTTATAAAGAATGACACCAAGGATCACATAGGGGTGAGCGCGCTAAAGAAAGTACCTCTTAGTATTTTTGACAGATTATGAGGAATAATGGATTGGGATAGATAAGAAAATATTTGAGAATACCAAAGGTCTGATGAATTAGATTTAATAATATTATCTTGGGGTAATTCATGGAAAGGTTGATCACGGTGATGAACGACGATAGGAATCTTGGACTCCTTTGTTGTCCATGGGATGAGAGTTGTGAGGGACTTCATTGTATCAGTGAAGTGATTGGTCGATTGGGGAACAACTTGGATGGTGTAGGAATCAAAAGCTTCAAGGAGAAGATGAACAATGTCACAGTATTTTTGAAGAGTGTCATTTTTACATTGATACTCACCTATGACTTGTTTTATTATAAGCTCAGAATCCCCATAGATGTTAGGATTTTGAAAACCTAGAAAGGTGGTCGTTTTAAGGCCTAATATGAGGGGTTCATATTCTTCCATGTTTTTTGTACACTCAAAATTGAGTTTATCTGCGAGGGGAATAGGATTTTCCTAAGGAGGAATAAGAAAAACACTAGCGCCTCTCCCTTGTTGACACTTAGAGCCATCAAAGAAGAGAGTGAGTTTGAGAGGGTTATATTCATGATGAAAATGGTTAATGGATTCATCCAGAAATTGCTCATGAGGAATTTGTGTACTGGGAAGAGGAGCTTCTGCTAATTGATCCACAATAGCTTGTCCCTTAATGGATTTTTGAGAAATACGGTAAAATATTCTAGTTCGTGTGGATCAAGAGATTGGCCCACTTTGATAATACGAGGCTCCTAAGAATTCCCGATATTGACATTAGTGGTGGATTCATTAAGAAGAGTGGGTGTGTTGGATGGAAATGTCTTTTGAAGATAAGAATCTTCTACCCCCATGTGGGTTAGAATGGCATCATCATCAACACACTAAAGGATTTCAATGGTAGGAGATTCTTATTTTATCATGTCCGAATGGTAAAGGGGAAGGGACCTACTATGATTCTCATAATGATAAGTGACCATTCCCAAAGTTATTGTGGAGACTAAAAAAATTCACAAGCAATGGAAATGGTGGCATCTAGTTCCATGTCTTAAGGAGCCGGTAGAGAAGGTATGTTCATGTCTTTGGGCATCAAAAGAGATGTAGACAATAAAGAAGGTATGCCCATGTCTTCAAGCATGTCTAGATATTTGAGGGTTAGAAAAGATATAGAAGGTAGAGGAGGTATGTCCATGTCTTCAAAAGTCAGGAAATACAAAGAAGATGGAGGAGGCATGTCCATGAGTATCTCCTATGGTGGAACGGGGTCGAAGGATTGCTCCTTATAGCCTAGCCAAAAAATTTCATGAGTTTTACAACATTGATTGGGAATAAGGCCATATGGGTCGTGCTTGTAATGGCCTAGGCTTAATCCATTCCATGTGCAATGATGGAAATAGGTATAGCCAAAATATGGGTTGTTGAGAAAGCTAAAGCCACCAGTACAAAGCTTGGCATGTGGAATATCATTGATGTGGGAAGAGGGGGTGTCGAAAGCACCATAAATAAGATTGATGCAAATATGTGGTGGATCAAAAGGGACAACATTCCTGATTTTTGGCTGGTACATATGTGCCTTATCAGGTCTACCAATACTATGAGGAGTGGGAAGAGTGTTGAGTGTGAGGATGCAATACTCCCCCATCGTGATTTTATTTAATATGTTGTCCAAGGAGTAATTGTTAGGGAGTTTGGATGAAGAAACGGTTGAACTGGTGGATGGTGCAGATGGATCGTTGTTAAGAACGATACATCATTTAGTCTATAGGTCATATTGCACCCTTAGAAGGGAGGAGCATTCCTAGGGAGCATGAGAACCTTTCCCTCATGCTCGTATTTAAGGGAATGATGGAGTGTAGAGGGGATGCAATACATGGTGTGGATCCATGGTCATTCAAGGAGAACATTGTATTGAAATTATCCTTCAATGATATAAAAGACTTGATGGATGAGCTTCTCACCCACACGTATAGGGAGAACTACCATTCCTAATATGGGAGTAATGACATCATTAAAAGAGCGGAGGACCGTAGGCGTCTGGGCAACAGATTCCTTTGGGATCTTGATTTGATCGAAATTATGTGAAGGAATGATATTAATGCTTGCCCCACTATCGATCATGGATCACCAAATGAATGTATCATTGATCCTAGCCGTAATAAAGAGGGGAAGATCATGCTCTTCCGGTGGGATGTGTGTAATTTCCATTTCATCAAATGAGATGGTAGCAGAAGAAGTAAGTGCTCCTATGAGAGATACGAAGGGTTGAGCTTCGTCATCAAATGTTGAAATGCAATTTAAGGCTTCAATAAGATCTTGTCTATGATCTGGTGAGCTTTTGATGATCTCGTAGAGTGGAATCTTGACTAGATCTTGATGAAGTTGTATAATAATACTTTGTTCAATAGGATTAGGAGTTGTTAAAACAAAAACCTTTGCTTTCGATGATGTGGTGAACTCCTTAAGAGGAGGAATAGTGATGAAAGTCTTTCCTTTGGTTCAGAGGTCAGTTTTGGATCACGTGAGCTGAATCGAGTGGTCATTTGAACAACATTAATGAACAAAAGGGGACTATCCATAAGAGATTCATATCCCAAAGGCGAGATGGCAGATGTTGAACTAGATATGGAAGGAAGGGACTGGATTTGTCCAAGAAGAACTCTTCCCTCTTCAATGAGTTTATGAATAATGGTCTGGATCTCTCTACAATGCTCGGGGTCATGCCCAAGGGTACGATGAAAGGTGTACATAAGGTTGGATTTGAACCATAAAGGTTTCTTTCCTTTTGGGTCAAAGGCCTTGATAGGTAGAAGTGTGATTGCAGAGGTTTGCAATAAGTGTTGGAATATTTCGATATATGATCCAACTAAAGTGCTAGAAGATTCCTTATGAGATGTCTTAAAAGTTTTGGATAAAATCCAAGTATATTGATGTTTTGGTGATTTGAATTCACTTTTGGTGTTGATTGATGTTTTAGTGTTAAGTGGTTTTGGATTGTTGGATTGAAATGTTTGTGGTCCTGAAATAGATGATTTCAGATTGAATGTTTTAACCCTAGGAAGGATTATCAATTTTTTATGTGAGGATGCATCCTTTGGAGGAGTAATGATAACCTTCACAAGGGGGTCATATGGTGATGATATGGTTGGTTCGGGTATAGAAAACAACATTTTTCTGAGTTGATCTATGGAAGATGGAGATTGATGGAATTATGTTGATGACATTGAAGGAACATTTGATTCCATTACATGGTAAACTTATTTTAAACATTCCTCAAATGATGAAGTTGGGGTGAAGGAAGAAGGTGGTATGGATGCGATTACAATAGTTGATGTAGTTAAAGGACTGGGAGGAGGAACTACCCCAGATTCCAAGGATGGTATGATGGGAAAGGGTGGAATGGGTATAGGAGAGGGTGTCAAGCCTACTGAAATGGATGAAGTATATGACAAGGTAGACATGATAGGTAAAAGATTTGATGAAGGATCAATGCCAAATGTTGAAATAGGTTGGAATTATTGATTCATGAATGTCTCTAGGGGCATAAATTATATATTTACTAATGGGGTTCTGGAAATTGTAACTACAGGTGTGGATGTCAAAACAAATTTATGTGTGATGGATGTAGGAAAAATATCAAAGGAGATAGGTGTGATAAATGATGAAGGATGGGATCTTGTGGATGGGATAGATTCCTGATTAGTAGTGTTTAAGGTATTTATATTATGAGCATTGGGTGTTTGAGTTGTATTTATAAGTGGTGGCTTAGATCATTAGTGAATGATTTAGGAAACGTTGTTTAAATATGTCGAGTGGTTGATTGGGTGAAGCATTTGGATTTTCCACTTGGAGATCACCTTGATCAATGAATATTTGGATTAAGTCCTTTAATAGTTTAACATCTCTCTATATCATGTGCCTTCGGACTTGATGGTACTTATAGTAATGGTCTCTCATGGTACCACATGGGATTTGGTCTAGACTCGTTGATTGGTCAGATAGGAGGAAGTGTGATAAGTTTTACTACAATCAATTCATGCAAAATATTTTATTATATGACTCCCTATGAGGGGAGTATAGTTAGGCATAAGTTGAAGGCTCACATTGTTGGGTCCATGTAGCTAGATTTTGATGCAGGAGATGATTAAACAACCACAGACATTGGCCATTGCTTTTGATTTTTCATTTGGTGTGGATGATTTAGTAAACTCATGTTTGGGTTTATTTTGATTTAAGTTTTAAATTGCCTTACTTTGAGGGTGTGCATTTTAATATTGTAATCCATGGTAAAGGATTCATCAAAGGTTCAGAATGATTAAATTTGTAAAACTAAATATATATTTTTCACACAAAAATGTGAGAAGAGTTTGATGAGGTTAGTTTACAAGATAGGGAAGGATAATTAGTCCTATGTCGCGACACCATGCACATCGACGAAGTCTACGATGGACTCATTTTGTAACTTGGAATCATAGTGTATAGTTCATTGATAGTTACTTTTCATGTAATGTTAATAGAAAAGTGTTTTAAAAATAGTTTCGCAATTTGGGAAAAGAAAAATATCAAATACTAGGGGATACTATTTTACCACTCCAATGTGGGAGCAGCCAAATACATGGGGAAAGTATGTAGCATTAAGTCCTGATTGTATGCTATAAGATAACATGTGTGCTCAAATACATGAAGGTGATGTTGTGGGTCTTATTTTCTCTTAAACTTAGAAAAAAATGGTAATTCCTAGTGTGGAGGATATGGTTTGATAGGTATATATGGGTGGATAGGTTCATTACATATTTTGTCATACGATAATGAGATCTTGGATCCTAAAGTAGTGGCTTCAAGGTTGGATAGCCTATTTACAATATCCTGCATAGGGTTATTTTAAAGAGTTCATTGGGGAATGAGAGGTTGTGGTTATGTGTAAGATGTGGTAGGATGAATTTTTTGATGAGCTTGTGGATGTGTTGGTGTTTGAGGAATTTTTTGGGGATGAGTATAAACCATGGGTTTTGATTGAAAAGGTGGTTGTTGAAATAATTGTTGTTGAGAGATGAGAACATGATAGGATTTTTAGGATTGAATAGGTTGCTACGGTAAGTTTTGAATGGGGATGTGGTTATGAACAGGTTGAGATTGTTGTTGAAAGGGGTTAACTGTACCATAATAGTTGAAAGCACCCATGAAAGGGGTTTGAGAAGTATTGGCATAACATGTTAGATGTGAGAAGGTCATACTGTTTCTGATAGGTGATATGATGTTTGGTCATATTGGTCAGGGAAACTAGTGGCAATAGTGACAACCAAAGAAGGGCAAGGGGAAGAGTAGGGTTTATTTTTTTGCTGGATTGGTGGGAGATTGTGAGGGATAGGTGTGACTATCTGGGTAGTTCTAGATGAGATGAGGGGTTGGTGGAAGAGAAAGTGAGATGGGCTGTAGAAAATCTCATTTAATGTAAATTGGGTAGTTTTGGGAATTCTTTGATAGGGATAAAGCTGTTGGAGCGGCATACCTTCTAGAGGAATCTGATTTGATCTCCTAAGGAGATAATCTTGGAGCGTAACTAGGTTGGCATCTAGAATCTCTTCAAACATGGAATCACCAAGTGGGACTTTAGGAGGCTCCAAAGGACTCTGATTCCATATCTGACAGGGTAGTTGGTCTAGACGGGATAGATTGGCCTGGTGCGAATAATGGGTTAGTCTCACCTAAAGTTGTAGTGTGGATAAGGGGTTCTAGATGAGAGACATAAATAAGGGATTGAGTGATCATGAAAGAAGTAATCAAGGGCACGAATGAGGTAACTGTTGTGGTGAACATTTTTTGAAAAGAGGAACTTCTTGAAGCCAAATTTTGCTCCATTATTTTGGCTGCTAAATGAGTAACTACGGGAATGAAATAATTTTTTCCCAAACAATTCAAGTAGAATAATTCATTTTATGTTCTTAATTTTTTTGTGAAAAGAAGAAAGGATGGATAACAAATGACATAGGAGAAGGTAGGCTATGTTTGGTTTCAAATTTGTTATGGCTAGTGAATATCTAAGGTGTCTTCCTATTGGGTTATGAAATCCCAATCAGTTAACCAAGTGATGAGGATGATTTTTTGATGTGTTAATTTGATTTGTGAGGTTTAAGGTCTATGTGTGAGTAAAGTGTGATATGTAGTGAAGTTAAGACCCTATCTTAAACAATATAAGAAAATATGATGTAATAATGAATGTTATTTTTAATTCCTAAAAATGAAGTGTGATATTCGATGAGGATGTAAATAAGAATGGGAAAGTATGATGCAAAAGGAGAAAATAGGTAAAAAGTGGGGAATACTTGGGTAGAAATTTTCCTATTTGTCTGCACTTCTTAAGAAATGAGTAATCCAAGTCACAAACCCGACATGAGCAAGCAATAAAGAATATCCTCACAATGCAGTGTTAGTGGAAGACAAGAAAACATAGAATATATGTGTGTGTGTGTGGGTGTGTATATGATATATATATATATCACTAAAAGGGTGGTCCCAAAAGATGTGCATGCAAATGTTTACCAAGTTTCTCGTTCCTAATGAGGGTTAGTGCACTAGTTACTAAAGATACTAGAAAAATCATAAAGGCTAGAGGGTTTACATTACCTCGGATGTATGATGTGAGACGGGCACAAGACTGATGATGGATTTTTCGTGACTACAAATCTGGTATGAACCCTACAGATAAGACTCACTGAAAGGGAAATGACTAGATGGTTTGGGTGGGTTTTTCCCGATAAAGTAGACCCAAGAAGTGTTTAACTTCCTTGGTGGATTTCAACCCCCGTTGTTAAACAAAATTGATATAAAGTAAACATAAATTGAAATTATGTACAAATTGAAAGATTTAAAGAATCTGAAAGTAATTGAGATTGATTTAAAGCTGATCTAAAAGTAATTGAGATTGATTTAAAGCTGATCTTATTGAAATGAAATACAAATTAAATGTACCTATGGTCTGGGTTGACGGAGACCCAAAAAGTGCATAGGTAGGTCGAAGGTGACCTGGGAGACTAGATCAAGGATGTGGGGAACACCAGTCTGTAGAATGTAGAGCAGGAAGCTCTGAGTGCAGATCTAGAAAGAATGCAGGGGTCTGTAAACATTGGAAACAACCTACAGAGGAGAATTTGACAGGAACAGAAACCAGGAAAATGACATAAAGTAAGGAATAAAAGGAAGGATTAAAAGATAGGACCTTGGTCTATGGAAAATAGGTAGGTTCAGAGGAGCAAGATGGAGATGTAACATAGAAACTATACGAGGGTTAGAGAAAATAGACAAGGGCACATAGCTCATGTAAAGATGGAAGAAGGTTCCAGAACAGAAAGCATAGGTTGTAGAAGGTTGATTCAATGGCAACCGGTCAGGGTCGACAACAATCTAAGAAAGATGTTGGACAAGACTGAGAGAAGGGATAAGCTGAAAGAGCAACCTATAAGTATGCAAGCTGAATAAGATGATAGAATGGACTAATAATGAATTCCCGACCCTTTCTATGGATGACCTACTCCTGCAAAAGGATAGATATGTAAGAAATATTGAATATAAAATTATTAAATGTGATTAGAGTAATACAAAATGATAACAATCTCATAAATACTGATCAAAATTGACACAAGCACATTCCAAGGAGGTCTGAGACGTCTGTGATTACTTCTGGGAAGCTCATGCATGGGAGATATGTTCTCACATAGGTTGCAAGGAATATTAGGAATTCACATGTATTCAGATGATGAATAGGAATGGGGTCACTCAACTTTATTAGGGTCGGTGGCGACAGGGATCCGGGTCACTTCCGACTGCGGAGAAAGTTTCCCCAATGGGAGGATTTTTCTACTTTTGGCATGATTTTTTGGCTTGGTTTAGGAGTTGGTTGAATGCTTTAAAGCATTATGTGGGAGAGGTTTCTTAGGGATGAGGTGTAGGTGAGTTGGCAGTAGAGATAGGTTAGAAAAAACATAGGGAAAAGCATGGATGTAGATTTAGAATGAAAACATTCCAAAATGGGAATTTGGTTAGGGCATGGATGAGGATTAATTAATTAATTGATTGATGTTAATTAAATAGGATTTAAAGGTTATGGGAATTTAACTAAATAAGGGGGATGGATTAAATAAATATGTGCACGCTGTCGATTAAGGATATATTATCAATTTTAGGTGTCTATATCCACTCAAAGTGGATCAGAATTTATGCACCTACAGAGATGATGGTAAAGCCTTTGGACCTTGTGCCCATTGTCTCTCACATTTATGAATGTGTACTAAAGCAGGATTCTTCCCGTCATACTCAAAGATAAGCATCGACACATTTCTCCAATTAAACCTTGTTTAGAAGGTTATTCTCACTTCTCGCTAAACCAAGAGGTTATCTTTATGTATTTCCCACCAGCGCGTTGTTGTCCCACATAAGGTATAGACCAGTAGGTTCCTTCAATCCCATTCATTCGGAAATTGGCTCTCGATGGCACGTAGAAATGTATCAATATTTTCTTCCCCAATATACCTCAGTAACTGACTTACGCCTATTTACCTAACCATGTGTGACTTAATCATTCTGGTTACTTTTCCTTTCATCTCACACCTGACCATCTTGTATGTGTCATGAGCCCAGTTATCACAAGCAACACTGGTAGTGTCACTTGCAGACTACATGTCTTCCCAACGAAGAACATCTTCTTTAGTTCGTTCCACATTTTCAGGGTCGCGCACCATCTGTGCATAGATTCTATTAAGCTCTTCTTCACTCAAGGTCTCAATATATGGTTCTACCTTCACATCATTCAAAGGTATGATCACGTGATCATCCTTGTTTTAAAAACCAATGTATCACTTATTGAAGTGCAAATCAACATTGTTTGCATAGCACCAGGGTCATCCAAGTAAAGTTGGGAAGTTATCCACTTCAACAAGCTCCAAAACTTCAAAATCCCTAGTGAACTTGGCTCCCTCAATGGTAATGGAAGCATCCTTCAACACCGCAATAGGTATAGCCCTAGTATTTTTCGTCATATACAATACATTGGAAGATGGCTGTAATGTCGGTCTACCCATCTGATTCTATGCATCTAGATTCAAGACATTTACTTAAGTTTTTATATCAATAAAAATATTTCTTACTAGTCAGCCATCAATTATTACACCCAGTGTTATCTCCTTGTCAAATTCATGGTTTTTTTCTGGTAGATTTGCATGTAGTATATGTCACTCATGCTCAACTCCAGCATGTGTGTAGACACAAAATCACACACTTTGGGTATCTATCTAGTCCTAATCACATATTACTATTCTTATGATTCCTAGGCAATAAAATTACTAATTGATCTCTCTCTTTGGCCATCTTTGTTTGCTTTCAGTTTCCTATTTTGGTCTTACAGTTTTTTCCTAGTCTGTCTTTTCATACTTCAATATTTCTAACTCTAGACGTCAGCACCCAGGCTAGCACCCATCCAGGATGCCATTTTCAGGCGTCCCCATCCCCTTTGGGTGCCCCTAACCTCTTTACTTTTCTCAAATCTTTTAGGTCCTTTTGAGCTGTTTGGGCATCTTATATTTTTGGTGGTTGGTATTTTCAGGGTTAATTACGAAATTCAAGCAAGGGAATCATATAAATAATAAGTTATGTGATCATAATAAGGGACCAAGCACTAAGCATTAGCTATGACAACATAAGGTTGCATATCAAGAGCATTCAAGCATCCATGTAGCTTCACACAAGGGATAAGGGACTACCACTTTTGCATAAACTTCATAGGAGGGGAAGTTCATTCTTTCATATTCACATATATCTACATCTTTTACATCTAGTTATTGCTCGCTATCAAGTATGACATGCACAAGGGCCACCTAGGGCATGATTTTTAAACACACACACACACACACAATGAACTACATTAGGTATGAGATGTAGTGTAACGCTCAGTCGTAATTTCACTTTGTTGACAACTGAGGACATTCTGACCTCTCATTTTGAATATTTCTTTTTGGGATTTGATGTGGTTTAAGGGTTTTGCAGGTGCTTCTTTCTAATTGTAGGTTTCAGGAGAATGATAGTGAATTCCAGCGAAGTGCAGAAGATCAAAGGGGACAAACAACAAACATCTTGCAACCCTGTAAAACTAAATTCCGTAGCTTCTGAGAAGTCACACACACCGAGAACAGGTCTCTCGTGCCCTAGGTGCCCCTAAAATTCCATAGGCTCCCTAGTCTAGGCACTTCAGATGCTCCTTCATTTTTCTGGGTCTGATTGATACACTCTTAGTTCCTATTCCAACAGTTTTCCAGTTTGGCATACCTTCGGGATTATTGTGAACCAACTAACCATTTCTATCCCTTCATTTGTAACTAGGGTTTCATACTTTCTAGTTTATTTTGCTTCAGTCAAATATGTAATTAATTGTTTATATTCAACATTGTTACATATTTAGATTTAGGTATTTAATTATTCAATACTTGATTAATCATTTGGTGAACTTGATAATTCAAACCCTTATTTCTGAGTGTGTCTTCATCTTATAAATTCATGGATCAATCTTCTTATCCTTCTTTCGCTCCAACTAAGGTTTCTGACATGGTTACTAATGTTGTTGATTTCATGCAAGTTTTTACTCAACATCCTCCTCACTTTATTACACGTATGCTTGATCCTACTATCAATGTAGTAACTAATAATTGTACTCATCCTTCTACAGCTCCTCCCATTTCTCTCCCACTTTGTATCACTTTTACGGCTCCTCCTGTTACTTCTAAGGGCTATGACATCATTGAACAACTTAAGAATACACCTGCCAAAATATCTCTCTATTAATTATTGTGTAATCCACTTGATTGTCGTCATACATTAGAGGTTTCCCTTCATTCTATTCACATTGATAGTTATAATTCTTCAGCGGTCTTCACACACCTCATTCAGTCTCTCAAAAAAATTCCACACGCTATATCATTTACTAATGAGGAAATATCAACCTCTGCTATTGTCAATCCATGTGTACATTTTCTTATCACTGATATCATTAGCACCATTTGTATCAAGCGTACTTATTGTCAGTGGATCTTCTGTTAATTTATGTGCTCATTTCCTTTTAAAACAAATTGTCATCGCAGACAATCTAATTACTAGGAATTCCACTCTTATTCATGGCTATGATTAAACTACTCATACATGCTTGGGCACTATCACATTACCTATACAATTTGGTCCTAAGACTGTGGCTATAGTATTCTTTGTTATCAATACCTTGTTTCATTTTAATATTTTGTTGGGTAGACCCTAGATTCATGCTATGCATGCAGTTCCATCTACTGTTCATCAATGCATAAAATTCTTGCATGATGGCTATGAACATACCATTGTTACGGACCCTAATCCATTCAAAAAAAATTGCATAGAGCTCGTTACTACTACGCATATTCCTCCATTGCAACCTATTCCATATAGTAATATTGATACATATGATATCAGTCAATCTAGCACTTCATAGTCTTCCTCCGCCGCTCCAAGCACTCCACCCATTTCCACTCACACTACTACAATCATTTCACTTGCAATGTATTCTCCTATCTCCACTACCACTCCATTCATTGAGGCTCCTTTCACTCCTACATCTAGTGCTCCTCCTACTAGTATCCTTGATACTATTATCTAGCATGAAAATGCCAACACTGATGATTCTGATGAAAAGATCGATACCATTGGGCTTACTAATGACAAATTGTGCAATCTTAATTTTACTCCTATTAAGGTATATGATTCATATTTCAATGATACTTTTATTGTTGTCAGTCATGGTGAGTATCAATTAAAAACAGCCCCTCCTACTAATGTTATGGTACTTTATCAAGGGTCTGTCCATACTCTGGACGTCCTTTCACCTCATCATGGGTAATCTACATCTGCACTTCCTCCTTTCACATACACACTTTTCATGAATAACTCTTGTTGGCATCATATTCTATTGGATCTTACTTGCTCTGATACTATTTTCACATATGATGGCTTGATTCAGCTTGTCTTTACACTCAGTGATCTCTTACCATCATCTCATTCACCCCATCTCTATCATGGATATGCTAGTATTATGGATGCATATGGCCTCCTTTGCTTCTATCTCACAACTTTCATTGCACGTGTTCATCACACTTCTCCATTGACACTTGGGCAATCATGGCTTGACTACATTGGGGGTATTTTGGATCGTAATCATGTTAGTATCACATTCCCTATGTCGTTCAGCCGCATTTCTATTTGCAAGGATTCATCTCTTGGCTATTCATAGAATATCAGTCATTGGTATGCACATGGATGTCCACCGGTAACATTCACCAATGAATAGTATGCAATGCACATGTACAATTTACGCCGTAATGGCTCATTATATGATCCCCACATACTATTTCTTACTGGGTTTCTGACGCGTCTCCATTTGGCTTCGAAAAGGAAAATGATGATCTTTTAGACAATGTCACCTGATCATCTCATCATTTCATACTTGGGGGGAATCTTACTTATTCTCTCCCCCTTTATAGTATTCTTAGGTGTCCTCCATACTCTACACTTCATATCTAATCTCTCATACACATCAAGCACATATTGATACATTATTATATCATCATCACCCTATGACGTACTCTCGTGTTATGGTTCACACTTGGTGCATTGTAAGTCTAGACCAGGTTTCTTTGACATCCACTAGTCATTCTTGGTGCATTGAACCTTGATCATTCATGTGACTTTGTCCTTATTCTTGTTTTTACACATGTGCTCATATAGGTGTTGTACAGGAAACCTTGTTCTCACGCGGGTGAAAGCTGATACTGGAAGCCATTAACAACTTCAAATGATGGATGGCTTAGGACCTCAGATGCAAATGTGGATCTATGATCGTAGAGAAGATAGATACGTGATACAAAGAAGATAGATCTGCTAAACTGCAATAGATAAGATTAGATAACAATATGCGGGGGTTTTCTAGACAATCTTAGTTCCAAGAGGATGTCAACTCCCTTGGAGGATGTCAACCCCCGTGTCTATAAAGATAGCAATAAATGATGAACAGTAGATATCATCCAAAAATAATGAAATACAAAATGACAAGTAACTGAAATGGTGAGGGGACTTAGTTTGTGCTCTGATGTGGAGATGAACTAGGAATCAGGATGGCAAGATGATGAACAATGGAAAAGATTTATCCCTCAAACTTACAAAACTTAATTAAGCTCTTTCTTCTCTTCTCCTAAAAACTTCATTAGGCAAAGATTTCATATAGATTCTTCCTCCTCCTTTCTGGGTCTAGGTCCAGGTCCTAGTCTTTTCTCTTCTTCTTAGTCCTTTTGAAAGAGGGGGGAAACCCCATATTTATAACTTAGAGGTGAGGTTAGATTGGGGTTAACGAGTAATCGTGGTTTGATGAATTGACTTGGGTTAAGAGACATGATGTGATCATGTGGGGCCCACTGTTTGACTTATTAGATGGAGTGGGGAGCATGATTGACATGGTAGGTGAGATAATAGATTTCATTTTTTGAATTTAAGAAAGGGGTGTCGAATGGGTATATTAATACCCATGAATTGAATAATTTGATATGGGAGAAATGCCAAAACTTATAATTATCAAATGGGTCCACATGGAGCCCATTTGATAATTAATTAAATAAGATGAGTAAATAGATGGAATTTACTCAAATTTAGGAAAGAGAAAGGTGAGAGGGGAAGTTACATGAAGGAGAACGAAATCGGGATGAATGAGAGGGGTCACACCAAAAACTGGTGTCTACATTTTCCCCTTTTTGTTGAGTGGTTTGCAATAGCAAGCCATAAGACAAAAATAGAAAGGGTTGGATGAAATATGTATCCTAGAATGGATAAAGACATTACCAACGGCAAGATGCCCTGGGAGAAAAAGGATCACAATATCAATGAAAAATATGGCAGTGACTCCAATATCACATTGGTAGAGGACAATTGTGGTCTCAATGGAGACAGACGACAACGTTCTACAGACCAATGAGTGGGTGAAGACCACTACAGTATGGATGTAAACTGCGATGACCAATGGGTCATAGGAAAACATCAAAAACTGAATGTGAAAGGTGTGTGTAATCCTTTGTCTGCGAGGAATTGTGTGAAAAATCATGTTTCCGCAAAAGGGACATGGGTGAAGATAATGATGCCCCAACACAGGGCACAAGAAGGATAAAAAGTGAGTTATATGTGTCAACAAGTAAAAGGATGAAAATTTGCCCCAACATAGGATACGAAGATGACATAATGGGAGATGGATGTTGAAATAAGATATCCCAGGGTGAACGAGTATGGCCACGAATATGAAGAACAAATTAGATAAAATTCCCCAGGAGGGTGTTAAATAGGATGTTGAATAGATGTTTCTTAAGAAAGGTTTGCAGTTGAAGGTAGATGAATAATGAAGAAAAAGAGCAGATCCATGGAAGAGAACAAGACCAGATGGGTGATGGTCGTTATGGTATCCTCCAAGAAAAAAATGTCAAAGGAATATGGGAAGAGATGTTTAGAAATGGATATGATGATGCCCTTGTGAGAGGACTGACGAAGATAAAAGATGTGACAAGGTTCTCAAAAAGAGAAGAGTTCAATGCTGCAGACAGAAAAGTGAGAATGATAATGAAATGGATCAATGTTGGTACATAAACAAATAAACATTGGCATTGACCATGAATGCTAGGTGTGTGGGGTGTTAATAAAGATAAAAGGAAATAGATGGGAGGATTGGTTTATTATGAGAAGAGTATGAAAGATTTAATGTGAAGGTGACATGGATATGGAATAGAGGAACGAAGACGAAGGAGGAGAAAAGAAGGAATGAAAAGGGGAGGAAGAAGATAACAAAGAAGGATTATAGATGAAGGGGGAAATGATGAAGGACAAGACAAGAAAAGGATAGAGTAGAGGGTGAAATTATGAAAAATGGAGAGAGTTATTTAAAATGAAAGGCATGAAGGATGGTGAAGCAGAGGAAGGTAGAGAAGTAATGGAAAACGAAAGAGATGATAAAGCAAAGAAAATTGAAGGAACCAAATCATAGTGAGGAAATGCAAGGAAAAGTAATATGGAACTGACTGCATGGAAATGCATGTGGATGGTGGGATGATAAAAAATATGGGACAACGCTAAAGAGTCAGGTTATTGACGGGGAAGTAAGGAGGAAGTGTGAGGTAAAACAGGGAAGAAGATGATATAGAGGAAGTGAAATAAGACAAGGATCAGAAAGGAGGAGAAGGTAATGGAGAAAATTATGCAGAAGGAAGGGAACCAAGAACAAAGATATTCGATAGAGAGTGAGAACATAAGGAACATAAAGAGAAGCATGAGGGGAGGAATGAAATGGATTAGAAAAGATGCAAAGATGCATAAGATGAAGATAAGTTGATGACGAGAAAATAGAGAGAGGGTGCATGATGAAGATAGTGAAGAAATTGGCAAGGAAGAATGAAATATGGAGAGGTGGTGAAGAAAAAGAGAGGAAGGGATAGGAGAGGCAATGTCATCGAATGGATGTTAGGATAAATCCATTGATAATGATCAGTAGGAAAGGATGGGATAAAAGATGAGATGAAGTGGAAAGTAAATGAGGAATGGAGGGGGGAATGCCAATGAAGGGGCATTAGGAGAAGTCCTCAATAATGATCAGAGGGCACAAAGGAAGGAAGGAATGAAGATAGAATGGGGAAGATCAAAGATAAGAATTTGAACTATGTAGAATGGGGATGAGTGATTTTTAGGAGAAGTCCACCGATAATTATTAGCGCAGAATTAGAAGATGATGATGAAAGAATGTTAGGAGATGATCAACGACAATGATGGGTAAGTATGGGGGTAGATATGTCGGAGAACTCTAGAAGATGGAGTAGAAAGAGTAATGAAAGGAGGGATAATGATGTGTGTGAAGATGAAGGAAAGGATAAGATGTAGTGGATGAGAATGAATGAGAGAAAAATTAAGAAACAATACATGAAATGAATGGAGAAGCAACGGTTAAGTAATATTACCAACCACGGGATGATGGAGATGAACATGGGCAAGTAGGAAGTAGTGTTTGCGAGAATGGAAGAGGTGAGAGGATGTGATGATGGGGAATGAAGAGAAAATGTAGATGGTGAGAATGTGGAGTGGTGGGAAAGTGCAGGATGAAAGGTCATGCTTAAGAGGGACTCTGAAGTAAGATCACCATGCTGCAGGAGGAGTTAAGTAAGATCACCAAACTAGCAGTGATGATATGGAAGGAGAAAGACAACATTGTATTAGATACAGGTGTGGAATGGTTGGTTGGAGTGGATGAGTACGATGAGAGGTGAGAGACAGAAGATGAGGAAGATATGATGGGAGGTGGAAGGGTCAGATGGAAAACTATTCTTAAGAGGGAATCTTAAGTAAGATTTTCATGCGACGGGGATGGTTAAGTAGGATCGCTAAGCCGAAGAAGAAGAAGAATGATGAAAATATTGAGTAGTGTATATTAAAATGGAACAAGAGATGAAATGAGGTGATATCAAAGTGATAACAAGGAAACAAAGGAGTTTGACATGAGTAGATGGAGGAACATAAGCATTGTAGATGGAGAGTGTAAGGGAAATCCTTAATTGGGATGCCCACATGGTGGGAGTGATGATGCAAGAGTGTTAAGTGAAAAAGGAGGAGCAAAAAGACATTTGTGGTGGTGATTGTCATCTGCTGAAAGAGGAAATGGTGTAGAAGTTTCTACAGCGGGAGGATCCAAGGAAGAAGATATACCTTAACTAAGATTCTTTGGCTGTATGGATGGTTAAGTAAGATTGTCAAACTGAAAGCATTGGAAGAGTGAAAGAGAAACTCAAGAGGAAAGGACAAGTAAGATATTCAGCATGGTGAAAGGGGACAGAAAGGTGAGAAGGATGATGTGGAGACAAATGGTGATGAGTGAAAATGGGGAGCGAAGAGAAATGGATCAAAGAACATTGTTGAACATGTTGGGAGATAAGGAGGTGCAGGATAATGAACTTTCCCTGAGAAGGATCCTCAAGCAGGATTCGCAAACTTCAATGGTGATTAAGTAGAATTTGTAAACTGAAAAGTGTATTCATGAGCGCAATCATGGAGATTATGGATAAATATAGAATTTATAGTGTGAAATTTGATGTGATTTTGATAAAAGATAACCTTGATGAGATGAATGGAACATAGTTGTAGCAAGGGCGTACAGGGAAACTATGCTTTGAACTGGATTGGAGATAAACAAGAAAGGTTACCACTCAAGGCATTGCACTTGTAGCCAATAGTAGGTGTTAATACATAACCAACGATAGTTAGTTATACCAAAAGACCGTGAGGGAAATATGGATGAAATATGCTCGTAATCTGAATTTTGACAAGACAAAGGATTTGAGATGTGACTTGTATGTGGGAAGAAGGTTCTCCATAGATGGTGTTCCTTAAATCTATGCCCCAACTCTGGGAAAGGGAAAGAACAAAAGAAGAAATGTTAATCATGTACGGGAAGCTTTTCAAGAATGCTGATAAAAGAAAGGTTGATCAATGCGGGAAACCTTCCAAATGCCATAACACAAGAGTAGCCATCCTTCGAGGGTATGGTCTACTATATACATAATATGGATGGCAATAAGAATAATATGATAGCCGTCCTTCAAGGGATTGGTCTATTTCTTTAGATTTTGCTTTGATTTTGATTTGCATGCTTTTCCTTATGCTTTTCTTTTTCTCTTTTTTTTTGCATGAACAACTATCCTTCGAGGGATTGGTCTATTTTTTTTTATAACTTTGATTTTTCCTTTTGCATACTTGAATTTTAGCTTTACATGGGGGAGAGCTGGAATAGCGAAGTAGACCACTTAGGAGGGGATAATGAATGTACAAGAGACACCCCTAGACCCTTTGCATGGCTGCAATAGGAGAATGAGAAGGTGATGGATGTAATGGTTATGGGGTCATATCAAAGTAGTGAAGGTAGACCACATAATTCATATCATTATAATGACAAATGGAAGGGGCTAAGGATGGAGGAATGATCTAAGGATATAACTAAGTGTTCATTGGTAGATATGTTAACAGTAGACTGGTCACAAGTGCAATGCATTAAGAGGTTACATCTCTGGTTTACCACCAAGAGAAGGAAGATGGTTAAGTTGCAACAGGATGAGATGATAACTTGCAAATGATTAAATGTGATAGAAAAATAAGAAATAAAACTATGTCCTTAAGGAAACAAAAATATGACCACAACGGTGGATTTTGATGAAAATAAATGGTGCCCCAAGAGAGACACAAATATGGTAAGACAAATATGGCCACAAATGTGGACTTGATGAAATAGATGGTGCCCCAAAAGAGACACAAATATGGCCATAATGGTGGACTTTGGTAAAAAGGTCCCTCAACAGAAGGGCAAAAATGGCCTCAGAGGAGAATTTGAGGTAAATGGTGCCCCAAAAGAGACACAAATAATCCAAATGGTGGACCAAGAAAAAATTCCCTAATGGAGGGATAAACATGGCCTCAAAAAAGGACTTTGATGAAATATATGGTGCCTAAAATCGAGGCATAAGATATGGCCATAAAGGTGGACTTAGGATGAGCTGAGATATTGGGTGGACAAAATAGTTTTGATTGGATGACTTTGAAGGTAAACAAAACAATGTCAATGAGTAAAGTCCCCTAGTGACAAGGGAATTTTATGGATGATGTGCTCAAGGGCGAGGGAAGGTTGTTCCCCCAATGAGTTAAATGTGAAGGAGTTAAAGGATGTCAAAAGAGTTTAGATGAGATTGTTTTGGATTTGGATGGGATAAATGATTGGAGACCACAAGTGTTGTTGGAAAGATAAGTGGTATTGATGGACAATGGAGGACCTTCCTTAGGAGGAATGTCGTGTGCAGGAGGGATGTTAAGGGATGATGTGGATGGAGGAATCATGGGAAACCTGACAGATGGGATATGAATTGGATTCAATGTAGATGGAGAAGGAAATTTCCCCTGAATGAGGAAATCATCTTTCTCAATAAGGTTGTGGACGATCGTCTGAAATGCCTTACAATGTTCAATGTCATGGCCCAGGGTACGATGATAAGTGCAACTGCAATTTTGATTAAACCATGATGGATTTGGACCATAGGGATTGAAGGATTTAATGGGAGGAAGTGTGATGGTAGATATTTGAGTTAAATGTCAAAGGATATCTGCGTAAGACCCCATTGAAGTGTCATGGGGAAGGTAACTCTTATGGGTTTTGATAGGACATCTCAGCTTGGAGTTAGGAGAAAAAGTGGATGTATATTGAATGGGTAAATTATGTGTTTTGGAAGACAAATCAAATTTTGTCAAAGGATTGTATTGTTTGGATTCATGGATTTAGGTGAGGATGTACATTGGATGGGTATATAATATGTCTTAGATGACAAATCGAATTGGACTAGAGGATTGGATTTTTTGGCTATAAATTTATCATTGCGAGATGTCGTAGATAAAGCGACTGATCCTAAAATAGATGTTGTGGCATTGGATTTTTGAGAAGAGGGAAAATCTGAATGTTTTCGAAGATGCGCAGGGGACTATTCGGGGATGTTTACCATGAGCCTTAGAATTCAACCTGAGAATATTTACCTCTAGCAGGGATGATAATAATCTCAACCAGAGGATCTAATAGTGGTGGTGTGGTTATTAATGGAGAAAATGTCCTAAAACAAGATGAGGATGTTAATGGAGAAATAAGTGTTTGTATGATGCGATTAATGAGATCTATGTGAGATGTGGATTGTTTAGGTTTTGGCATGGAAAGAGTTGATTTTATAAAGGGAGAATATAAACAATATTTATTTGACTTAGGTGGATGTGTTTGGTTCAGTAGATGTTCCAAAGGGTATCTTTGATAGGGTTATAGATCGAGAGGATTTGGTTAGTGTGATAGAAAAATTAGGCAATGAGTATTGGGGTAGACCGGGTGATGTGGCCATGGGCAAAGATATAGGTAAATATGTCAAGGTAGAGATAGGTGGATGTGTTGGTATGATAGATATAGGGGTAGGTGGGATAGATAGGGATGTAGGCATATTTGGGATATTTGGAGATGTGGGTGATGTGATAACCGATGGAGTAGACCTTATGGGTAATGCAACAAATGCAGGAGTATTTTCTGGTGTAGAAGTAGGTGGGACTAGTTTTTTCATAAATGTTTTGAGGGGTAAGAATGATATGTTTGCTAATGGGGTTGATGTCGAAGGTGGGGCTGTAAAGGTGCATGTAGTAACTTAGTTTAGTTGGGATGTTTGTGAGTAATATAGGTGTAGTAATAGTGTGTTTGAGGCAAAGATGTGGGTGAAGGAATATACGTGAGAGATGTAGGGATATGTGTGGATATCAGTGGGGATGAAATAGGTGCTAAGGATGAATCTAATGTGGTAGATTGGGGTGTGCTTGAAGTAGAGGAAGTGGATGGTATAGGTCAAATTTGATGTGGATGTGATAAGGATAGGAGAAGGTGTAGGTTCAGGACCATGGTAGTGAAAGTTTGATGTAGTTGTGTGACAGGTTCACATAAGGAATGGGAATAATGTCCACTATAGGAACATGCAGAGTTGGTGATAAGATGGGATCTTGATTGACTAGTGTTAATGGTGTAAGCATTTGACAGTTGAGATGTAAAGGGCGTGGCTTGATTTGTTGGTGGTTGATTAGGTAAAGTTTGAGTAGTGGAGCTATCGATTTGGATATCCCCTTGATTTATAAGTTGTTGGACACGATCTTTGAAGGAATGACATTTCTCAATGTCATGACCTTTGACTCGATGATATTTACAATAGTGGGCTTCGTGATACCAAATAGGCTTGGCTTGCGAGTTTTCCATGGGTCGTATGGGAGGAAGTTGGATGGAGTTTACGCTCATCAACTTATCAAATACAGAGCTATATGATTCTCCCAAGGGGGTATAGGTGACTTTCGATTGAGGGACTTGTTGTTGAGGCCATGTGCTAGATGTAGATGCTGATGAGGGTTTAATGACCACAGTGTTGGCTGCAACCCTTAAACTTTTCGTTATGTGTGAATGGTTTAGTAGATCCAACTTTAAGTTTGGCCTATCTGAGTTTGAGATGACCCTGCTCAATGACACGATTTTCGATTTTGCAAGCCATCGTGAAAGCTTCATCAAAGATTCGGAATGATTGGATCTGCAAAGTAGATGATATATGTTTTACACATGAATGTGAGAATAATTCAATGAGTTTAGTTTGCGGAAGAGTGAAGGACAATTGGTTTATAATGCCATGCCATCATGTGATCGAATTTGGCGATGGGCTCATCTTCAAACTGTCAGATGGTGTATAGGTCAGTGATAGTAGTTTTGCATGCGATATTAATGGAAAAGTTTTCTAAGAAAAACTGTGCAAGTTGAGTGAAAGAGAATATGGAATGTTGTGGGATACTATTGTACCATTCTAATGTAGAGACCAGACAAGGACATGGGGAAAGTGCGAAGAAGTAGATCATGATCATGCACAATAAGATAATGTGTATGTTTAAATGTGAGGAGATGTTGTTGGGGATCTTCCTTGTTTTTGAACTTATTAAACATGGGAAGTTTCCAACGAGGAGGGTAGGGTTTAATTGGAACTGACGGATGAATCAGTTCATTACAGATGTGTTCATAGGATAAGGTGTTCTTAGGTGCCAATGTAACGGTTTCTAAATTAGCTAATTGATTCATCAAAGCATGAATTAGATCACTCGATGTGTTGTTAAGTTTATATTTAATTGGTTGTGTGGTTTGAAATGTAGTTTGATAAGCCAAATGATATGTTTGTGGATGTGGGGGTGGTTGGGGAATCGTTTAATAAGGTGGTTGATAAACTTGTAGATAGGTGGGATGATTTGATAAGATAATTGATTAAACTTTGTACATGTGTGGGTGTGTAGGGAACTATCTTAGTAAGGATTAATATGTGTTATGGGTTGAAGATTGGTGCATAGGATGAATTTGAACAATAGGTAACATGATGTGTTTGTTGAAATTGGATAGGTTTTTTGTGGTGAATGGTAAGCGGGGATATAACTGTCTAAGATAGGTTAAGATGGAGCATACGATGGACATAGGAATGTAAGTATGAAGAGGTTGAGATGGATGGACAGGCATATTAGTAACAAATGAAATAGAATTGTCAAAATGGGATGTGGGTGGAATGCGATCCACCAATTTAGGAGATTGGGAGGATTGAGAGATTGTGGGGGATTTTTGAAATACGAAATCATATATGGGGTTAGGAGGAGGACCTAGAGTGACTCTAGAGGAGCCGGAGATGGTGGTGTGGTTGGTTTAGGAATATTAGATTGGGAAGATATATGGGGATTGGTGTCAAGGTGGGGACAATCTTGGATGACATGGTTCTTAGGAAGTGAGGTCATGGAGACTGGAGGTTGAGTAATTGAAGGCATGGTTTTGAGTTTAGAATCTTGTTGGGTGAGATCGTTAGGAGAAGTAATGTCATTGGGTGGAATGGATTGCTGTGTCATTTTGATTTGAGAGAGAGTAACAATAAATGTGAAATAGATTAATATTTGTTTATGTATTTTGTTGACAAACAAATCAAGCAACATATTTTTTATCATCATGATTAATTACGAGATGTGAAAAAAAAGTAAAATGGATAATGAAGGTTCCTAAAGAATGGAATTCTAAGGCTGGTTTCAGGTAGTTTTGGCTAGGGAAATGTTCTGAAATGATTTCTTATTAGGTGTTCGAGTCCCAATCAGTTAAGTCAGGTGAAAGGAATGTTTTGATGTGTTAATTTTGTGTTCGTGAAGTTTTAGGTTGTGTGTGATAATATGTGATGCAAAGAGTTAAAATCTTATTTAAACTATGTGATTAGGCAGGATGTAGAAAAGAAATGTTCTTTTTAAAACCAAAATGAAATGTGACATTTGATGCAGACAATCACTCGGGAAAGGGAAATTACAATGCACGAGAGGAGAAAATAGAGAAGAACCAGTAAAACCTAGAGAATTTTTTTCCCTGTTATTTGATTGCACGTGATGAGTGACATATTTTGGAAGTGCGACGGTTAGTGGCCAGGAATGCTTGAGTACCCTCGTGGATTTCGTAGACTGCACCTGGAGACCACTTTTCCCTGTTATTTGATTGCACTTGATGATGGCGTATGTGAAAGCAATTGTCAGTGACCAAGAATGTCTAGGTACCCTAAAATTGCATTGTCTTATGACATTGCGGATTATGATTGTTTGTAAGTGTTTGGTGTGAGTATATCTTGTGGATTTCATAGATTGGCACTTGCCATAGCGTTATTATTATTTTAGTCGTAATGTTGTTGAGGTCACCTGTAAAAGAAAAGAAGACAATTAGTTGCTTAGTCAGAAAAGATCTTAACATTGGTGATTGATTTTCAAAATAAACTATTAACAAAAATAACCAATCTACGAATGATTGTGTATCCAACAATAAAGCCTAATAAGTTGTGAACGAAATTCGGTGACAACATGTTTAGCAAATTTGATATCGATGTAAGCACAACATATATTACCAACTTGATAACATGGGACACATTACAAATTATATAAGGACACCGAGCTATTTACAAATTTAGAAAACAAAGTTATAATGAAGCTTATTCAAACAATAAAGCAAATAAAAATGACCTAAATAACAATAATAGTGATTGTTGATTTAATATAATCTATTAAGAAAAAAGGATTTTCCTAGTGGACTTTGATTGACAATTTATTTGTGACAAAGACTGAGAACCAACGTTGGATGGTTTCCACCTCACAGTCCGGCGGCGACAAAGACAACATAACATATGCGGCACATCTTGATCAAAAAGGAATACGTGGCCCAAGCCACAAGTCAATAAATTTTTTGTTCCTTTTGAAAGAAAATGCTTAAATTTGTCTCGACCCATGCATGTGGGGAAAGGAGGATTTGACCTCCTACCAATTTAATGTGGGGCGACTTACATATTTAGGTGGTACTCAGAAGACAAGCCGACATGGGACTGTAGTATACGTGAGTATCACGTCTCTAGGAAAAGCTCATGTTTCTTCACTAGGATAGTTTATTTGAAAAATATAGTTGGTGTGATTTTGATATCAGAAAATACGGGAATTAGATGTGATATGTATTGCGAAATTATGAGAAAACCATATATAAAGACTACTAAAATTTACAACCAGTGGCACGAACTAGCTGTCAACGGATTTTGATTCAACCTATAATCTCGTGCAAACTGATTATTTTTCTGTGTGTAATAGACAGCCATCTGAAAAAGCTAAGCCGTCAGCGAATTTTGATTTGACAGAAAAAAGATAATTTGGAATTCCAAGCCACAAAGCTTTGCGTGGATGTGAGATTGAGCTGGAAATCATTGGAAAAATCAAGCATCGGAATTTGGTAAGGTTTATACCTGTGTTCTGAAAGAGTTGTAAGTAAATTGATATCAAATAGACTATACAGTAACTAACCCACAGAGCTTGTACGTAGCCAGATGTGATAGAAAGACTATACATCCACTATCGCCAGAGCTTTGCCTGCATTTGAAGCTGATCTTGTGGGTATACATAAACCTATGATAACTCAGAATGTGAATACAGTTCTAGTCTGCGTGATATGGGGAAATTATAGGTCACTGCCCTGGAGAGGGGGGATGTGCACGTGGTGATTTGGTATGCAAGTCGGTCAATAGTTAAGCGATTAAACACTCACGTATCTGAATAGGTTCCGCCAGGTTTGCAATAGGATATTATTTTCTCATTTCTGCAAACAGATCGTATTAGTTGCAGGAAGAGGATCCGGCTAACCACCTTGAGCCATCAGTGAGTCAACCATGGAATCCAACCATGTTGCTTCGGGAGCACCTGTGTGGAGAGGCGAGTGAGTTAGAGATATGTGGTGCGATGGGAGTCGAGTGCAGGGTAGTCGAGCCCATGAGGATGGATGGAGAACAACTCGGGAGTTGGGAACGTGGAGGACTCAGTGGGGAAGTAGCCAAGCTGACCGGGTAAGGTGAGTTGGTAGATATGTTGGGTTGACGGGGAGTGGGAAATGGCGTTGGAATGGGCTCAGTATGGGTGCAGTGGAGAGTCGGGCGATGGCGTTAGAATGGGCTTAGTATGGGGGCTGGCCCTATCCATCACGCATGTTCGTGATGGTGTGGAGCAAAATCGAACCTCTGACCTCCTCCAAACAACTCCTGCCACCCACCAATGCGCCACAGCTAAATTTAGTATATCAAAGTCAAAAACTTAGTTTTATTATTGACTGCAAACGTGCGTGATCTTTAGGGTAATCGTAGTATGGGTGCAGTGGAGAGTCGGGAACGGGTTTAAGTCAAACAACTCGGGAGGGGAGAAGTTAAATGAGAGCTCGCAGTTGGAGGATAGAGTTATGTGTGGGAAGAGAGGAGTGGAAGCGTAAAAGTTGGGTGGTGGAAGTTGAGTGGGGAGTTGGGTGTGGGTATTGTGTAGGGAAGGTGGGAGCTTGGGAATGAAGTGGAGCTCGGTGAGCTCGAGAAGTGGTCAGCAGTTGGTTAGCTCGCGGGGATGGGGAGTTGGAGGTGCGCAGGTATGTGGGTAGTGGTAGCTCGGTATGGGTTAAGATGGATCTAGTCTTCGGTGTTTTTTAGGGATGGTTTTTTTATTTGAATTTTTTTAAGGAGATGAGATATTTGAGGATAATAATAATAATCATTTTTTTTAATTTATTATTATTATTATTTAATAGCAACAACAATAAAATGTTACATCTATTTTAAACAACTCAATAACACGTTCTTTCGAACAACAAAACCACTTACCTTAATGACAACATAAATGACTAAATGTATGGACCACACCACAAGTATGGAGACAATACTAAAAATCCTGCAAGTGAGTGAGTCAAAAAAATGAAATATTTGTAAAATATATCTAACTTGACAAGAATGATGAATCCAGGTAACCGCGATCCTTACGACACCTGCGCTAAACAAGTAAAGTAACAAAACAATGACCAGAACTTGGGTTCTGGTCCCACTGGGCATGCCAAAATGTTGTACAAGAAACCTCGTTCTCGCATGGGTGAAAGCCAATACTGGAAGCCACCAACAACTTCGAATGATGGAGGGCTTAGGACCTCATATGCAGATGTGGATCTATGGGCGCAGAGAAGATAAATACATGATATAAAGAAGATAGATCTACAAAACAACAATAGATAAGATTAGATAACAATATGCGGGGGTTGCCCAGATAATCCCGGTTCCAAAAGGATGTTAACTCCCTTGGAGGATTTCAACCCTTGTGTCTAGAAAGATAACAATAAATGATGAACAGTAGATATCATACATAAATAATGAAATACAATATGACAAGTAACTGAAATGACGAGGGGACTTAGCTTGTGCTCTGATATGGAGATGAACTGGACATTAGGATGGCAAGATGATGAAAAATGGAAAATATTTCTCTCTCAAACTTGTAGAACTTAATTAAGTTCTTTCTTCTCTTCTCCTAAAACCTTCAGTAGACAGAGATTTCATATAGATTCTTCCTCCTCCTTTCTGGGTCTAGGTCCAAGTCCAGGTCTTTTCTCTCCTTCCCGGTCCTTTTGAAACAGGGGGGAAAACCCATATCTATAACTTGGAGGTGAGGCTAGATTGGGGGTAACGAGTAACCAACGTTTGATAAATTGACCTAGGCTAAGAGACACAACGTTATCACGTGGGGCCCACAGTTTGACTTATTAGATGGAGTGGGGAGCATGATTGACATGGTAGATGAGATAATAGATTCCATTTTTTGAATTTAAGAAAGGGGCGTCGGATGGGTATATTAATACCCATGAATTAAATAATTTGATATAGGAGAAATGCCAAAAATTGTTAGGCTATCACATGCAGTCCACATGAAAGCCCATTTGATAATGGCTAATTAAATAAGGTGAGTAAATAGATGGATTTAGCTCAAATTTACCTATCAAAGAACAAAGGCACAGATAAGGAAGTGCATGAAGGAGAACGAAGTTCGGGATGAACGAGAGGGGTCATGTGAAAGGTTAGTAGGTAGGGTCTAAAATTAGGTCAGGACAGGTTTTGATACAGAGATAGAGATGGTTTCAGTACAAGAAGAAGTGCATATGAAGATATATGAGAGAGAGAATCACGTTGAGAAAATATGATAGAGTGAGAAGAAAATCACATGCTATAATTGCATAAGGACCAACGTAGAGGTCTACTTCTACCAGAGAGAAATCTAGATGATGACAGTCCTCCAGAAAGATCCACCTCTTCCAGGTTGAGTGAGGTAGTTCAAGAGAGAAGATTTTCAAGGAATAACAGAGCTAAGAGCCAAGATGGAATGTTGGCATGCAAGCCTCTTGATTTTGAATCTAATCAGCTGAAAATCCTTCGTATCATGAGTGTGTGCATCATAAATCTTGCAGGTACAAGTGATAAATTATGGAGGATCATAGCTTGAGGTGAAGTCAGAGTGGACATGGAAGATTCTAAACATCATGATTTTCAAGACAAATGAACGTAAGGAAATGAAGGAAAGTGAGTGACTATGTAAATGTCTGTGTGAGGTTTAATACCAACAAGAACAAAATGCAAAGTATGTCAAAGACAAGGATCAACTTCACATATATGTACACCATAAAGAAATCCACTGTGTGAAAGGTATGCTAAAACAGTTCTAAAAGGCAATGATATACAATTTCATAAAAGAGGATCAAGACAAAAGAGTTGAAAAGGGGGCCAATGATTCAAAAAGGGAATTAAGAACTCAAAATTATCAACATTTAACAACCATGATTGATGAAAGTACAACATACTTAACCATAGCCCTCAAGTGGATCCGCATATGCTCAAATTTGTAGACACAAGAGACTTCATACAGTCCTAAAAGCATTATTTAGTCCTTGTCTCATACTACTATTTATTAGGTTTTTAAGTGAAGAACCAGTACTAGGGAAGGTAAAGGACAATCTATTAAGGATGGATTACTTTAGTTGTTATTCAGTGAAATCCGGCATCTTCACCATAGCATGGCCCTTCAACTGGAAATAGAGAAAGAAAGATTGATAACTTTGAGAGAGAAAGCACAAGCTAATACTGGGTTACCCATGGTTTCTCTTTTCCTACTCGGGAGTATGATCGTAGGAGCTTTTTGAACTTCCTAGCCTACTTTATGGGCACTTAATATAATCAATTTTGGCTTCCTAGGTGTTTTTTTCAAGTGGTCAAGCCAGTCTTAAAGAGTTGTTTACAGTATGCTAAGATCTGAATAGAAGCCTTTACAAATATCAAATTTATGACATTTCCCTCAAAAATGTGAATTTAAATCCTCTGAAGGCAATTTTATCATTGTACCTATAGTTGCATTTATTTGGAGTTCATTGACAGCTATTAGATATATGTACATAGTGAGAAGATTGGAAACCATCTACGAGGCATACAAGATCCTAATAAGGTCAGGGAATGTCTATTATAGTTCTCAAATCCTACCATTTTACTACATAGGTAGAAGCTATTTATTGATCGCTAATGTAACACAAAATATGAAAATGGAAGGGTCTAACAGGACCTAAGGCAGTATGATGCACACAGGTTCATGAACTACATATGGGTCTAAAATGCTTTTGTAACCATTAGTTTGTAAGCCCATCTATCTGGATGGTCATTGAATGGAAGAGAGCTTCAAGAGGGTTAAATAGTGAAATTTCTGATGTATATACAGTTTGTAGTAGCACTTCCATGGTTTTTATGCATTCTTGATGGTCTCTTATAGGTCATGTCGCATGCAACTAGGTAACTATCAGTTATACTTGATAAGAAGATTTAATTTGTGTACCTAGTATGTGACAGACTACGAATTTTTCACATCTTTTTGTATGTAAGTAAGCCTGAACATTCAGTTTATGGAGCTCATGACAACAGAGTGAGGGTGCCCATTCTACAGACCAGGGTGACCGCAGGCATCCCAGTCCCTCTCCAGGTATCTGTCAATCTAGTTAGAGTTGGTCGAAGGTCCATCCTATTCGAGGGAAAGTGCATAATGATCACTGCAGTGACAATTGTTTCTCTAGGGTCATTGATAGTATCTCAGTTTACGAGAGCTCCTACTAATCAGCTCAGTTCATGGGGACTCTCTGTGATCGACTCTAGGAAATGTTGATGTCCAGTATGATCATATTTATTTGGGTCATCTTCCAGGAGACAATTACTGGATTTATTCTATTATAGTTGCATTTTGTTCTAGAAAAGATTATCTTTCAAACAAGTTCCAGGATTTTAGTTACCTTTTAGTGCATTATCTACTAGTTAAGAGACCCATGATCTTCGAGATCCACCTAGAGTAAAAAGATTTTATGATCCTTGTTCAAGCTTGGAGACTACATTTATCTTGAATGGTAAGTCTCCTAAACATGTAGGAGTTGATACAAATGCACTCATAGTAAAGTAAAAAATGCTCTTCAAAAATTCATAGAGACTTTGTCGTTTGCCTGATCAAGATATTAACCTTTCGGGCCTAGAGTCAAAACCCTTAGTAGGTTCTAGATAAGGAATTGGTTGATTTCAAATGCAATCTATTTATTTGCAGAATCAAGAACTCAAATACACAAGATAAGATTTTCAGTCTAGGGAATCCATGATTACATCTCTCAAAGTATGAGATACAACATCTTGAAAGATACTTCTCAGTGCACATATTAATTCTCTTTATTGCATCATGATCATTTCTACAGTCAAACATTTTCATTATGAGTCAATTTTTGTGTCTACTACATGTGCTCACAAGTTGAGGTAACATCCTCCATAAAGGAAACATTGTGTGTGTACCAGAGATCAACCTTTCATCTTTGACCAAGAATGCTACACAACATGTGCATTCTTACTAAGTTGTTTGAGTAAACATTTAATCATATTTGCTTTACCGCCTACTCATTACTATCCATACTTATTGGCGTATAATAATAAAGGTCCAACCCATGTATGTAATTATCATGGACTCAATGGGGATATCATGACAATGTATTATTATGTTTTACAACAAAGAATTCAACATCTTGAGCATCAAGAGCTTTATCTCACTTTTTACATAACTTTACATTCATCTACAAAGTGCTACATCTCATCTGGATTCCTAAATTTATAGCATCTTATCTATAATGTACATACATTTCCATAATTTCTAAGGAAATGATACTGACCTCCTAAGAAATACTCTCGAAACTCATTTCTCATGCACCTAGAGGTTCTTGAATACATAAGATAGCACCTATTACAAAGTCAACCTAAGCAACCTAAATAGGTACAAGAAACTCATGCTTCACCCCTATGGTCCTTTCCAATTCGTATCTCAGAACGCTATCATCTTTGAGTCACTTCATGATAACCACCTTCAAATCATGTGGCACCTTCATTCTCGTTATCACGCTCTATAGGCGTCATAACCCCATGCATAAGCTAAAACCACTTCATTTTATCAATTATCTACTGGACTCATAATGGATAACAGTGGGGGACAATGATGTTATGATATACAATCACGCATGGTTCTACATGCTTAGAGTCCTAAGAGATTTATGTTAGCATTTACTAAACCTTCATCAAGAATTCGAAAATGCTCTCCCACAATGGATGACACCTAAATATTGGCTCTTTTCTATAATGTACATACTCCAATACTAAATAATACACCTTGGGGGTCATACACACTCATCTCATCACCTAGTCAAAGGATTTGAACATAGGCTTATCTCTGCATGGCTTTGGTAGATCCACCATCAATACATCGCATGGGACAACATCATCCAGATGTCCAAACCCCAATGGGACCACTGCCCCTAGCTGAACATAACTTACTTGTCTCCTTCATGGGTCTCAAAATACTAAGGGCATACAATGGGATTGGTATTCACAGGACTAGCACCATATTCTACAATATCGCAGTATACATATTCGAAATCATATATGATACATAGGTTTATGATGTTGGACATGATATTAACCATTGCGCATTTACTATATCATACATATTTTAACACCTAAATTACTCTATGACATCATATAGCATCTCATTCTCCATTGTCCATGCGTATACCATAGTATACTAATCCACCTATCGATACTGAATTGCAATATATTACACACATTCCTACATTACTACTATTACTAGCATGACAACATGCTATCGATGACTCATCATACTGGGTATCTATGGAATCTCTATAGGCATAATCTTCTACGCGTCTAAATCACTATGAGACCTACATGATGCTCTAAGATGTCTGAAGCAATTGGTTGTAACTTGCACGATCTTGAGGGTATTGACTGAATCAAGATGGACATTATTTCATTAACATCTGTTCATCATTTTCCTTGATTCTAATGTTGCAGAGTATGGTTAAAAAAGTGGAAAAATATAACTGTAGGTAAATGCTCACCTCCTCATCCTTTTGCATTGCATACCTTCAGTATTAGATTCATTATGCTACACATATAACATCACCACATGCATCTATCATTACATTCTCACTCAGTGACATGTTATTTTAAGATACAGCCTCACTCCTATTATTACATGTATTCAATGATCATATAATTCACCACAACGTTCATACATTTTATCCCATCTCTGGGTCACCTATGATCATTCATCACATTCCCAATGATCCACTATTATGTTAGGCTCAAGTTAAATACTTCAGCATTGTTTACACCTGATGATGCTCTCGAATTTATGGTTCACGCTCAAATTGTCACTGAACATCATGTTCAACACTTCTACCTACTCCATTCACTTTCAGAGAATATGTGAGCTATCTATGCCATCTAGAGGACCATATTCAAAAAACATTCTCTATCTCATTGCTTAGGATTTCATACTTACATATTAGTTGACTTATTTTTACTCTTTACATTATTCATGGTCACTTTACATTAGTGACATGTTGTAATATTAGATTTGATATCAGAATTTATCTATATCATCCACACATGTGTGTTGACATGGTATATTCTAGCTATGATCACAGGATATACATTGAGTTTCTTACACCCATTCAATAGATGTCATTGGTCTACCCTTTAACTAGACTACTAATCATCTGAGGGAATCTTCCTTCGTACATACTCATTCCAAGTGTTATTCTTTCATTATAGTTCATTAGCACTTTCCTCATTACACTTGGTTATGCAGGATAGATGACATGTACTAGTTGTCCAAAATTTGGACTAACATGAATAAAACATGTGTCTTTTGCCATGTTTGTAAGCATTGCTGTTATGTCAGATATCATTTGCTTTACATCACATCTTTCTATACATTGTATTTCATTGCTATAATTTCCAGTTAAATGTGTGTGGCTTGCCTTCCTATTAATTTGCAGCACTAATGGAAAATTTGTTGTATAATGACATTATGGGTGTCCCATGTTTGCGGTGTCTTGCATACTAGTCGTAACTTGTGTATCTCTTCTGTTATAGGCACATGCCTTGATTTTGATGCGATCTTACCATGAATATGCTATGTTGGCATAAATTACATTCCTAATTTGTATGTGTCATTTTCATGACACTGCTTTTAAATGTTAGGTTATGGAGCTAGATTGCTTCACAATAAGCATGATTTTACATGTTACTAGTTATGATAGTAACTAGCGTTGGTCAAGGTGTAACGACGTCGGCATTTCAGGGTAACCGGTGAATCAGGTCAATCAGGATGTAACCACCGATGGTCAGGTAGTAACCGCGACCGGTTACCTGTGTGACGATGTTTTAATTAACTCTCGGGAATTAGATCTATTTTTAGCATTAAAGTAGATTTATTGTTTGTAATTGCATGGCTAAGTGCCCTAAGTTTATATACGACTATATAAGCATAAAAGCTAGGGTTTAGAAGAAGAATTAAGAGAAGGATTGACTTAGATCCTTGATTCTCCTAGATTGAGAGGATGATGATAAAGAAGAAGAAGAGAAAGAAAGAACAGGTTACATGAAGACAGAGTCTCCATGGAAAGGAGCTAGACAGAAGGAAATAGCAGGTACATCTGAATGGTGAGAAGAGGGTAACATCTTCTACTGTATTTTCTTTGTATAATTATTGTCTCATTGTAATGGCTTGCATAGTATGCAAAGCACATAGAGTTTCTTCTTGTAGATCCACATGTTGGTGAGATCTTGTATTGTAGATTATGAGATCATGATGTATTGTTGATCCATGTAGATCTAGTCTTATATTGTTAGATCCACAAGTTGTTGTGAGATATTGTATTATAGATCCATGTAGATCTAGATATTATAGAGGAGGTTGTCTTCATGTTTGCACAGGTTATGCAGTGATGGAGAGACAGACTTACTTCTTGGTGCACAGTCATAGTTGCACATATGGTAGACCCATGTGAGAGGTCTTGTTGCAGATCCACAGAGAACTTGGTAGCAGTTCAGAGATGCAGTAGTTCCTGGTTATGTGAGATCTGTTGGTGGTGTTTGGAGGCACAATTGTAGTGCACTCATGGAGATCCGTTTAGAGATCTGGAGGAGAGGAGATACTCTTGGAGAGATGCATTATACTCTTGTATTGAAGAGTTGGTTTGTACTCTTGTTGTATTATATATATGAGATCTCTATCTTTGGTGGACATAGCCCACATTGGGTGAACCACGGTACATGTTGTGTTATGTGTGTGTACTTTGTTTTGATTTGGATTATTCTAGTTTATACTTCCACTACTGTAGATTCTGGGGAATTGTTAAGATCCTGTGTGCATGATTAGGTTTGTTATTTAATCATAGCACTATTCCGCAGTCCCTAATTCCCAACAACTGGTATCAGAGCCAGGTTTGTTAGCTTATCTGATACCAACAACTGGTATCAGAGCTTGGTTAGCTTGGTTATTTCAGAGAAAGTTTTTGCTTCAGTATATTGTTAGTGGTTTACTGATAGGTTTATGCGAGCAGGGTTTGTTTTTCCTGATGTGGAGATCACAGGAAGAGATTCGATCTCAAGTGGGAGTTGGAAGAGTAAGGTTGCTTGAAAGTACAGTGACCAGCGTCAGTTTAGTGGCAACCGGTGTCGGTAGAGTGTGACCGTGGTCGGTTACAGGGTGACCGTGGTCAGTTACTGGGCAGCCTAGTTATAAACAGAAAATCACAGATCTGAAGAATTGAGAAGATGCATGGAAGGTATCTTGTTTGCTGAGGTGTCCCTGGTTCTTGGAGGCACAAGCATATTGGTCAGATTGCAGATCCGGTTATTGAGGTATGGTTTTATCTTGGTATTGCAAGTGCTTATATTATTTTGGTTGCACATGCATGTTTGGGATTGCATATCTAGATCTGAGAATGAGAAAAGGAGCAGTTATGCATCCTTTTGTGTAGTTAGATACATGGGCTTCATTCAAGAAGTTGAATATAATAGCGCAGAACGAAGATGGGGTTTCCATCAAAGAAGCATGTTTTTTGGTTTTGAGATGCGGTTGAGTATTTTGGTGCTGGTAAGGTGATGTGTTTCATCTTGGTGCAATTTTTATTGCATGTATGTTTGTTGTTAAGTTTTTGTGCAAGGTTGGGTGCTTCTTGAAATGACTGGCTCAACACAACTATCGACTTTGGTCGGAGTAGGCACCTGGTTTGGTGACCTATGCCAATTTTTGGCATTGTGTTAGTTCCAGCAGCACCGATGTTGATCAGGGAACCGACATGGTAGGGTCTTTGTGAACCTGGTCGGTCTCTGTGACAACGAGTTTGCACATGGTTTCTTATAGTAGAAGAGGGCATGATTGGTTTAGTGTCCTATTTTGGAGGATCAGGTTTCTGGCACAGTGTGTATAGGCAGAAACGGTGCAGATCACTTCATGGTTTGGATCAGAAAGAGGATAGAGTTGGCTTGGTTAGTCCATTGAGACTTTGGGTCAGGTATCTCTATATGGTTCATGTTTTATCTCTTTCATTTGAAGCAACTGATATTAATTTTGGATAGTGTGCACAGATTTACACCATGTTTTGGGTGTTGTTTGATTTTTATTTCCCGGTTGTGTGGAATCTTGAGGACAAGGATATCTAGTCTAAGGATGAGATTTTCAATGAAAATTCATGGTTAGACACAGTTGCAGATAATGAAAGATGTTGAGTACACAGGATGAAAAGAAGTTGATTCACCTACTTCACAAGAAGTCCAAACTTCTGTGATGTAGAAGTATTCTTTGATAAGAAAGGGAATCAATTTTATAGTTCTTTCATCTAGTTTTATTTCTCACTGACATATTAGCTTTTGAGCTTGGTGTTAGAGGCAGTGTAGGGAATTTCATGTTCAGTGGGAGCAAGCCATGGTTGTTGGCATTACAGGATTGGATACATGATGCACATGCAGAGTGAGAGGAGATTGCTACTATACATAGTGGCAGAGGCACTAGTTGGTTTTGGAGGGCAGTCACAGATTATGCAGGTATATTGAGTTTATTGCTTTGTGATGTCACTTCTGGATTATTTTGTGGTGCCTGGATATTCCTTAGGGATGGCAGTTGATGGTTGATTCAGCTGGTTTTAGATGATAGAGAAATTTTCAAAGTTTGAAGGGTGAAAAAGGAGAAAATATGTTAGTTACAGAGACCGGTGTCGGTTATGGTTAACCATGGTCGGTCATCTGGTAACTGTGGTTGGTCATCTGGTAGGGGAAACCGTGGTCGGTTTGGTCACAGGTTTGACAACAGTTTTTATTTACCATTTGAGATGGTGCCCTTGTTTTTCTTTCATCTTGGTTGGTTTTTACAGTATGTTGATGACATGTATGTTGGTATTTGCACTTGGTATTAGTTGCATGGTTTAGCATGGTTTGTTTTTATTGACATTGATGAGCACAGAATTTATATTCGGCTTTTGGAGTTAGTCGGTGGCAGACTTGGAGCTTCTGGAGAGCTGATGATATGGATGGATGTATAGGTGAGTTTATACATGTGGATAGATTCAGTTTTGTGAGTCTATGATGATGCAGATGTTTGATTTGCACATGGATGCCTATGAGCACAGTTTAGATGCCTTGAGCATGAGTAGAGGATGTTTGTATTTCCTCTTATTACTATGTTACTCCTTGATACGTATGTTATCTACAGATGAATGTCTTGGACATGCTAGTTGTTTATGCAGGGTTGGATTTGCAGAATGCAGTGTTTGGATTTCTTTGAGTTATGCAGGTGTTTGTGGATTGATCACCCACTGTTGCATGTAGAACTCATTCAGGGTTGTTTTTACCTGAGATCTTGTTTTGCTTTCGCATATTCCAGTTTGATTTATCTTTGGACATTTTCATTGATGATTGCATGGAGACATGGATAGATAGATGGAGAACATGGTTGGTTTTACAGGTATGGCTATGGTTGCAGTTGAAGCTCAGTACTTCAGTTTGAGTGGGAGCTCTTGCATGTGTGTTAGTCATGATGGCTTGGTTGCATAAGGAGCTTGGTTGGATTTATTGCCTAATACCAACAATTGGTATGGTGTTACGATTCAGTGGGAGCTTGTGGCTCAGTTTCACGAATCAGTTGTAGCTTTGTGCAGGTTTGGTGAGTCATGGTTTTATCTTCTTGTTTTTAGAAGATAGTTTGATCTTCCTGGTTTTATTTTTGAGAGAATTGTTGAAGGAAAGAATATATGGTCTTCACGGTGTGTAGAGGACAATGATGTATAGGTATAGGTACATAGGTTCAACAATTTATCTCCAAGTGGGAGATTGTTAGGTTGTGGAGCTAGATTGCTTCACAATAAGCATGATTTTACATGTTACTGGTTCTGACAGTAATTGTAACCGGTGTCAGTCAAGGTGTAATCAGGCATCGGTCAAGTAACCGGCACCGGTCAGGTCAGGATGTAACCTCGGAGGACAGTCAGGAAGTAACCATGACGGTTACCTGTGCGATGATGTTTTAATTAACTCTCGGGAATTAGATCTATTTTTAGCATTAAAGTAGATTTATTGTTTGTAATTGCATGGCTAAGTGCCCTAAGTTTATAAACGACTATATAAGCATAAAAGCTAGGGTTTAGATAGAATTAAGAGAAGGATTGACTTAGATCCTTGATTCTCCTAGATTGAGAGGATGATGATAAATAAGAAGAAGAGAAAGAAAGAACAGGTTACATGAAGACAAAGTCTCCATGGAAAGGAGCTAGACAGAAGGAAATAGCAGGTACATCTGAATGGTGAGAAGAGGGTAACATCTTCTACTGTATTTTCTTTGTATAGTTATTGTCTCATTGTAATGGCTTGCATAGTATGCAAAGCACATAGAGTTTCTTCTTGTAGATCCACATGTTGGTGAGATCTTGTATTGTATTCATGTAGATCCATGATATTGTATTTGATCCATGTAGATCTAGTCTTATATTGTTAGATCCACAAGTTGTTGTGAGATCTTGTATTATAGATCCATGTAGATCTAGATATTGTAGAGGAGGTTGTCTTCATGTTTGCACAGGTTATGCAGTGATGGAGAGACAGACTTACTTCTTGGTGCACAGTCATAGTTGCACATATGGTAGACCCATGTGAGAGGTCTTGTTGCAGATCCATAGAGAACTTGGTAGCAGTTCAGAGATGCAGTAGTTCCTGGTTATGTGAGATCTGTTGGTGGTGTTTGGAGGCACAGTTTGTAGTGCACTCATGGAGATCCATTTAGAGATCTGGAGGAGAGGAGATACTCTTGGAGAGATGCATTATACTCTTGTATTGAAGAGTTGGTTTGTACTCTTGTTGTATTATATATATGAGATCTCTATCTTTGGTGGACGTAGCCCACATTGGGTGAACCACGAGTACATGTTGTGTTATGTGTGTGTATTTTGTTTTGATTTGGATTATTCTAGTTTATACTTCCACTACTATAGATTTTGGGGAATTGTTAAGATCTTGTGTGCATGATTGAGTTTGTTATTAAATCATAGCACTATTCCATAAGTCCTGAATTCCTAACAAGTTGAGATGGTTGATTGTTGTTTGGAGGAGAGGTGCTTGATTCCAGTGCCACAACAATACAACTTGTGTGCTCCTGTGAGTATTCCAATCCTATGGAAGGAGAACTGGATGCTTGTCATGCATTGTGGTTGTGTGTGCTTGCCATTTGGATGAAGGAGGGCTTGAGGATTCACGCTTGAATGTAATAAGGCTCCAATAACTGAATGATCAACCTGTGTATAGAGTTGTGAAAGTGTATATAAGGTGACCAATGGTGGTTAGGTAACTGGTGCCGGCCGAGGAAAAACTGGCATCGGTTAGGGTGAATTAGTCCCTTTTACCAAAAATAGGAAAATATTCCCAGATTTGGCGTGTTTTCCAAGTTAAGTCCACTTAGGGAAGTCGAGTTCTCGTTAGAAAAGGTAGGAAGGTCATAGAAGAATTCCAATTAGGTTTGAGAAGAATTTTTAGTTAGTTAGGTTAAGTGGCGACTCAGCACTAGGAGTGATGACTCGGTGTTGAGAGTGAGTTAAATGCCCCTGGAATGGGTCAAAGGGGAGGTGTAATGATGATGTGTTGGTGTGAGGATGAAATTAACTTAATTAAAATAATAAATAATGTGAGAATGAATATTAATATGGGATGAAGAGGTTATGATTAGTTAAATTTTTTACGTCAATTAATTGAAGGGGACTAAAAAGAGTGTGACCCAAATTTGGTGTCTACACCCTTGCCAAGTCACAAGAAATCCCTCCAAAGATTATTAGGGAGGATAAACTTTTTCAAAAGGTTCATGCCTAATTTTTCTAGTCTTGTCAAACCACTAACCATGATGTTGAAGAAGAGCATGTAATTTAAATTGAAAGCTGAGGGAAAATACAGTTTCGAGGCTATTAAGTAAGCGATATCACAATCTTTGACTCTTATCAACCTGTATTTTTCAAAATACTTCATTTTGTATGCTTTTGGTGGCTCAGACACAATATCTGCAATATTGGTATAGCCGAACGAAGAAGGATTTGAGAAGCCTATTGCATTCTTCAGTCATAGCCTGGAGGACTACGAGGTAAGGTACTTGTTCAATGAGAAGCATTTCCTTGGTTTCATAAGGAGCTTGAAAAAATTCAGGCATTTGGTTTCAAACAACAAAATCCATTTGCTTGTGTCATATGTTGGTGTGAAGGATTTCCTCCTGAACAAGGATTTAAATGAGAAAATATCTGGCTGGATTACCCAGGTCATGGAGTATGATATAGAGATCAAGGTGACTCTAAGGCAAGTGCTTGTGTGAGCAGTTGATTTCGAATCAACATGTAGAGTCAAAATATGAAGGGGTTGTTCTAGTGCTCCCAGATGATAAAAAACAAGTAGTTGATGTTATACCCATTCCTTGTTGGACTCATGATATTATCCACTTCCTCCAAATAGGCCAATGTCCTCTAGATTTGAAAAAATCCAAAAGAATGTACTTTAGGCTCCAATCCATCCCATATGTTCTCATTGATGGCATTTTGTTCAAGAAAGATGTGAATGAAGTCCTCTTGAGGTGCATTCCAACATATTATATTGAGAAAGTACTACATGAGTTCCATGATGGAGAATTTGGTGGTCACTTTGCTCCATGAGTAGCAACTACTAGAATCGTGAAGGTTGGTTATTGCTAGTATAATCTATTCAGTGATTTCTATGTATGGATAAAAAAGTGTGCATTTTTCATAGGTAAAGAGAAGTTGGCAACACTGCCACTCCATTCGATCTCGGTTGAGCAATCATTCATGCAGTGGGGGTTGGATTTCATTGGGGTCATTAATCTAACTTAGCCTTCCTCCAGCCAAGGCCATAAATGGATTCTCACAGCAACGGACTATTGCACCAAGTGGATGGAAGCAGTGGCACTCAAGGAGATAAATGAATCTAGCATACCAAATTTCTATGAGGGGATTTTAACTAGGTTTGGTGTCCCATCCACTATCATATCTGACAATGCTTTGGCATTCCTATGCACCAAAATTCTGAATGGGATGTTAAGAACAAGATATATTTGAGCACTTCATCAAACTATTTCCCTCAGGGTAATGGACAAACTAAGTTGAAAAACAAGAATATATTAAGGATTATAAGGAGCTTAGAAGAGAACCATAGGACATGACACACCAAACTAAAATCAGCCATGTGGGTTGATAGAATCACACATAAGAGATCTAGGCTATGCATCTCTCCATACAAGCTAGTTTATAGAAAAGAAATTAGGATTCCCATGTCTCTTGAGTTACCCACACTAGAAATTCTTAAGCAGCTAGAGTTATCTGAGTTTGAACCCATGGAAGTTAGGTATGCGGAACTCATAGTATTAGATCCCAGAACTAAGCAATCAAGCAATGTAAACCATGGAAAAGGATCAAGCTTTGATCAAGAGGTCTTTTGACAAGAAGGCCAAGGCTAGAAGCTTCTGAGAGGGAGACTTGAGTACTGAAGTGGGATGCAAACAAAGAAAAACTAGGTAAACATTCAAATTTTGATGCTATATGGAGTGGTCCCTACGTAATCTCAGGATGTAGGAGTAACAACACCTTTCATCTTTCAAATCTGGATGGAGAAGAACTATAGATTCCAGTTAATGAGATCTACTTAAAACATTTTTATTGAAGGGAAGTTCCATCTTTATACATATTAGCTTAGGTTTCTAATTCCTCTAAGTTCTTTCAGTACATTGTTTTTGGGTAGAGTAGGTTTCAATTTCCCTAAGTGCTTTAACACAATTTTGTTGCTTTTGGGTGTTCTGTTGCACAATCTTCATGATGGTTTCTAGAGAAGGTATGAAAAGAAGTAGTCAGTGGAAAAAGGTTCCAAGGTTCCAAAGAATAGTTTCCATCTTCAAGAAATCTCAAATGCAGTAACAAAAAATCAGATTTGGGACAGTTTTAGATTGTTCCATCATTTTCAGTCCCAATAGATCAGGGTTCAGGATAAAATATGTATACAACTACTTCTTAGTTTTAGTTTGGATCGCAGAAGGGACAGGTGAAAGGTTTCAGGTTTAAAAAAAAACCCACTCTCATCTTATTAAAGAGAAAATCTTATGAAATTATGAGTAGCTCAAGTAGTTTCAGGTCAGCTTCAGCTCCACACAGTGTTCTGGGCAAGTTTAAAAGTGAAGGATCCAGTTTCAGACTAGTTTGTAGGATAAAGGAGAGTAAATTTTTAGGTCCAAGACAATTTTCCACTCACATAAAACCTTTTCCAAAATATTTTCATAATGTAAGGTGGGGATAAGTAGTTTTGTGGGGAAACGAGGTGGAGAGACTACGAGAAATGTGGTCTCAAAAGTATGGATTAAGTCACTCTCACAGATACGCAACGGAGAAAAAGGAATGGGGAACGATGTGGGATTTGATTTTATTTTCATTTCTTTAAAGTAATGACACTCCAACTACAAATAGGATCACCAAGAATCCGCACAAAGAATGAAGGAGAGGAGGGGGTGTTGTGTGGATTCACATGCACACAACTCCAAATAATGGACATAAAGAAGTGTGAAATAGTGCACTTTGGAAAGTCTACAAAACATGGAGATAAACAAGCAGTTATGCGGGGATTCCAAGTGCACTTACTTCAAAGAAAAAGCAAATCCCAAATGCGAGTGAAGCAATTAGAAAACTGTAAAATACAAAGGAGAGAAACATTCAATTTTGTGGGTTCACGATGGGCCTCAACTTCAAAGACAAAACTGTGAAGTAAAGCAATGGTAAAAGTGTGCAAAACATAACAATTAGATGGCATCTTTGTGTGGATACACACCCCCACTAATTTCAAGTCATTATTGCCCCCAAGTGTGAGTAAATTCGTCCAAAAACTATGAAATCTTAAGGCAAGAAGAAAGGTAGGGTTGTCATAGATTGTTCACGCCAAATCCAAAGTTACACAACAAGTACGTACTTTCACACCAATCAAAGGGATATCGATCATCAATAAGATCCTACCTGGGTGTCACATACATGCAACCTATTAGAGAACGCCAACAACCTCTGGACATGAATAAGTAACAACAACGTACTCCAATGTATGACACCTTTTCAGAAACACCACTCCACCAATAGGATTTACAGTTGACATGATTCCTTCAAGTCACATCAGCATCATACAGAGTCTCGTGCATCTTCTTGTGTCCAATTGTACATTTTTTCTATACCTCATAATTCCTTTTCTACAGGGCACATGACATATGTCAGCCTAGACTCATTTGACAAGTTGCTATACGTGAAAACAAAAAAATGGACGTCCCATAGAGTTCATGATACAAGTGCTCTTTAACCCACGTGTGAGCATTGAAAATCGGGTCCAATATTATATATGGTGAGAAAACTCAGTGCTTCTAATCGTCCTCAACCCAACTCTCGATGTCGTCCAAAGTCAACTGATACATTCTTCCATCATGCAACATCTGTGCAATAGCTTGACATAGGGAGGTCTCATCTGACAAAACTGCAGGCAGTTTTGTAGTCATCTATTGTTGGTTGCTCATGGTTAAACCCTAGAATCTAATTTTCCCTCCTCTAGCTCCATCACTTCTTTCAGATCTGATGCGCTCACCCGTAGAGCTCTGCTCATTAAAACGGATCCCTCTTTTTTATAATGGAACCATGCCAAAATGGTGGTCGATTTCTCATGAGTTTTAGACCTAGGACTTGGTCTCTATATGTATTTTTCCTCTTGCTATGAATGTAAATGATTGTGCATCCTTAAAGCAATAAAATCAGGTTTTTTGGAACTTATGTCTTCCCTTGTCTCATTTTCATTGCATCTTTCCTCTCTAGTTGCATTTCTGGCATGTTGTGTGCCTTTCTGCTTACAAGTTCCATTTTCACTATGTTGTCAATGCATTAGAATTCAAGTCTACACAATTTTTTGTGGCGTGTGCTTGTTCACCCTCCCTCTCGTGCTTTCTCATCTTCCTTCCCCTCATGGAGAGTGGTCAACCCTCTTTCCAGCGTTATCACCTTCCCCTAGCTTAGGATTTCCTTCATACATCTCCTTATTCTCCCTGGTCCCTTAGAATCATAGAGTAGCGTAGATAGCTTCATTTCCATCATTAGGCATAGTGTTAGCATTAGAGATAGGTAGAGTAACCGACCTTATGTGGAGGTCCGTCTCAAGTGCACAAGGTCCCACACTTGGAGATAGTCCTATTGTTGCCTTAGAATTCCTGATCCATCACGATCACATCTAGGGTGCAATTTTGAGCTCTAACAGGAACTCTCTACTATGTTTTTCTAATGTCATGAAGACATGATGTTGTGACTCCTCATCTTCTACAAGAGATTCAAAACCTTCACAAGCCATTATTTTTCTTAAATGCAACGCTGCTTCAATTTCCCTCTCTCGTGCTTCATTATACTTGAGCCATTTTTCCTTTCTCTGTCTATCTTCTGCCAGTGTTGCCATCCTTCTCCACACCTGCTCTTACCCCTACGCATGGTGAGGATTTATCTAGCCATAGGAAATCTCTCTAGTCCCAGTTCTATTATTCTTGATAGCTAAGGGTATTGTGCGCAAGTAATATCCTCTGGGCTCATGTAATAACTTGAACTCTTCTTCCTCAAGGAAATAATACATCAAAAGTACGTACTCCAACATATAACTATGCAACACACATGCCCACCAGCAATCTACAGCCTCTAGTCCACTCCTCATCTGCATCAAAGAGAGCCTCATAATATTCCTACATCTAGATCCTTAACCTAGGATAGTAAATTCTATTTGATGTGTAAGTTTCCAACCATGGATACAACTTTACTGAAAAAAATTGAAGAATGTCTCATACATTTTGTGATAAATATTATCTTCCACCCAATTTTGTGCATTGAAATCAAGTCTACTGCTATACCTCTGTAAAAAATCATCTTTTCCGTCTTCTACCCAAATTTCAATTCTCTCCAAATATATTTGATATGCCATCTGCATGCAGCATCCTGGAAAAAACCTTGAAAAGAGGTCCTGGAAATGGAACCAAAATTTAGTCTTTAATTTCACTCAATCATTATGCATGCTAACACCTCATTCAGTCAGAGCTGAACATTCACCTGAAGCATGTGCAGCTACCAAATCCCTCCTTTGTGATACTTGATAGGAAGTTAGCATGCATATTCATCATAACAACCAAGAAACCATTCATGCATACATACTCATTACATCCATGTCACTTTGGAAACACATACAATAAGGAAAATATGTAATCCATATAAACCTTGATCAATACCAACTACATTGTTAAACCACCATACTCATATCCATGAAAAGTCAATACCCAACCATGATTATCCATTATAATAATAACTCATTACATAACAAGGAAGTTGGATACAAAACCAATCAATACAATGTTACACAGAACCATGTGCGTAAGCATCAAACCCTAGATCTGTAGTAGAACAACATAACTTCACTAGAACATAAGAGGACTACTTATAAATATGACATACATCAGGTATATATAGGAGTGGTTACTTTACCTTCACCGCCCATGCACTCTCCTAATAATATGTGTGCTCACAAAAATAGATAGCATGTTTTCTTTCCTAAAAATAGTCATGTGTATATCTCTGGCATGCTTTTACAACTTTTTCTAATAATAGACTAATCCTAAATATAAGACTTTCTTTAATCTTATTAATAGCCTCCACTAAGAATTTTCTGCATGTGCTTTTTCCATTTTCTTGATCCACACTCTAAGTCTATTTTTAGCCTGATCTAGAAAATCAGCTAAGCCCTTAATTTATTTCCTGTGTGTGCACAGTCCTGCACATTACCTTGTTCAACATCCCCACGTGCCCTCCCTCGTGCTACCCCTATTCCTCTGTGCATGTGTGTTCCTACGCGTAATCCTCTTATACTTGTTTTGTACTTAGTCAATTTTCCCATCTAACAAACATCAACACCAAAGGTTGCATAATCAAAAAACAAAAGGTCAAAGGGAAAATACAAGAGTGATTTTTGGTCATAACAATGTGTTGAAAAAAAATTCCTCCCAATTTTCTACAACTTTCATCATTTGTGAGAAAAAAGGGTTCTAGTATCACTTCGGAGTCTTCTTGAATCACTTCAGATTCTCCTCTGTTTTCTTCAGAGTTGGATATTATAGCTCTAGGGATGAATACTAAAGTTACAGTGGTGAGCATAATTCCAAGGGTGGCATTTTATTATATATTTTTGGAATTCGTTCTAAAAAAGATATTTCTATAAGTGTTTCTTTTTCAAAATAAAAAAGAATCAATATTCATTTTGATTCTCAACAATAAAATAACAGAATCAAATTGTTAGTTATAATTAGATAAGATCTCTCCATATTTTGTGGAGATTGATGCTTTTTGGATAGATTGCAATCTTAGTTTATACATATGTATGCTCTAAAATAAGGAGGTGGTTGGAAGAATTAAATTACAAATGCAACCTCCCACATCAAAGAATGTAATCGCCATTTTTCTGATCAATTAAAAATTCCATTCTATCCATTTGTAAATAGTATTGATTAAAATCCTCTTCTGAGGAATGAGTTGGCTACTCATTCGAAGGAAGATGGATCTCTATATTTATGTTCATTTTTATTCTGTAATTATTTTTTTATCTTTTCTCTGCATAATGTAATTACTCTTTTGTTTACAATGTGTTGTAAACCTACATGTGTTTTATGTGTTTCTTTTAAATTCAACAATTTCATTTATTTCCATGTGTGATCGAAATTCCTGCAATGTGTGTTTAAATTTTTCACAAAGTTTGTTTTCCCTTCATGTAAAGTGTGTTTTATTTTCATGCAAGTGTGCTTTTTTAATTTCCTGCAAAGCGTGTGTTTTAATTTCATGCAAGTGTGAATTTATTTTCTTACAAAGTGTTTTTCTAATTCCTACAAGAGTGATTTGTGATTCATACAAATGTGGATTTGGCAGAACTGACCATTTACCGAGATATCTCTCTCCTTTTGTGTATAGCCTTAGGACACCATCCCTAGATTGACATTATTAATGTTGAGGATTGAGGACCCTCATCAGTTTGCACTTGTTGTAGAGGAAGAGATTATGAAGGCCTTAACCATCATGTTTTCTCAATGTCATGGATAGTTATATAAATAAATATCAATATTAAATTGTATTATATGTCAACATTTAAAAAATGAATAAAATCTTGACCATTGAAACTATTGTCCATTCATTATTACTTACATGGAGTTTTTGTTGAATAGTGCAAGTGTAGGTAATGATGTTGAGATTAATGTTCACATGTATGTAACTTATCATGTTGAGATATATTCAAGATTATTTATTGAATACTAAACTTTAATCATTTTGAGATTGTGACATGTAATCATTTTAAGAGGTTAACAATAATCATGTTGTGTGGTATATACACATGTAATAATGTTCACATGCATGTTAACATGCAATCATGTGTGGAAAGGTATGTGGTGGGATTGAGTGCTCCATAGGATTTTGTGCATGATTGTGGGGAAGAGTGTACCATGTGATCTTTTAATTTGACCTTCATTTATTGTCTTTATTTATTAATAAAAATTCCACAACACATCATGTGAGATGTCATTCTCATGGGGAAGAGGAAGAGGATGAGTGAGGGGGACTAGAACACTACAAATAATCCTATGGAACATGGTAAAAATCAAGATTCATGGTTATTTTTATTAAAACCATGTCTTGGTTCTAGGCCTATATATTTTTCTGGTGGTTTTAGATTTTTTTCTTGCATTAGGCCTAACTTGTATTAGTTTCTTAAGATGGTACATGATACATGATTTGTGCATTGTTGCAAAGCACTTTATAGATGGAATTTGAGAAGGCATCTTTTGACAACATGAAATAAGTGGAAGATATTTTGAAAAGGATCGTATGTGATGAAAATATGTCTAAAATAGAGTATGTGCATGTTAAGCTATCACCAACCCTACTAAAAAAATGTTCGCTCTCTAGGGAAAACCATTTTTTCCCTGACCTTCTTCACAATTCAAGAACAACAATCATAAGATTGAAAATTGTAATATCTGAGAAGAATAAGGTATTGGAGAAATTAATGATGGAAAATGAGTTGCAACCTACAATTTTCACACTTATGTGGAAAAATCTAGAACTTCAAAAAAATCTGTCACCATCAAAACTACTAATGCCTACACAATTAGATTGTGACTATAGACGAGAGATAATAGAAGCCCTCAACATGAAGTACGATGGAATTATTTCTATTTATGAACAAGTGTTAATGCACTGGAAGACAAAGTGTGAGAAGATGTGTGCCCAATTATGATAGTTTGGTCTAAGTATTAGTGGCATTTCAGAGGAAGAAGAATGATGTTTAATTATATGGGTATTAACAAAAAGACTAGGAAAATAAGGATGTTTTGATGTTTGGTTTGGTCTATTATTTTAAGCTTGTGTTGTATTTTGTCCATTTCCATTACAAGGTATAGGACTAAAATCTTAACAATTCGTATTTGTCAAGTTGTCATGTGTTATATGGTTGGGAATATCATACAAATTCTCACCTGGGGAAGCCAAGGACACCAATGTAAAATGGAGTTAGATTTTGATGATTATTATCGTAGCTTATGGAGGATTTATTGATTGTAATATGTCTTGATATATGTGCACATCACATATTTATTAAGTGAACACATCATTGTGGAAAACTCAATTTTTAATGTGCAAATAATTTTATAACATACTCTAGACACCCAAAATTGGAAAGACACCCTTTAGGTACCATTTTATTATATACCCCCTTATCATGACCCCTTTCACATATTTTTATTAATCTAATTACCTCTATTAGATTAATTATTACCTCACCCCTCCACCTCACCTCTCCATCTCACCTTGGATCTATTCCAACCCCATTTAATAACTAAGACTGAGTCATCACTCCCCCTAGCCAACTCAGACTTCTTCTAAACCTAATATTAATTACTACCTCTCCCACCAATTACCCATGTGATTTAACAAGAATCAAGACTCCTAACCCAAAACCATTCTTGACATGCGCTAAAAAGGGAGAGAAAAGATTATTTTTAGCAAATAAGACTATTTCTCCCTAACCGACGTCGGTTATGCCTCAGCTGGTGTCAGTCAAGGAACCGTCATCGGTTCCTTTAAATAAATTTTTTCTAACTCTTTTCCTGGGTTCTTCTTTTGGTTAATATTCATGGATCTCGCATCTTTGGCATTCAATTGACACCCTGATGATCAACTAAGCACCAGATCATCAAACTCTTCACCAGCAACCAATCTACGACTTCATAGGATTGAACCATTCGCACAGAGAAACACCCATCCTTTGCTTTCGTGGCACTAGATCTTGACTCGTCTCTCCTACACACACCCACTAACCACCACCTTCTACCAATTTTTGCATCTCTGATAAGTATTCTTAACCAGGTTATTGATTTCATTAGCTTTGGTTTTAGATCCTTTATCTTTTTCTAATCACCTCCTTCCTCTCATAGATACCTTCCGTAGCCTATTCACCTGACACACTACCAACTAGAACCACTTTACCCTTTCAACCACCCCTTTTACCCATGCTGAGTCTTCACCTAAATTCCTACACCCTACCTAAGACCTCCCAATACTCTGTGCAATCAAAGAGAGCCCAAATCAACCTCCTTTCTACCTTTGAAACTCAATTACCCCTACTGTGATTGGTGACCCAACCTATCTCAGCTATAACCAATTACCAACATCGGTTCCCCAACTAGCATCAGTATTTATGTATGGCATTTTCCCCTCATACTAGTGAGCTCATTCCTCCACCCATAACTCTCCAAAACATGCCAAGACTTCACTAATACCTTCTTTCTACCCTATTTCATACCTATAAACCCTGACAACCAACCATTCTCCTAGATTTAATCTTATATTCGTCATTTAGATTAGATTTAGACTGTTGTGTTGTGTGAGATACCTAAATCATATAACTACAGTAGGAATTTCCATTTCATGATATTTATCAACATTAATTTGTATTAAGATGTGGATTGACAACCTTCGAGGAAGCACCCCGCTTCCCAGATCTAGTTCACGATAGGAAATCCACTGACTTATTTTATTAACTCTATTTTGTGGTCTTGCTTTACTTCTCAGGTATTCCTTCCAAAACAAAAATAAGTGCTCTATAATCGGCGTGGTCTTCAACAAGGGTGCGCAACCTCTTCACGATCCTCAGGTATTCTTCATGTACCTTACCTTCACCTTTTAAATCATTTTGTCATATAGTACTCCTATGTGGTGAAACATTTTGGCACGCATGGTGGGACCCTCATCATTTGTGGGTTCCTTGTATTCATTTAGGATTGCATTTCTAATTGTTTCCTTTCTAAATTATTCACTAAATCTCTCCTTGGTAGTAACATTCTTTCTTCTATTTTCTCTAAAAGTCACATTTCATTTGGTGCAAATTAAAACAAATAATTATTTCTTATTTTTTTCTTGTGTTAATGAAATTCATACTCAATTTCTATTCATTATTGCTTTCGTCCAATCTCAACATTTCAATTTGGGTTTTAAATTGTTGTATTGCATCCTATGTATTCTTGCATTTAGCTCACATAGTCTAATTAGTAATCAAATATAACGGAGGTCATGATCAGTTGATGATTGGGTAATTAAGCTTAGTCCACTTTTACACACACTTTTCCAAATCACTCAAACAAAAAATACATTTCTTAAACATTCCCCAAATCCCAGGAAGAAGTTATCAAGGATTTAAACACTTGTTGATAGTGGGCCCCGACCGGTGTTCTGGCCGAATTGTCATATCAGAGCTTGGACCTCACATACCGAAAGGTATATCGAGGATGCCCCCCACTAAAAAATTCTTGAAACCATCCATAGTTGGCTTCTAGGTACCTTATATCCACTCCTTTCTATATACTCACAGTTAGTCCTAAGGTTTAAGCCATCAAAACACTAAAATCTTATTCCTAGGATAATGTGTTTGTTAGATTTTTTGTTGTATTTGTGACTTTCTTTCTTGTCTTTTGCTATTTGAGGTGTGAGATCATATTTCATCACTTTTATTTCTTTTTTTCACACTCAACCATCACAATCAGTTAATTTTGTTTCTCTGAGTGTGTTAGATTAGAATTGATATACACAACCAACTTCTCAGCTTCTTTTGACTAAAATATTGCTTAGAAATTTCAAATTTCTTAAGTTTAGATCTAATATTCCCTACCACTATCAGTTCAGCAATCAACATCGGTTATTCTGCTTGCCAGCATTGGTTCAGCAACCGATATCGGTCTCTTTGTTTCTGATTTTCTGTCAAAAACAGTGAGCTAATTTCACCTTCCATACATTTTCCAAAAGTATGTTTATGAGTTTCTGTCATTTTTACAGAGCCCACAGTACCTATTTTCCATCCTTCCGTATGGTTTGGACTCGCCAACAGATGTGAACTCTTGCTTTCCACGTAATTTTTATACCTTTACAATTTATCCCTTCACTACCTTCCATTTCGTCTCCAATGAATCCTAATTCTCCTTCGAACGTACTTGTAGGTGATGAGGAATTCACTAGAATCCTTGATCATAACACCAAGGCCTTGTAACATTACCTTGCTACTTCTTCCACCCATGACTCATCAGGTCAGCCCCTTTATGGAATGCCCACTTCCATGCCCGCCATTTCTACCATCTCTGTCATATCAGGGAATGCTAATGTGGCCACCCAAACTACTCTAGAATTACCTACTCATGTTTCACAACAACCTACTTCTCATGTAACCTCTGCATCCTTGACATCTTCTCTCCCATCGACATTTGCAGTACCCATATCCACTGCTCCTATTATATCATCAACAGTATCTTATGTACCTATTCCTACAAAACCGTCAGTAGCATTGACCTCTTCCACTCCATTTCAAAATTTGGTGGTCTCTATTCCCCAAACTCTTCCACCCGTCACCACGAGGATCTTTCCACAAGCCCCTCCCACTTCCACCTTACCTCAAATGCAACCCATTGCCTCAATTGCATATTCAGGGTATATGCCCTCCTCATCCACTACTTCCTACATACCTACATCTCAATTCACGTACTTGGCACCACCACATGCTAGTATGCCTGTTACAACCCATTCATCTTATCAATCCCGTTATACCTCAGGGGGCATCCCTCAATCAAACCCCACAACGGATCTCATTAAAATGATGATGGATAAAATGCAGACACTGGAGGCCTTAGTTTCTAGGTCCCGTAATGTATTAACATATGATGAAATTCGTAGCAAACCCATCTATTCCTCTATACCTATTCATCCATATCCTACGCAATGGGAGCTACCTAAATTCAACTACTTCAACAATAAGGAGGACCCACAACAACACTTGTGTTCATTTAGACACGCTTGTTACCTAATAGAACATGATGATGCCTTGTTCCTTCGTACCTTTCCCATGTCCCTGTCGGTACCCGCCTTAGACTAGTACAGTGCTTTACCCAAGCACTCGATCTTTTCCTTTAATCAATTGGCACAAACCTTTCACAATCACTTCTTGATAAACATTTCTAAAAATGTCTCTATCACAAATTTGTATTCTATTCATCAATATAACGACGATTCTATCATTGATTTTGTCGCACGGTGGTGAAGCCTAATCAATCAGGTTTCCTTCTCTCTCTAGCAGCCTGAGCCCATAAAGTTATTTACGAGGGCGTGTTCCAGACACATTTCCTCAAATATTTAGGTTCAAACATTTTGTATGCTTGACGGGGCTTTTTCCATGGCCAGGAATCTTTAGATCTGCGCCCTTAAAGAGGATAAACTAAAATTGCATAACAAAAACATCACCTTCAAATCAAACGAGTCTTCTTCCAAACCACCCAACAACCATCCCAAGCCAAAAGGATCCACTAACATGGTAGTTCTAAAATATGGCCCTTCTCATCCAGCCAATCAACCTAAACCTCCTTCCAATCTCTCACCGGTGCAAAATTTTCAATATCGGTATGAACAAAAGAGTTACACTTCCATTAGGGAGCCTTATTCTTCTGTATTGGAAAAGTTGTTTAAGGTTGGAGCCATCACTCTTCCTCCCATCAAACTACATACTGGTTTTAACCCTTCTCACCCCACACCGGCTTGGTATAAATAAAATGAATACTGTAATTACCACCGTGTAAAAGGACATAGTGACATAAATTGTATTACATTTAAAAAAATTGTGCAAGGAATGTTAGACAGTGGTAATCTCGTCCTTGAAACCCCTGATGTGCTTGTTAATGTAAACTTGAACATTTTTTCAGAAAACCTTTTCTTAACCATGTCCCTTCGTCAACTCACACTGGCGAGACATCTAAAGAAGAAACCAATGTACACGTGGTTCAAGATGTCTTCAATATAGCATCAGATCCTTCTATTCAATATCCTCTTATAACATTTATTGAGGAAATATTAGCACGAACTCCTCTACACATAGAGGAGCTTGCCTTGCTTGTTCCTTTACCCATAAAGGAACCCACCTCACCTATTCCTTTACCCACAGAGGAGCCCACCTCGCTTGTTCCTTTACCCATAGAGGAACCCACCTTACAAGTTCCTTTACCCACAGAGGAGACCGCCTCACCTATTCCCTTGCCCATAGAGGAACCCACCTTACATGTTCTTCTACCCATAGAGGAACCCACCTTATCATCCTCTCTACCTGTAGAGGAGTCTATATTACCCACTTTTCCTTCAACTCAACACATACAAGAGCCAATTTTATCTACCCTTCCTATTGGCGAGACCTCTCCAAAGGTGTTAAAATATCCCATGGCTCTTCTTACCTCACTCTTACCCATTGAGTCAAAGGTTAAGACCTTCCCTATCTCGCGGGCCTCAAATATCTTCATGGGATTTAACACCAAGTCATCGTCCTCTTCATCTACTCCAAAACCCTTCTCTCGTTTTATTGACCGCTTGGAGTACGTTGATTACACTACCCTTTGGGGACACATTAGAATCCTCATTTCCACACAAATGCAGATGTCCTTGTAGACACCTATTTTTCGGTATAGCACCCTTCGTCATCTCACATTCATCCAATTTTATATTCTCGCATCTCTTTCTCCTAAATTAAATAAAATCCTATCTATTTGTTCACATTATTTGATTTATTATCAATGGACTCCATATGGACCCATAAGATAATTCAATTTTTGGCATCATCCCCCATCTCTCACAAATTATTTAATTCATAATGCATATCTCACACTCTTTTTATTTGATTGATTATCAATGGGCTCCATATGGACCCATTTGATAATTCAATTTTTGGCATCATCCCCCATCTCTCACAAATTATTTAATTCATAATGCATATCTCCGACACTCTTTTTTTTAAAAGAGTTCTTTCTCTTAAATTGAATTATCAATGGGCTCCATATGGACCCATTTGATAATTCAATTTTTGGCATCATCCCCCATCTCTCACAAATTATTTAATTCATAATGCATATCTCCGACACTCTTTTTTTTAAAAGAGTTCTTTCTCTTAAATTGAATTATCAATGGGCTCCATATGGACCCATTTGATAATTCAATTTTTGGCATCATCCCCCATCTCTCACAAATTATTTAATTCATAATGCATATCTCTGACACTCTTTTTTTTTAAAGAGTTCTTTCTCTTAAATTGAATTATCAATGGACTCCATATGGACCCATTTGATAATTCAATTTTTGGCATCATCCCCCATCTCTCACAAATTATTTAATTCATAATGCATCCATCCGACACCTTTTTTTTAAATGAAATCTTTATCTCACCCCCCATTCAAATCATGTCCCCCACTTTGCCTAATAAGTCAAAATATGGGACCCACATGATCACATCACATCCCTAACTCAGGTTACTTTACTACACCCTGGGTATCATCTAACCTGCAGTTTAGTCTCATATCTAAGCTATAAATATGGGGTTTTCCCCCATATTTAGGGAGAGGGAGATTATTTCAAAAGGATATATATTTTTAAGGATATAGATTTTTAAGGAGAATACTTTTTTTAAAAGAAGAGAAGGATATATTTTTAAAAATAAGAAGGAGAAAGTTCTACCCGTTTGACAGTGTCTCTTATCTTGCCATCTTGATGCCTAGTTCATTTCCATAGCAGACATAAGCTAAGTACTCTTGTTATTTCAGTTGCTTGTCATTTTTTACTATTGTTCATGATCTATTATTATCTTGTCTGACATGGGGGTTGACATCCTCCAAGGGAGTTGAAATCCTCTTGGAACCGGCACTGTCCGGGCAACCCCCGCATATTGTGTTCTAATCTTATCTGGTTTAGTTTTGCAGATCTAGCTTCTTGATATCATGCATCTACTTTCTTTGCACCCGTATCATCCATCTCCATCTCCAAGGTACTAAGCCCTTGTATACTCGACGTGGTCTCATGTTTCTTGATTACTTGTACACTCACCTGGAAAGGAAGCAGGAAACACAGATCTACATTTGGCACACCCGGTGGGACCAGATCCAAGATCTGGTCGTTTCATTTATCTTGTTCCTTTATTCATCTCGTGCAGGTATTATAAACATATTGGTTCTCTTGTGTCGTAGTTTTCAAATATCTGTGATAAATATTTCATCTTGTGGACTCACGTTTTTGCAAGATTTGGTGTTATCTTCATCCGTATCAGAGGTTTGTGTCGCCTTTAAGGTAAGTACTCTTCTTGTGTTTAACCGGCTTGGTATTTAGTTTCAAGTTTAGTTTTATTATTAAATACATAATCATACTCAAATAAAAAAAAAAAATTCATATGTTAGGTTCTACTCGCATGGGGAACAAATCCGGAAACTAATCTTATTGTCTTGCTTTTATTTGTGATCTCAGTTGTATAATAGATATAAATTTTTTTTCCTTTAATGGCCTTTGCTTTGACCTAACAAAATATGTCTATATATTCATCTAGATCTTAATTTCTAATTATGTATAAATCTCACATTTCAAAGCATACTAATCTATGGTTACTTGTTTAAAATATAATAATCTATAGTTATTTATTTTAAAACATAATAGACAATATTGATTTATTTAAAAATAACAATTTAAAAAAAAACATTATGAAATAACATTAGAATTAAATTATAAAAAAAAAATGCCATTCAATATTGAAATGTAATCCACATCCATGGAATGTCAACACCATAGTTACTTGTATATGTCCCGTTTAGTTCTCTTTTTCATGTGATTCGCTTTATGTCACCACACATGTAAAAAGTTTGTGTCCATGTGCAGTAGGACCACCTTGGGCATACCTAAAAGTGAATAAATTTTTTTCTCAATAAAAAGGTTTGATAAGATATTGCTCCTCATTTCCTTTTATGTCCCATTATTGTAGATATCTTATCATTTTCATATCTTGTCGGTCGATTATTGTGGGGTATAAGACATTAATAATTTAATTACTTTATAAGTATTCTTATCGCTAGTTCACTATACAAATAAATGCAACATACACATTTATATTGTTTTGGTAGTATAGTTTATTGTTTAACAACATATTATTTCTTATTTATATTATTTCGTTAATTTGTGATCATTATTTTTAATGTATAGTTCATTCTTATTTACCTTAGTATCTATTAAATTTTTATTAGGTTGATATTATTTAGTTAGTTTAATTTAGTTAGCAACTTAATTAAAAAAAAATTAATTCTTTATTATTATTATTATTATTTTATTTTTTTAGAAATTCAGTTATTGACTAGTTTATTTTGCTAATGTCTTATAAATATTGATGTTTAAGTGGTATTGGCTTAAGTTGTGTCATTACATGTAGGTTACCTTTGTTTTCGCCCAAAAATTAATTATTTAGAAATTTTTCGCAATATAATTAACTTGATTAGTTATTAAATTTCTTTTCAATACACAAGGTCATTAGGACCATTATATTGCTTTTCTTATCCTGTCATCTGCATGAATTAATTGTTTTATTTACTTCTACAGGTAAACTCCACGACCTTGCAACCATTAAATCACGCTGTCAAAGACCATTTTGTAAAACAAAACAAAAAAAAACAACAAAAAAAAGAAAATACTCATTTTACTCGCCTCATCTGCAACTCTAAACGGTGCCATTTTAGGGTACCTGGGCGTTCCAGGCCACTGACTGGCACTTCTAAAAACACCATCATCAAGTACAATCACATAACACCAACAAGTGATTCTCCAGGTATTTCTCATTTTTCCCTATTTTCTCTTTTCTACATCAAACTTTCTCTTTCCTGAGTGTCTGTATACATCGAACGTCACATTTCATTTTGGTCTAAAACAAACCTTCTACATCCTGCCTGATCACATAGCTTAAGTAAAGGATTTAACTCTCTGCATTTCACCTATCACACACTGCCTAAAACTACACAAACATAATTAACACATCAAAACATTCCTCTCACCTGGTTAACTGATTAGGACCTAAAAACCCAACTGGAAACCGTCTCAGACATCTCCCAATCCATAACTTCCTGAAACCAGCCTTAGACTCCTTTAGGCACCTCTATTACTTACTTTTCTTTTCTATTCACATCCTCTAAATTAATCATGAGGCTAAAAAAAATTCTGCTTGATTTATTTGTCAACAACATACATAAACAAATGTTTCTTTACTTCACACCTATTGTCGCTCTCTCCCAAATCAAGACAAACAAACAATCTACTTTATCCCATGATATTACTTCCTCTGACGATCTTACTCAACAGGATTCTAAACTCAAAACCATGTCGTCGGTCACCAATCTCCAGTCTCCATGGTCTCACCTCATGAGAACCATGTCATACAAAATTCTCCCCACCTTGACACCAACCCTCCTATCCCCCGTCAAGCCAGTCTTCCTAAATCAATCGTACCACCATCTCCTGCTCCTCTAGATACATCTGAATCTCCTCCTAACCCCATATATGACTTCTTACTCCAAAAATCTCCTATAATCTCTAAATCCTCCCAATCTCCTCAATTGGTGGATTGCATTCCACCCACATCCCTTTTTGTCAATTCTATTTCATCCGCCACTAGTATGCCCATCAAACAATCTCAGCTTTTGAATACCTACATTCCTACCCATCCTATGCTCCAACAGTCTCAACCCCTTAACACTCATATCCCTACCTACCATCTACCACAACAACCTACCCAGCTTCAACGAACACACCATATTCCTATTATTCAAAGTCAACCTATGCAACAATCTCAACCCATGACACATGTTCATCCTTACCAACAACTCCCCAAACACCCACATATCCACAAATTAATCAAATGTCTTATCAAACCATTCCGCAAACGTCCTATCCACAAACTTATTAACCACTTTATCAAACTCTTCACCAAATACCCACACACCCACAAACACATTATTCACCTTATCAAACTACCTTTCAAACCACATAGCCGATCCAATCTCAACCTTACAACACCTCGAGTGATTCAATTCACGCCTTAATGAATCGGTTAGCCAGTTTAGAAACCCTTACCGTACCACCCAAGAACACCTTATCCTATGAACAAATCTGTAACGAACCAATTCATCCATCGGTTCCAATCAAACCTTATCCCCCTCATTGGAAAATTCCTGCATTTAATAAGTTCAATAATAAATAAGATCCCCAACAACATCTCCTCGCATTTAAACACGCATGTTGTCTTATTGTGCATGATCATGATCTACTTCTTCACACTTTCCCCATGTCTTTGTCTGGTCCCAGGTTAGACTGGTACCACAATATCCCACGACATTCCTTATTCTCTTTCACTCAACTTGCATAGTTGTTCTTAGAACACTTTTCTATCAATATCACACGCAAAACCACTATCGCTGATCTATATACCATTCGACAGTATGAAAACGAGCCCATCGCCGACTTTGTCGCATGGTGGCATGATGTTATAAACCAACTATCCTTCACTATCCTGCAAACCAAACTCATCGATTTATTCTCGCGTTCATGTGCCAAACATATATCATCCACTTTGCAGATCCAATCATTCAAACCTTTGATGAAGCTTTCACAATGGCTCGCAAGCTTGAAACTTGTGCCATTGAGCAGGGTCATCTTAAATTAAGTTCAACTAAATCAAAAATTGAATCCACTAAACCATTCACACATAATGGCGAGTTCAAGACTGCGGCCAACACTGTGGTCACTAAACCCTCATCCCCATCTACACCAAGCACATGGTCTCAACAATGATCTCCTCAATCAACATCCCACTACACTCCTTTAGGAGAATCATACAGTTCCATATTTGATAAGTTGATGAGTGTAAACTCTATCCAACTGCCTCCCATACGACCCGTAGACAACTCGCAAGCCAAGCCTATTTGGTATCACGAGGCCCACTTTTGTAAATATCATCGAGTCAAAGGTCATGACATTGAGAGATGTCGTTCCTTCAAAGATCGTGTCCAACAACTTGTAAATCAAGGGGATATCCAAATTGATACCTCCAGTACACAGACTAATCAACCACCAACAAATCATGTCACCCCCTTTACATCTCAACTATCAAATGCTTGTATGGTTGACACTGTTAATCAAGATCCCATCTTGTCACCAACTACGCATGTTCCCCAATGGACATTATTCCCATCTCTTATTCAGAACCTGTAACACCTACATCAACTTTCACTACTTATGTTGAACCTGTACCTTCTCCTATCCTTGCCACATCCACATCAAATTCAACTATATCATCCATTTCCGCCACTTCAAACATACCCCAATCTATCACATTAGATTCATCCTTAGCACTTATTTCGGCTCCACTCATATCCACACATATCCCTACGTCTCTCACACCCATTCATTCACCGACATCTTCATCAAATACACCTGTTACTACACCTATATTACTCACAACCATCCCAACTAAACCCAGTTCTACAACATGCACCCTTACAACCCTATCTTCGACATCAATCCCTTTATCAAAAATATCATTCTTACCCCTCAAAACATTTATGAAACAACCAGTCCATCATACTTCTACGCTTGAAAATGCTCCTGCATTTGCTACATTACCCTTACCCATAAGGTCTACTCCATCGGTTATCACATCACTCACATCTCCACATATTCCAAAAGTGCCTACATATTTATCTATCCCAGCTACCCCTATACCTATCATATCAACAAGTCCACCTATCTCTACCTTGACAACCTTGTCTGTGGCCACAACACCTAGTCTACCCCAATATTCTTTACCCAATCCTCCTATCACACCAACCAAACCGTCTTGATCTACAACCTTACCCAATATACCCCTTGAATCACCTATTGAACCAACACATCCACCTCGTTCAAATAAATATTGTTTTACCTTCTCCCTCTAAAAAATCATCTCTTTCCATGCCAAAATTGAAACAATCCATGTCTCACATAGATATCATTAATCACATCATACAAACACCTATCTCTTCATTAACATCTTAATCTTGTTTAGAACAGTTTCTCCATTAATAACCACACCACCGCTATCAGATCCTCCAGTTGAAATTATTGTCATCCCTGCTTTAGGTAAATCTTCTCGGTTGAAGTCTAAGGCTCAGGGAAAACATCCCCGACAGTCCCCTGCACATCCACAGAAACATTCAGGTTTTCCCTCTTCTCAACAATCCAATGCCACAACATCCATGTAAGGATCAGTTTTTCCATCTACGACATCTTGCAATAATCAATCCACATCCAAACAATATCATCCTTCAACCAAATTTGATTTTTCCTCCAAAACATGAAATTCACACATCCAATCTACATCTACATTTTCTCCTAACTCCAAGTTGAGACATCCTATCAAAACCCACAAGAGTTACCTTCCCCATGACACTTCAATGGGGTCATATGCAGACATCTTTCGACATTTAACTCAAACATCTACCATCAAACTTCCTCCTATTAAAGCCTTTAATCCATATGGTCCCAAGCCATCATGGTTCAATCCTAATTGCAGTTGTGCCTATCATCGTACCCCAGGTCATGACATCGAACATTGTAAGGCCTTTCGGTCAATCATCCACAATCTTATTGAGAAAGATGATTTCCTCATTTAGGGGAAAGTTCCTTCTTCATCCACCTTGAATCCAATCCATATCCCATCTGTCAGATCTCCCATGATCCCTCCATCCACATCATCCCTTAATATTCATCCAGCCCATGTCATTCCTCCTAAGGAATGCCCACCATTGTTCATCAATGTCGCTTATCTTTCTAAACACACTTGTGGTCTCCGATCGTTTACCCCATCCAAATCGAAAACAATCTCATCTAAAATCTTTCGACATCCTTTACCTCCTTCACATTTAACCCATTGGGGAAACAATTTTCCCTCGCCCTTGAGCATCTCGTCTTTACAAATCCCTTGTTACTAGGGGACTTTGCTCTTTGACATTGTTTTATCTACCTTATTCACATCCATTCAATCTAAATTAATTATATCCAAATTCTCATCTCATTCTAAGTCCTCCTTTGAGGCCATATTTTTTCTTTTATGTTTGTGCTCCTTTTAGGAGTATCATCATTTTTCATTGAAGCCCTCCTTTGAGGCCATGTTCCATTGAGGGTCCTTCTATGTTGTGTCTCTTCTGGGGACCATCTATTTTCTGTGGATATTTTTGTCTCCTTCAGGACATCATTTATTTTGTAAGACCTCCTTTGAGGCCATATATTTTTATGTACTTTTGGGAGTATCATCTTTTTCTGAAGCCCTCCTTTGAGGCCATACCACCTTTTTCTCTAAGTTCACCTTTGTGACTAAATGTACTCTTCTGGGGCACCATATATTGAAGCCCGCCACTATGGCTATATGTGTGTCTCTTTTGGGACATGATTTATTGGCATCAAGCCATGCTTTGAGGCCATATTATCCTTACCATATTTTTATTTCTCTCGGGGCATCATCATTACATTTTCATCTAAATCCACCTATTGTGGTCATATGTTAGACTTTATTTCAAAACTTGAGCTATCATCTCATCTTATTGATAACTTCATCATCTTATCTCTGAGTGGTGGTAAAACCAGAGACAAAATCTCTTAATGCATTACACTTGCGACCAATCTACTGATTAGCATATCTACTAATGAGAAATTAGGTACATCCTTAGAAAGGTTCTACCATCAGTTTATCCCCTTCCATTTATCACTATAATAATCTGACAGTATGTGTCTGCCTTCGCTACTTTGATGTTATCCATAACCATTACATCCATTACCTTCTCATTCATTCCTATTGCAGCCATGCGAAGGGTCCAATGGGTGTCTCTTGTACATTCCTTATCCCTTTTTAAGTGGATTACTTAGCTATTCCTAGCTCTCCCCATGTAAAGTTTTAATCCCACCTATGTCCCAAGCAAAATCAAAGTTATAAAAAATAGACCAGATCCCTCGAAGGACAGTTGTTCATGCAAATAAAAGAAAAAGTATACAAATCATAAATCAAAATCAAAAGAAATAGACCGATCATCATATTATTCTTAGTCCTATATCATTTTGATAGTAGACCATACCATGATGGCTACTCTATTATTATGGTATTGGAAGGTTTTCTGCATTGATCAACCTTCATTTTATCAACATTTTCGGAAAGATTCACTGCATTGATCATCTGTTGAATAATATTTCTCAAACTCATATCCCAAAGTTTACCCGCTTAAGTATCTCCTAAGGAACACCTGACCTTAACTAGGAGGATGACCAACTTGATGATTTTACTAAGTGACATCTTCGATCCATTTATTATGTCTACATTAAAAATTATGAGCATCCTAAAGGACATAGTGCTCTCATGAACAACTGATGGTATAGCACTAACTATCGTAGGAATATGTATTAACACTTGAGTCTTGGACTTACATGATGCATCTATGCTTATTTGTTGAAGTAGTCCACTACTTGTTTAAATCTAATCCAATTTGATAGGTAGTTTCACCTGTTCATGGCTTGCTAGTAGCTAGGAGTCATTCATCATCACCCTTATCGGTGATCTTACTCCACTCAATTTTAGAATTGGTTTTCCTTGCACTAATGAATATTATGGATCTATCCATCAGCTCCTTATTGAATTGATCCGAAAATAATCAGATTATTACTACCTGATCTCGGACCCTTGTCGGCTTTAATTATTCACCGATAATTTACTCCTTTTAAGTAATCAATTTAAAAATAATGCAAGACAATAATGACAATTGCACACAGATTGATTATGGAGTTCGGCAATTGCCTACGTCTCCGGGTTCATGGTCGAACCATTCCACTAGTCAAAACTTGTAAGTTACAATAGTAATTTCACAAGAAAACCTAATGGAAACTATTTAAACTTGCTTAGAAGAATACACCAGACCTTCGGGCGACAAGGGTGAAAAATAGCACCCATCTTCCACCTTCCTGATGCGTACAATCTCCTTCGGCTTCGATCGGCCTTCCCGACGCTATCAATGCGATGCTAGCACTCCAGTCGCCAATCCAGGATTTGCAAGTAATTGGTGTGGCATTATGGGCTGACTAGGTAGTTTGAATAACTCCTAGCCACAAATATTTCATCTACTATTGCCTAAAAAAATAGGCCAATAGACAATACTTGTGGACACATCCCACAAATAAGCTTAACAAATAATAAGCTCGGGTTGTGTTGGACTAATGAGTGTTTCCAATGTGTGTCCACACAATAGACTAGGTACCCTATTTATACAAAATTAGGGCCCTCAAATAATGCACTTAACATCATCCTTAGGATAATATTAGCCTTATCCCGTAGCATGTGAAATTGGGATAATATTCGGGTTGCATTTTTAAAAAGGGATTAATTCCCATTTTAGCCGATTTGCATTTGATAAGGGTTAATATCCCAAATGAGCGGCTAAGGAGAAGTGGGGCGGTTTGTTCATTTAAGTGGGATATCCCAAATTTTGCGCCATTAAATTTGGGTAAGGTTTAATAAACCTTACTCTCACCATTTTTCACATGGATACATCCACGCATGGCTTTAACCGCCCCCAACAACCACTTCATCCTCTTGATCACCACGCATACCATTAAACATGCTCCCTTCCATGTGCTTCAGCATAGCATTTGGCATGTAACATGGTAGTTTATACTAATGTATAAACATTAATATGTGTGTGCATGTGTGTGTGGCATTTGGAAAGTGGACTTACCAAGTAAATATAATTTCGACCCATGTAATGTGGTATGAAATTAATTATCTCGGTCAATAGTATATATTCATAGGAAAATCGAGCGAATTCGACGAGTGGTGGCAAGCCACGTGGTGGCTTGTGGACCCACCATGTTGGCGATAATACCATAGTCCACACGACGGTCGGGCTTCCCTTTGTAATAAAAGTTGAGCCTCTTGTTCCTGTGCACCATTTTTACGCTCATTGAAGACCAGTGATCGAAAACCAATAAAAAACTCCCTTTTGCCTTTTCGCCACGTGTCGCAGTGCCATTGGTCCAATATTGACCAGTTGACCAGAGTTGACTTTCCTGTTGACTGAACTTTGACCGGACATATCTAGAGCTCCTGATGTCCGTTTGTCGCGTTCTTACAATCGTTGGAAAGCTCTTGAGATGATCTTCTGCATTGAAACCATTTAGGGATGTTTAGGGAAATTTCAAAAATGATCCCCTGATCACACCTCCCCACTGAGAAAAGCTTTTTGTCCCAAAAACCTTCCATACTATCCTGAATTTGAAAAACTTTTCTGCCACCTCGGAAGTGCTGTTGTAGTCTTCTCCTCCAACCTTCTAGAAAACCCTTGGGTCTCCTCCTCTGCAACCTTCTCACTTCAACAACTCTGGTCCGATCCTGGGACCTGTGGGTTATGGGCCCATGACGCTTCCGCTGCGCCACTTCTGATATCTGAAGAAGACCTCCATGCCTCTGCTTTATGATGCTAAGTTTCTGAATGAAACCTCAATGCTCCTTCTGTGCGGTGCTAAGCTTCTTGATATCTGACAACAAGGATCTTCTTTGACTCTATAACACAGCTCCTGGCTCCAAGTTGATTCCGTAGAATCCAAACTGGTTTGAAGGAACTCCATGTTACGTAGAGCTTTGATTGATCCGATGTCAATGATGAACAATGCCTTGTCCCTTTACAGACCTCAATGCCTCTGATGCATGATGCTAAGCCTCTTTCAAGACCTCGAGCCTCTGATGCACGATGCTAAGTCTCTATAGACCTCAACGCCTCCGATGCATGATGTTAAGCCTCTTTCAAGACCTCAAGCCTCCAATGCATGATGCTAAGTCTTTTACAGACCTCAACTCCTCCGATACATGATGCTAAGCCTTTTTCAAGACCTCAAGCCTCCGATGCAAAATGCTAAGTCTGTTGATCAGCTACCATTTGTATGTGTGGTCACAATGCCTTGACACCGAATGACATTTTGAGCTAATACTTTGAGAGCTCCGCTTGTTGACATACAATATTAGGTACCACTCTGCTGCACGGTCGCAATGCCTCTACATAGAATGAAGTTCCGACCCGATGTCAATGCCAACGATGATTCAGCTACCATTCTGCTACACAGTCATAATGCCTCTACACAGAATGAAGTTTCGAGCTGATATTTTGAGAACTCTACTGTCTGCACAAATGGCAGATCAATCTCCAAGCTTTATATGAGTTAATTCCTATGTCCAAGCTGTAACAGGTACTCACATGTTGATTAGGAGATATGTTTGGAGCATTAATCAAATTTTCTAAGTAAGAAAATCCACTGAGTATTGTAAACCTTTCTCTTAGCATTTTCTCACAAAATTTGATCTCCAAACTTAATACTGCATGTGATTCATCAATATGAATTATGCAATATATAATTGAAAAATTGTTGACTTACCCATTTTAAAGGACTTTCACTTTCAGGTATTACCTGGTCCTGGGTTGACTTGTCAACTAGTGGTTGAGTAGAAACTACCTTTGCCTTTGCAATAGGCCTCCATTCCATCTTTGGCTTGCCATTACTCTGATGGCGAGATGGATGCAGTTTCCAACAATTTTCCACCCGATGCCCATTCCTCTGGCAATGAGCACAAAAATTCCTCTTAATCTCCTTCTTCTGGGATGAGGAACTCTTTCTGCCATTTCTCGACTCTGCATGACGAGATTGGTCTTTCTGATTTACCTGTTCCTGACAAACGACATCAACTTCTTCATCAGTGTCCTTCTCTTCGAGCATCTGGCCACTGAATGATTATGCAATCCACAAAAAGTACATGGAAAGGAATTTCACATCTTCTGAAAATCATAACCATACTTCTTAATCTTAAAAAGTGGATCAGAAGTTTTATTGTGCTTACGATTATGGTAAGAAACTAGAGGTGGAATCTCATTACCTCTTCGCTGATTTCTCTTACCACATCTTGCCTGTGATGACGAAGCACAACTTTCCTGCTCAGAATCTTCTTGCAGGACTAGTGGGATATTCATTTTGCTTTCAGAAGCTTGTCTCCCGTCAGCATTCTTGGATCATTCTCCAATTTCCATTCCCACACTAGAATAACCCAAACCTGCAAAATGAGGACGATCCTCAACCTGTATTGGGTTAGCAATACCTTGGCCATTTTTCCCAAGGCCTCTTCCATCAAATCCCATTTTATCTAGTAACTTAGATCCAATGCCTCTAGTATGCTTTTCAAACAAACCAAAGACTTTATTACTTGAATCTGAAACCGAATGGGAGGAAGAAGAAGATTCCATTGGTGAACAACTTACAGTGCAGTCATCTTCCGTGGTCACTGCATCTAAAGTTAAAGGTATTTCCTTCCTCTGATCACCACACTATAACCTTGCCAAGAGCTCATCCTTGGTTTGCAGTTCTGATTTCAAATGAGCATTCTCCTCTGCCAAGGAGTGATACATTGATCATAGGAGAGATTTCTCTTCCTGGATCTGGTGATTATAAGCTTCAATCTCTTCGAGCTTCGCCTGTGTAGACATCTTGCCCATAGTTTACTTGTACCCTGTTCACACAAGTCGAACCAACTGCACCAATCTTGAAGCAATCACTTTGTTAATCAGATTTACTGAATAACAAATATGGAGCTAAACCAACTCTGATACCAAACTACTTTGGAGATTAGTAAGTTTGTAGGTGTCGATAACCAGCTCTGATACCAAACATGATCCAAAAATAACCAAATTATTACTACCTAATCTCGGACCCTTGTAGGCTTTAATTATTCGCCGATAATTTACTCCTTTTAAGTAATCAATTTAAAAATAATGCAAGACAATAATGACAATTGCACATAGATTGATTACGGAGTTTGACAATTTCCTACGTCTCCAGGTTCATGGTCGAACCATTCCACTAGTCAAAACTTGTAAGTTACAATAGTATTTTCACAAGAAAACCTAATGGAAACTATTTAAACTTGCTTAAAAGAATAACCAGACCTTCGGACGACAAGGGTGAAAAATAACACCCGTCTTCCACCTTCTTGGTGTATAATCTCCTTCGGCTTCGATTGGCCTTCCCGATGCTATCAATGCGATGCTAGCACTCCGGTCGACAATCCAGGATTTGCAAGTAATTGGTGTGGTGCTATGGGCTGACTAGGTAGTTTGAATAACTCCTAGCCACAAATATTTCATCTACTATTGCCTAAAAAAATAGGCCAATAGACAATACTTGTGGACACATCCCACAAATAAGCTTAACAAATAATAAGCTCGTTGGACTAATGTAGTGTCCATTCACAAAGGACTAGATACCCTCATTTATACAATTTTAGGGCCCTCGGAATAATGCACTTAACATCATCCTCTAGGCTAATATTAGCCTTACCCGTACATAGAAATTGGGATAATATTCGGGTGTGCCCATTTTAAAAAGGAATTAATTCCCATAATTAGCCGATTTGCATTTGATAAGGGATAATATCCCAAATGAGCGGCTAAGGAGAAGTGGGGCGGTTTGCTCATTTAAGTGGGATATCCCACATTTGGCGCCATTAAAATTTGGGTAAGGTTTAATAAACCCTACTCTCAGGCCATTTTGCACGTTAAACCTTATCCACGCATAGCATTTAAGCCCAACAACCGCTTCACCACCTTGATCACCACGCATACCATTAAACATGCTCCCTTCCACGTGCTTAACATAGCAAATTTGGCATGTTGGCGGTTTATACTAATGGGTATAAACATGTGTGTGTGTGTGTGCTGTGTGTGTGTGTGTGTGTGTCCCACATGTGTGTGTGTGTGTGGATAAAGTGGCATTTGGAAAGTGGACTTATCAAGTAAATATAATGTCCGACGCATATGTGAATGTGGTATGAAATTAATTAACTCGATCAATAGGCTATATATTCCACTTGTTGTCTCCCGATAGGAAAATCGAGTGAATTCGACGAGTGGTGGCAAGCCACGTGGTGGCTTGTGGACCCACACATGTTGGCGATAATACCATAGTCCACTACAGCGGTCGGGCTTCACATGCTCCCTTCCACGTGCTTAACATAGAATTTGGCATGTTGGCGGTAATAATACTAATGTATAAACATTAATATGTATATATATGGTATGGCATATATGCGTGGCATTTGGAAAGTGGACTTACCAAGTATAATATAATTTCGACCCATGTAATGTGGTATAGAAATTAATTAACTCAATCAATAGTATATATTCCACTTGTCGTCTCCCAATAGGAAAATCGATCGAATTCGACGAGTGGTGGCAAGCCACGTGGTGGCTTGTGGACCCACCACGTTGGCGATAATACCATAGTCCACACAGCGGTCAGAGCTCCCCTCCGTAATAAAAGTTGATCCTCTTGTTCCCGTGCACCATTTTTACACTTGTCGAAGACCGGTGATAGAAAACCAACAAACAACTCCCTTTTGCCTTTTTTGCAACATGTTGGAGTGTCATTGGTCCAATATTGACCAGTTGACTAGAGTTGACTTTCCTATTGACTGAACTTTGACTGGACATATCTAGAGCTCTCGATGTATGTTTTTTGTGTTCTCACAGTCGCTGGAAAGCTCTCGAGATGATCTTCTACACTGACACCATTTAGGGATGTTTATGGAAATTTCAAAAATGATCCCTTGATCATGAATGTTTTTGCAAATACACTCTTTTGTTTGTGAATTCTACTCGATCACCCTTACAGTTTGTGAATCCTACTTGAGGGTCCTTCTCAAGTCAAGTTCATTATCCTGCAAATCATTATCTCTCAACATGTTCAACAACATCTTTGATCCATGGCTCCTTGCTCTCCATGTTCACTCATTACCATTTGTCTCCACATCATCCTTCTCACCTTTCTGTCTCCTTGCACGACGCCAGATACCTTACTTGTCTTTCCTCTTGAGTTTCTCTTTTACTCTTTTGTTTTCAGTTTGACAATCTTGCTTAACCATCCATATAGTGAGAGAACCTTAGTTAAGGTATATCTTCTTCCTTGGATCCTCCCACTGTAGAAGCTTCTCCACCATTTCCTCTTTCAACAGACGATAATCACCACCACAAATGTCTTTCCACTCATCCTTTTCCACTTAACACTCTTGCATCATCACTACCACCACGTGGGCATCCTAGTTAAGGATTACCCTTACACTCTCCATCTACACTGCATATGTTCCTCCATCCATTCATGTCACACTCCTCTGTTTCCTTTTTATCACCTCCTTTCATCTCTTGTTCCATTTTGGTATACACTGCTCAGTATTTTCATCATTATTCTTCTTCTCCGGTTTGGCGATCCTAATTAACCATCCTCATCGCAGGGCATTCTTACTTAAGAGTTTCTCTTAAGAACGGTTTCTCATCTAATCTTTCCATCTCCCATCATCTCTTCCTCATATTCTATATTCCGCCTCTCGTCATACTCATCTATTCCAATCAACCCTTCTACACCTGCATCCAATACAATGTTGTCTTTCTCCTTCCATATCGTCACTGCCGGTTTGGTGATCTTACTTAAATCCACTTGCGGCATGGCGATCTTACTTAAGAGTCTCTCTTAAGCATGATTTGTCATCCTGCACTCCCCCACTACCCCACATTCTCTCCATCTACATTTTCTCAGCATTCCCCATCATCACATCCTCTCACCTCCTCCTTCATTCTCACAAACACCACTTGCTACTAGTCTCTTTTTCATCTCCATCATCTGTCACTGGGTAATCTTACTTAACCGTTGCTTCTCCGTTCATTCCATGTCTTGTTTCTTCATTTCTCTCTCATTCATTCTCATCCATTGCATCCTCTCCTCATCTTCACCTTCCTACACACCAATATCCCTTCTTTCTTTACTCTTTTCACTCCATCTTCTAGATTTCTTCCACATATCTACCCCCATACTTACACATCATTGTCATCGATCTTTTCCTAACATTCTTTTGTCATATCCTTTTGTTTCTGCACCAGTAATTATCGGTGGCCTTCTCCTAAAAATCACTCATCCCCATTCTGCACATCCTGAATCCTTTTCTTTGACCTCCTCCATTTTATCTTCATTCCTTCCTTCCTATGTGTCCTTTGATCATTATCGGAGGACTTCTCCTAACGTCCCTATACGATGGAAAAGTGACATGCGAGCATGGGAATCTACAAGTGACTCTTCCTTGCACCCGACCTCCCGAGGTCGTGTCGAGATAGCCAGTAGGGATGGAATACACGCGGGATGCAGATAAGCTACTTAGGTAGTCTTATGTCTTCAACACGCAATGGCGGGATCTATGAATCTAAGGAAAAGAAGGCCCTCCTAACCTGAACCGGTGTGATAGATCCTTTGGTGAGGATAGCTGCTCGAAGGCTCCAATCAATATCAAGCTCTGTCGTGATCCGATCTATGGGTTGTGGAATACATGGAAGATAACCTGTGGGTGCTTCGTATATGTCTCCCAACAAGGTCATGAAAATGGAATGGCTAAATATGCAGTGGATCTTTTGGTGTTTTATGGACAATTCTCTGGTCTAGTCCAGAAATATTTAGCTTGATTAGCTGCTACGTTTAATAGTGATAGTTGTGTGATAATGTCTGGTGGGAGTGGAGAGGATCTAAACACTAATGTTTGTAAACCAGCGTCAACGTTGGATTGATTTGTAGGCTCGTTGGATTGTGGGACCTCTGGATCACAACCATAAGTTTGTGGTTGTTGTGGACCTCCTATGGTCATGTGAAGAATTAACTCCTAATTCCAAGTATCTAGTATTCGTATGCCTTTTCAGCCTCTACATTTAAAACTAGAAGTTGCACGATTTTCTTGGAGTACATAACAGGTGTTCTGGCAACTTGGTTACGTAAGCTAGTGTCTATATCAACGAGGAGGTCTCCTGCGTCTGGCTGTGGGACTAGTGGATCACAACTGAATTTTTGCCCTCTTTTAGGTCCTTCTACAGTCATACGGATATCTATCAAGGCAATCTATAATTTGTCTGATTTGACTAGAACGTGTGTGCTTAGATTTAATCCCCTTAACTGTGAGCTGATTTCTTGTAGGTCTGTTGTTGTTCGGAAGACCTGAATTATGAGATTTTGGTCTATGTCAGTTATTGCTGTAACAATATTTGGTTGAGGCACGATTGGCTCAAAAACGTATTCCCTAGGCTCCCTAGGTCCCATGATTGTCATACAAGATCAATATAAGCCTAACTGTAACTATGCGAGATATATCTACAACATATATATATATATATATATATATATATATATATATATTCCTCTATTTTTGTATTTTTGATAAGATTTTGAATGGAATTGAAATAGCAACTAATCTAATATATTCATAAAATGAAAACTAATCTAATAACAAAATTAAAACAAACAAGGTAGCCCGGTGTAGCTACTTGCCTGTGCAGTTGTGAGTTTTATCCTAAATAACTAGATAGCTGATTAACTTAATTGAAAGATTCTCGATCCTACCTCAAAAGTGAGGAATGAATCATAGTTTCTCAGAAACTATTAATCCCCACAGCTTCCCTAGCAATATCGAGAATGAAATTTAACTAAAATGAAATATTTCACTAATCTATTTGATATATTTTAACTAGAACTTTGACAGATAAAACCTGGAATTTGCATAACAATGGCGAATCTAGTAGTGTATGAATTTGTCCCCTCAGACTGATCTCCTCATTATTTTGTGTTCACGTGAATCCAAAAGAGCGTGTATATGCTAGCATCAACAGAAGAAGGTATTTGAACAATGGCAACTTTTGGATATAGACCAAATATAATGCAAGTAGGAGAGGGATAGTGCAAGTGACAGAGCTTGGCGTATGCAATTCCTAGCGGGATTTATTGCGGGAATACAACACAAGGGTACCGAGAGATTCTAGAATCTACCTTCTGTGAAGAACACAACCTGCAACTCTAATGAATTCAATCTAAAACTGACACTACTCTGCTCTAGACTAATTTGTATGGACAACAATGAACAAGACTGAAGCAAGAAGATCGAATGGCTTCCAACAACAAGGAAAACCAGCATGGATGCAAACATGAAAACAAAATGAGATTTTACGCAAGAAATTGACAGACTTAAACAATGAAAAAAATGAGAAGTTGAGGAGCCATTTGCTTGAAAACAAGCTGGCTATTTATAGATTTTACATTCACCCAAAGGTAATTCCTACTAGAACTCTTTTACCATTAAACAATGGAGAAACATTATTCCAGGGGACACAAAACATTAATATGAACTAAGGCAGTGGATAAAAGCTGGTAAAAGTTGAAAATTACGCAAGTCATGATCAAAAGAACATGTTGGAAAATGCGTGAAGGACCGCCGCCCTAAGTAGGGCGGCGGTTACAGGACCGGTGCCCTAATTAGGGTGGTGGTTACAGGACCGCTGCCCTAATCAAGGCGGTGGTTACAGGACCGTCGCCCCGCCAGGGCAACGGTTTCATCACTAAAGGTCAAAGCGCTACTAAAAGGGGGGCGAGGGATAAAACAAGGCACACGGAACTTGGATAAAGCATTTGGGATGCTAACATATACTTTGTGAGCTTCTCTGGACCCTGAACACCTTGCGAGATGACCTGTATCATCATTGGGGCATGTGTGACATCGTTCCAGTGATACGGTACCCTACAATTTTTGGTACGTATAGTCCCTTCATTGGCGTTCCTCCTCCTATTCTTCATTTACTTTCTCCCTTGTCTTATCTTTTGTCCCATCTTTTCCTACTAATCATTATCGGTGGATTTCTCTTAACATCCATTCATTGGAATTGCCTCTCCTATCCCATCCTTTCTTTTTTCTCGCCACCTCTCTATTTACCATTCTTCCTTGCCAATTTCTTCACTGTCTTCATCATACACCTTCTCTCTATTTTCTCGTCATCAGCATATCCTCATCTCATGCATCTCCATTTCTTTTCCAATCGATTTCATTCCTTCCCTCAAGTTTCTCTTTATGTTCCTTATGCTTCCCACTCTTTACCAAATATCTTCATTCTTGGTTCACTTCCTTCAGCATAATTTTCTTCGTTGTCTTCTCCTCCTTTCTGATCTTCATCTTATTTTACTTCCTGTATATCATCTTTCTCCCCATTTTACCTCGCACTTCCTCCTTACTTCATCGTCGAAAACCTGAATCTTCTGCGTTATCCCATTTCCTTTATCATCTCATCATCCACATGCATTTCCATGCAGTCAATTCCTATTATTTGCCTTGTATTTCCTCACTATGATCTGTTTCCTTCAATTTTCTTTGCTCTATCATCTCTTTCATTTTCCATTACCTCCCTATTTTCCTCTGCTCCAATCTTCATCACATCTTTCATTTTAAATAAATCTCTTCCTTTTTCATGGTTTCATCCTCTGCTCTATTCTTTTCTTGTCTTCTCTTTGTTTGTCCTTCTTTATAATCCTTCTTTGTTATCTTCTTCCTCCCCTTTCACTCTTTATTTTCTCCTCTTCCATCTTCGTCCCTTTATTCCATATCCTTATCACCTTCATATTCAATCTTTCTTACTCTTCTCATAATCAACCAATCCTCCTGTCTATTCCCTTTTCTCTTTCTCAACATCCCTTACATTTGGTATTCACATTCAATGCCAATGTTTCTCCGTTTATGTATCGTCATCTATCCCTTTCATTACCGTTCTTGTTCTTCTCTTTGCCATATTGACCTCTTCTCTTTTTGAGAACCCTATCGCATCTTTTATCTTCGTCAGTCCTCTCATAAGGACATCATCATATCCATTTCTAAGAATCCCTTCCCATCTTCTTTTGACATTTTTGTCTTGGAAGATACCATAACGGACATCACCTATCTAATCTTGTTCTCTTCCTTGAATATTTTCTCTACTTTTGTTTTGTCACAAAAGTATCTTGACTTCTTATCCTACTTATCGAACAAGTAGGAGTACTTTTATCTTCTAATTTGCTAACACTTATGCATCCTTCCTATAAAACATGATTACCATCATATTTATTATCCTTTTAGGACATTTTATCTCATCCTTCTATCATGTTTTCTCATCATATCCACATTTATGAGTATTCCCCCTGGGATATCTTATTTCAACATCTATCTATGTCTTATTTTGGGGTACCTTTTTATCTTTGTACTTGTCAACGCATATAACTCACCTTGTGTCCTTCTCGTGCCCTGTGTTGGGGTATCATTATCTTCATCCACGTCCCTTTTGTGGATGCATGATTTTTTGCACGATTCCTCGCAGACAAAGGATTGCGCACATATTTCACATTTAGTTACACATATTTTGATGTTTTCCTATGACCCATTGGTCATATTGGTTTATATCCATACTGCATTGGTCTTTACCCACTCACTAGTCTGTAGAACATTGTCGTCTGTCTCCATTGAGACTGTAATTGTCCTCTATCGATGTGATATTGGAGTCATCACCATACCTTTTTTATTTATTGTGATCCTTTTTTGTCTGGGGCATCTTGCCTTTGGTCATATCTTCATCCATCCTTAGACACATCTTTTATCTAACCCTTTTTGTTTTTGTCTCGTGGCTTACTATCGCAAACCACTCAACAAAAAGGGGCAAATGTAGACACCTATTTTCGGTATAGCGCCCCTTTGTCATCTCACATTCATCTAATTTTCTATTCTCGCATCTCTTTCTCTTAAATTAAATTAAATCTTATCTATTTGTTCACATTATTTGATTGATTATCAATGGACTCCATATGGACCCATGTGATAATTCAATTTTTGGCATCATCCCCCATCTCTCACAAATTATTTATTTCATAATGCATATCTCCGACACTCTCTTTTTTTTAAATAGATTTTTCTCTTAAATTGAATTATCAATGGACTCCATATGGACCCATGTGATAATTCAATTTTTGGCATCATCCCCCATCTCTCACAAATTATTTATTTCATAATGCATATCTCTGACACTCTTTTTTTTAAAAGAGTTATTTCTCTTAAATTGAATTATCAAGGGGCTCCATATGGACCCATTTGATAATTCAATTTTTGGCATCATCCCCCATCTCTCACAAATTATTTAATCCATAATGCATATCTCTGACACTCTTTTTTTAAAAAGAGTCCTTTCTCTTAAATTGAATTATCAATGAGCTCCATATGTACCCATTTGATAATTCAATTTTTGGCATCATCCCCCATCTCTCACAAATTATTTAATTCATAATGCATATCTCCAACACTCTTTTTTTTAAAAAGAGTTCTTTCTCTTAAATTGAATTATCAATGGGCTCCATATGGACCCATTTGATAATTCAATTTTTGGCATCATCCCCCATCTCTCACAAATTATTTAATTCATAATGCATATCTCCGACACTCTTTTTTTAAAATAAAATCTTTATCTCACCCCCCATTCAAATCATGTCCCCCACTTTGCCTAATAAGTCAAAATATGGGACTCACATGATCACATCACATCCCTAACTCGGGTCTACACCCTGGGTATCATCTAACTTGTAGTTTAGCCTCATATCTAAACTATAAATATGGGGTTTTCCCCCATATTTATGGAGAGGGAGATTATTTCAAAAGGATATATATTTTCTAAGGATATATATTTTTAAGGAGAATATTTTTTTTAAAAGAAAAGAAAGGATCGAAGACTTAGAGAGATCTAGGCCTACATAAGAGAAGGAAGAGCTTAACTGAGTTCTACCCATTTGAAGGAGAGATCTTTGCCTTAATTCATCATTTTACCATCTTGATGCCCGATTCATCTCTATAACAAAGCATAGCTAAGTACTCTTGTTATTTCAGTTGCTTGTCATTTTTTACTGTTGTTCACGATCTATTATTATCTTGTCTGACATGGGGGTTGACATCCTCCAAGGGAGTTAAAATCCTCTTGGAACCGGCACTGTCCGGGCAACCCCCGCATATTGTGTTCTAATCTTATCTGGTTTAGTTTTGCAGATCTAGCTTCTTGATATCATGCATCTGCTTTCTTTTCACCCGTATCATCCATCTCCATCTCCAAGGTACTAAGCCCTTGTATACTCGATGTGGTCTCGTGTTTCTTGATTACTCATACACTCACCTAGACAGGAAGCAGGAAACGCAGATCTACAGTCCTCCCCTGATACCTCAACCATATATCCAAAGATATTCAAAGTGACTAAGGCTATTACACCTGAACTAGTGGTCTTAGCCCCTTCTTCATCAGCAACCCCTCCACTAAGGTCTCCATCCGTTCAAAAACCTACTACCACCTTAGGGATTTTACTAGTACGAAGTTGGTTACACCCCTCTATGAAGCTAGACTTGTCAACTTCTTCACCACCAATCACAAAATATACTCCAGAACCTAAAATGAAGACCCAACCTCTTAGGGCTCACACCCCGGTATCCCCCACACCTTCTCACTCACCTTCACCTCTGTCGTCAATATTGGTCCCACATCATTCAACCTTGGTTAACCTACCCCTTTACCAAGGTAAACCCAAAGTGTGATAACCTATACCCTTGCCTTCACCTCCCATTCTGCATACACCTTCTTCCCTACCTCTACCCTCACTCTTGTCAACACCCACACTTTCACCTTAGCTTACTCGGATACCTACACCTTCTGAGTCTCCTTCACCCCCGAGCGTTATTCCTTCACCTTTATCCAAGAAGGTGCAGGCTAAACCAAAACCTTCACTACCTACCAAAAAATTAGTTACACTAACATGATCTCTCACCTCTCCTCCCTCACGAAGGTCTCCTACTCCTTCACCTAAGATAACCTTGACCTCTTATTGTGATTATTTGGTAGGATCATACTCTAACATCATTGCTTGGTTGTTAGAGGCATCAACTATATCACTTCCACCTATCAATCGTTATGATCCTCTCAAACCTAAACCAATAGGGTTTGATGACACAAAAATTTAAGTTTATCATTGCTCACTAGGGCATGATTTCGAGAGTTGTAAGACTCTTAAAACCATTCTCCTTTAGTTTTGTGATTTTGATGGTCTCTTCAAAGAAGATGATCTATTGGAGGAGGAGCCCATTCTTTCTTCGCACGTCACCACATAACCTAGTCCCAAACCCATTCTATAACCTTTACCTTCACCTCCACCTAAGGATAAAGGTAAGCCTAAACAACCCTCTTTTCCTCCTCCTATATTTGAAATTAACATAGTGCGTGTAGCCACTCGGTCACAACATGTGAAAAACAAGGGAAAGGAAAAGGTTGGCAACCCTTCTAGTTCACCTTCACGTACCATTACACTTGCACCTCCCCCTAAGATAACCATCCTTGGGCCGACATCACCTACTTATTTTGGGGGTACACATCATTCCATGATCAAACAACTTCACCAGTCCCCGTTGAATGCTATATACCTTGGGATATGATAATATAATATATAGGGGTTGATGGAGATGCTAACATGTGGCACACATTCTTTTAGTTATATATATGGGTTCACATGGGATATAATATTATAATGTATATGGGTTGATGGAGATGCCGACATGTGGCACACACCCCTTAGTTAGTTATATGGGCTCACATAGGAATTAATCATATTGGGTAATGGGTCCACCTACATTGGGATTAGGTGTTACCCATCCTATTTAAAGGATGTGAGTATCATTATGAGGAGGTCATGTATGTATGAGTTGAGTCTTCTACTTGGTAGAGGTATATTGGAGGTGTCCCCCTCGAAGTGGATTCCCATCTTGGGAGATTGTGGAGTTACTCCTTCCTTAAGGAGCATTGTATGGTGTTGCCCTACCTTAAGGGTATTATTCTGAATATATTAAATATTAGGGAATCTTAGCCCCCCATATATCTTATGTTGTGTTATATTATGCAATTTATTAATTTGTTATATGCAAGGTTCTTATCAAGTGGATCAGAGCAGTGATCCGGTAATTTGTGGGATGAAACCCTAATGTTGGTGATTCGTTTATATCTTGATATTGACTTGGAATTTTTCAGATATTTTTTTTGGAGAGTGGAGACATAGTTCAAGTGATCTTCCCTCCGAATTTCAGATTTTTTGGAGCTGTTTTGCAAAAGTTGTGTCTGTTTTAGGGTTGAACCCCTAATTCTAAGGTTTCGTCTATATCTTTTAAATAATGATGAATTAGGAAAAAAATTTTTTTGGGTTGTTGGTAATATATTAAACAGTGATACCAATGAAATTTAAGAATTGGTGGATCTATTTTGACAGAGTTATTTCAGTTTTATTTTTTTCACTATTTTGCTCCATAGGCCGCAATTTGAGGAATTTTCCTAAATTTCTTACATTTTCGGAAATCTCTCAAAATTTTAGCAGGGGTTACTTCTTTGTGGTTTCAGATTTGAGGCTGAATAATTAACGAAATCATCAGGTTAAATATTTGTCAAAGGAGTAAGTTTGTGAAACCCTAATTTTTATGCATCATGGATATACCAATTTTCTATGGTAATGGGGAAATTGATGCAAAAAAATGGTGGATACAATTTAAACAAATGTATTTTGAAGAATGTTTAGTATGGGTTAGTTTTTATCTTAATCTTGGTGGGAAATTGCGACATTGGTATTCTTATTTGGATATAGATCTATTGGATTGGGATTGGGAGGAAATGGAGGATATTTTCTTAGGTAGATGGGAAACAAAAAAGAAACACAATTTTGTTAAAAAATAAGAAGAAGAAGAAGAAGAAGAAGAAGCAACAACAACAACATAAGAAGAAGAAGAAGAAGAAGAAGAAAATGTTGATGATGAAGCTACTACACAGGCTAGTGCATCTCCAAGGAAGGAAGCTTTAATATTTCAGTTTGAAGGGTGCATTCAAATAAAAAAGGTAATTGTTCCCATAAACCCTAGCAGAAAATATAACTTCATCAATATGGATGTAGCTCAAAATCTACATGTGCAAACAAATCATATCAAGGAATCTCAAATGGATGGTAAGCATATTCAAGTTTTTGAAGATTTAAAGCTTTGTATGGATAAATATGTTTTACAATCAGATTTTTATGCTTTGGATATGGATGGTATGGATATTGTTCTTGGATATCCTTGGTTAGAGACATTGGGAACAATTAATATTGATATGCAAAAGAAATTCATGAAATTATGGTACAAGAGAAATAAAATTACATTGAAAGATATCAAACTTAGCAAGGAAAGAAGTAATGTAAAATGGGATCATGAAGATGAATTTGAAGATGGTGAAGAAGGGAATAAGGATGAATCATAAGGAGATGATGAAGAACATGATGAAAAATTAAAAAATAGTTTCTCTACTCAAGAGAAAAAAGAAATAGCAAACAAGTTGGAAGAGAAAAAGAAAGTGGAGGAAAAGATTGATAAGGTTGAACATACTAAGGTTGCACCATATAGACACCCACATCATCATGAGAGTAAAAAATCATGGAGACATGCTAGGACACACAAGGGCAGCAATCTATATGCATGTACAGGGAATTGGAGGAGTAATAATTTTGGCTATACATGGAATCAATGGAACAATAATTATATGTCATGGAATCACATGAATAATAATTATGGATATGCATGGATGCCAAGGAGGAACACATATGGACCAGGATGGAATTAGATGTGCACAATGGAATATGGAATCATGTTTGGAGTAACATCACCCACTAGGATTTCATATGGGTGGTTAGATGATCGAGCACAGTGACAAGTGTGAAATAATTTAAAGCACACTCATTATATGGCTTCTTCTTATGTTTCGGGGACGAAACATGTCAAAGAGGGAGGCAATGTTATGTACCTTGGGATATGATAATATAATATATATGGGTTGATGGAGATTCTAACATGTGGCACACATCCCCTTAGTTATATGTATGGGTTCACATGGGATATGATAATATAATGTATATGGGTTGATGGAGATGCTGACATGTGGCACACATCCCCTTAGTTAGTTATACGGGCTCACATAGGAATTAATTATATTGGGTAATGGATCAGCCTACATTGGGATTAGGTGTTACCCATCCTATTTAAAGGATGTGAGTATCATTATGAGGAGGTCATGTATGTATAAGTTGAGTCTTCTACTTGGTAGAGGTATATTGGAGGTGTCCCCCTCGAAGTGGATTCCCATCTTGGGAGATTGTGGAGTTACTCCTTCTTTAAGGAGTATTGTATGGTGTTGCCCTACCTTAAGGGTATTATTCTAAATATATTACATATTAGGGCATCTTGCCCCCCCATATATCTTGTGTTGTGTTATCTTCTGCAATTTATTGATTTATTATATGCAAGGTTCTTATCATTGAAGATGTCTTTATATGACTTGATTCAAACCTTTAATTCTCATCGTTAGACCCTCATTCAAGTCCTGCAATCCATCAAGGTTCCACCCATTGACACTTCTTGTATCGCCACCCTCATCACCCCTCATTAGATTTATTCCATTAATTTCTCCAAATCAGATATTTCCCCTTCACAACCTAATGATCCGGATCTCGCTCTTTTCATCTCCACTTACATGAATGATATTCGTGTTAAACGTATTATGATTGATGGGGGTGCTAGCATCAACATCATATCTTCTCATTCCTATGAACAAATAGGCATACCGACCAATTATATGTCTAGCAACCCCATCATGCTTTGATATTTTAACAATGTCATGACCACTACCCTTGGCACCGTTGTCCTCCACATCTGCGTGGGTCCCCAAAATATTCCCAAACTCTTCTACATTCTCGAATGAGAGTTCCAGTATAACATATTTCTAGGTTGTCCCTAGATTCTCGCCATGGCTTGTGTACCTCCCACCCTTTACCATTGCCTCAAATTTGAATATGAAGGGGAACCTTACACCATTCAAGCAGATCCCTCCCACTTCAAAACCTGTAATATTACTTACCATCCAAATCATGTCCTAATCCCAATTAAGGCATCTACCACTTATATCGCTTCACCTTCCTCATCTATCCAACATACCAACCCTCTTAGTCTGCCCTCTATTGATGCCCCATCTTCTCAGGCTTCAAATAGCTCATTTATACCTGTTACCTAAGTACCAACCGCAAACCCCTTGGTAGGCATTTTTCAACATCATTCACTTAAAGAATACTGCCTCCTCAGCATTGACACATTCCTTACTCCTCGGGAGTATGGAAAACTACACCAACACCTGCGTTACAATCATCGTATAGGATAGGTCATACCATATTTTCCTCCCCACCTTCACACCAATATAACCTATGGGGGGCTCGACACTTCCTCTTATTCTATAAAACCTCCCTTCCAAACCAGACCTTTTGCATTTGACTTCTCCTACCTCAACAAACACAGCTTCACACTTACTTTTCTTCACCATTGCACCTAAAAAGGCTTCAAATTTGTTCGTTACGAACAAGTTCGTCACACCATCGTACCATGCACCACTAGGAAACAAAATGACCATTGTGGTCTTGGATTTCCTAAGCAGACTCCTCCTAAGAAGGCTTGAATCACCCTCGTAGAAGATGAAAAGCCTTACCCATCTTCGTCACCTATCACACTGCCTTCTCCCATGGAGTCTATGGATCTCAAATCCATTCCACCTAACTTTTTTTTCTCGTGAACACCATCTCCTCGGGACCTCTGACCTATCAACGTGATGTCGATGTTCCCTCTTCCCTTCCTCTTCTTTATCTTGAAATGTTGGATGATGATACACCTTCTATAAACATCATTCAATGTCAGGATGATAATTCTATTATGACCTATTTAGGTGTGGAGGATTCTTATATTCAAAGGTCGTCACCCTCTGACACATAAACCATGTTGAATGAATTTACCATAGAAATCAACATTTAAACTCAGGACAACCCACAAATTCTAAAGATAGGCCAATCTTTAGACTCTACAGAACAATAATTTTTCACCTCTTTTCTTCATGATCATAACAATCCATTTGCTTTGTCTTATAGCGATATGTCAAGTATTGACCCTAATATCATGCTTCACAATATCATAACTAACCCTGACGCTAAACCCATGAAACAAAAGTGGTATAAAAAGCATCATCGTATTACTCTTCTTGTGAAATAATAACTTCAGTGCATTCTCTTTGTTTCCTTCATCCTACCTATCGACTATCCACAATAAGTCTCTAATATTGTTCCTGTCATGAAAGTGACCGGGGGACTTCGTATCTACATTGAATTTCACGACCTTAACCTTGTCTATCCAAAACATGACTTTCCTCTACCAAGAATTGACCAACTAGTTGATCTTACAACCAGCCATGAGATGTTGTCTCTTATGGATGGGTTTTCGAGTTATAATAAGATAATACTCACTCCAGAAGATCAACACAAAACTACCTTCATCACCCCTTGAAGGACCTTCTGTTATCACGTCATGCCCTTTAGCTTGAAAAAATTCAGTGCTACCTAGCAATGCGCTATGACTTACTTCTTCCATGACATCATGCATGACATATTGGAAGACTATGTCAAGGACCTTCTTGGTAAGTCCAAGTGTCATGCCAACACCTAGTCATTCATAAAGTTATCTTTGACCACCTTATCCAATATTATGTTCACCATCAAACAAAGAAGTGTTTTTTCACAGTTCTCTCGGGTAAGCTCCTTGGTTTCATCGTCTCTTTGTGCGGTATTGAAGTTGATCCCGCTAAGATCAAGGAAATTCTTGACATTCCTCCACCTACTAACCTTCGGTAGCTTCGTAGCTTGCAAGGAAAATTGCAATCCATCTGACACTTCATCTCTCAACTTTTAAACCGATGCCAACCATTTCACCACCTCCTTAAAAAGGATGTTTCTTTCCATTGGAATGATGAGTGTCATAAATCCTTTGAAGCATTGAAGAAATACCTTCTTTAGCCACATGTGCTCATTCCACCTAAAGATGATCAACCTTTTTACCTTTACATTTCATCTACTAACCATTCCTTGGGTGTCGTGTTTGCTCATCGTGATGAGTAACATAGAGAACAATAAATTTATTACATAATTCACACTCTTCTAGACTACAAAACTTGGTATACTAACACTAAAAATATTTGGTTAGCCATAGTCTTTGTGGCCACCAAATTTCACCACTACCTTCTTAATCACAAAATGTTTTTCCTTACCAACACCAACCCTCTTCATTATATGTACACTAAACCTTACCAACATCAACGCACCGCTCATTGGCTCATGCTTCTTGTAGAATAGGAGTTGGAGTTCATTCATCAAAAGTTTTTCAAAGGACAAACCATAGCGGATCAACTTACAAATGCTCCTCTTCGTGGGAATCAATCCTCAAACTTCGATTTTCCCGATGAATCTATCACCACCCTCTCCACTAATGATATTGTTTATCAAATGACATTATTATTTGACAGATCCAAATGTCACCGTGGGGGAGGTACGGGGCTCATCCTCATTCCTCTTGATGGTGAGTCTATGCCACTATCCTTTAAACTAGACTTCGACTGCGCAAATAACATAGTCGAATATGAAGCTCTTGTGTTAGGTCTTCAAACTATCATTGCCCTAGATGTTAAATCCATTAACATATTTGGTGACTCTCAACTGGTTGTGAACCAAATCAATGGTTCATACCAGTTTCATAACGATGAGCTTCAAAAGTATAAACATCATGTCGACCTACTTTTGACCACGTTTGATCACTTCCTCATTCAAGCCACTTCGCGATCCACTAATAAATTTGTAGATAACATGGCTTGTCTTGCTTCTCAAATAACTACCTCACCTTCGGATTCAAAAATATTTGTCACAATAAAATGGTTGCAGTCACCTTCTTATATTATCCCCAACCTTAATTTTGTGTGTAGCATCGATACGGACCCACACGACATTTGGTACAAACAATTCGTTGACTACCTCTCACTTTCAATCTTGCCTCCAGATCTCACTCACAATGGATGAAGAGCCTTCCTAAAAAGTGTCCCTCATTACGTCATCATGGGAGGTCTTCTCTACAAATGAAGCTTTGACGGTATCCTCCTATAATGCCTCACAGGTTCTGAAATTGCGTACACCTAAAAGAAATTCATGATGGGATTTGTGGGGGGCATTTTAGTGGCCTCGTTGTGGCAAAGTGTATCCTTCAACTTGGCTACTACTAGATAGCCCTTAACCAAGACTGTTGTGACTATGTTAAATGTTATGTGAAGTGTCAGCAGCATTATAACTTTCATCATACTCCTAGTCAAGCCTTATAAGTTGCTAGGGAATTTTGGCCCTTTTCTCAGTGGGGTTTGGATCTTAATGGGGATCTTAACCCTAATTCCTCGCAACATCATCGCTGGATCATCATGGTCACTGAATATTACACTAAATGGGTGGAGGCCATTCCTCTCATTTCTACTAAAGCTGAGAAAATAGTCAAATTTATCAACCACCATATCATTTTTTGATTTGGTGTTCCTCATCACCTAATCACTGACAATAGAAAACTATTAAAAAATAAAACATTAAGCCGACTGTGTGATAACTTTGGTATTCAACTTAGTTTCTCTTCACCATATTACCCACAAGAAAATGGTCAAGCTAAATCTTCTAACAAAACTCTCAACAAAATTCTTATGAAAGTGGTTGATGACTCTGGTAAGGATTGACACACACACATTCCTTTCACCTTATGGGCTTATCGTACCAGTGTTCACACCTTTACCACTGCCACACCTTTTTCTTTGGTCTACCGTATAGAGGTCGTCCTACCTCTCGAAGTCCAAATTCTATCTCTCCGTACATCTCTTAAATATTTCTTCTCTGATGATGATTTTCACTAAGAACTTTTGACACAACTTGAGCTATTGGATTGACGTTGTTTAAACACTCTAGACCACCTCCAAATTTAGCAAAAGTGCATTAAGCATGCCTATGACAAACACAATTCAGAACAAACATTCAAGATCGATGATCTTGTCCTGAAGGAAAATCAACATGTAACCAAAATGGAGAAAAGTAAACGAGGCAAGTTTTCTCCTAATTGGCTTGGACCTTATATTGTCACCCATACCTATGGATCAGGAACTTATCATTTATCTTCTCTTGAGGGTAAACCCGAACCTAAGCCCCTTAATGCCTTGCATCTTTGATTTTTCTATTGTTGAATAAAGTACTACATCACTTTATGTCTCATATATGCTCATCCCTTGAGTGAACCTCTCCTTCCACCTACCTCTTTTAAGGACTAATGACTTAAACAAAATTGTGTGATTATCCGTCACCATTTAGCCTTATCTTGAATATGAGTACCACAACTCTACTCATGGCATGATTCTCATGGATTTTTTTTGTCCTTTTCAGGATGGAATCCCATGGTCATTCGTCACTTGAAACCCCTCTTTCATAGCTAACCTTTTTCATGCTATGGTTTTGCCTTCATAAAAGAGGCCTATACTCCTTTATAGTCTTGTCCATGACTACAAGTCCAAAATAATGTAAAAATTTTGGGATAACAAAAAATCTACTCCTTGGGTCAAACTTCTTGCAAATAGATGCTTCCCTCAAATGAACATCTATGTCTCTCTATTGTTGTTATAAGTAGATTGTTCCCTCAAAGGAAAACTATAAAAATCTAGCCACATGGTGTAATTATTTTACCCAAAAGAATACTAATCTATATTTGTTTAAACAAAAATTATCGTTGAGCTTCCCACATTGATCAGCTTCAAAAAGAACTTAAGGAGACATTACTATTCATCCTAATATAGACTTCCCCCATCGATCAGACTATGAATTCAAAAATTAAAACACAAAAGAAAAAATCAAGAAAAATACAAACTTTTGGTCATGGACTTGCCTATACTAGTTTTGGGTATCTTGCTAAACAAACCACTCCACCATACCCTCTTTTATTTTCTCCTATCTACTCAACGGATGTGGTGCTCATGTGACACTTTTTGATCATGTAACTTCTTTCAACCATAGACCTATCAATCATGCAATGTCTCAAGGGGTTTATGTTCATAAGCCTATTTGGTATGGCCATTATGGTCCTTGCCAACTATGGAGCATTTCACTTTTTTGGTTCAGTTCCCCTTTGTCTACTTGTTGCTTCTTCAACAAGACAAGACCATCGACATCGGATATCTTGGTTCTATTCTCATCTCACCCACACCTATACCCATCATCTAGTTCCCATAATACCATCATACATTAGAAATTAAATCAAATAACATCATACACTTACCTTACCACAATCTATCTTACCCAATCTTACCCAACTTACTTTATCACAATCTATCTTACCGCAATCTACCTTACCAAACTTACCTTCACACAACCAATCTTACCCAATCTATCTTACCATAATCTACCTTACCCAATACTGCCCAACTTACCTATCACCATCTTATTCTTCCCATATCTTATGGGAGAAATATATCGGCCTGAGGCACCTTTTGCAAGGGCTGTGTAGGAAGCACTCTGAAGGCATGGGGTCTTCGGATGTTATCTCGGCCATTATTTCCCCCTCCTATATAATATTTTTGAATTTTCATATCTTACCTATCTGCTCAACCACCTATGTCTAACTTCCATAACATCAATACATTGGAAATTTAAACCAAACCAACACATCATCAACCATGCCTACATCTAATTTCCATAATATCAATACATTGGAAATTAAAACCAAACTAAAACATCATCAACCATGCCTACATATAGTTTCCATAATATCAATACATTGGAAATTAAACCAAACCAAAACATCATAAACCATGCCTACATCTATTTTCCATAATATCAATACATTGGAAATTAAACCCAAATGAAACCAAAACATCATCAACCATGCCTACATCTAGTTTCCATAATATCAATACATTAGAAATTAAACCAAACCAAACCATACATCATCACCATGTCTACACATCTAATTTCCATAATATCAATACATTGGAAATTAAACCGAAACACAACATTATCAATCATACCTACATCTAATTTCCATAATAACAATACAATGGAAATGAAACCAAACACAACAAGATATAAATACCATCATCTATATACTGGAAAGTTTGTGTGTCAATACACTGTATACACATATATAAATAAGTCTCTAAAAAACTCTCATATACAACTCACCTCTTTGGCATGCAGGCCAGTATATATAAGTCATAAATCAAAAATCAAAAACAATCTCCATCATCTCATCATCCTTGGGAGGGCCCGGTGCCTCTGCCACTCTCTCTTGTCCCCTCACCTAGCCTCTATCTATGTGCACTGGTCACCTCCTGTTGGTCGTGCCCATGATTATGATGGCCCCCTAATTTATAGTTACAATGGGATCACTGTGTTGAACTACCAGAACTATTGATCCCTAAGTTAGACCTCTGAATATCTGTAGCTACCTGTTGTGCTCTGTAGGTAGCATAACTGATAATAAGGAGATTAAGCTCTACAATATGATCCTCATAATATCTAGTCTCAACCACAACCTCTCTATATGGATCCATTGATATCACTTGTGGTGGTGGCATTACTCTACTACCTATATGTCCCTATCCCTAAGGTTGTGGACCTTGTCCCTGAGGCTATGGACCCTATCCCTATGGTAGTGGACCTTGTCCCTGAGGCTGTGGACCATGTCCCTGTGGTAGTGGTCCTTGTCCCTGTACCTGTGGTTGTACCTACGTGAATGATGGACCATGTCCCTGTATCTGTGTCCCATCATGTACCCTCATAGGTGAAGGAGGGGCAGCCACATTTCCCCCGTCATCAGCCTGTGCCTGTGCTACTGCTAATTGTGTCTATAATGTGGCCACCTGTGCCTATAAAGTAGTAACATGTGCCTGCATTCCTGTAACCTACCCCCATAACTAGTCTCTCTCACTGATAACAATGGCCAAATCAGGCGGTCTTAGCCTGGCTGGTGCCTATAACTATGTTGTCCACCACTACCTATACCCAGTCATGCACCCAACATCATTTATCATCTCATCAGCTACATGCTCCTCCACTACTACTAGTGGTGTCAGTTGTGGAAGAGGTAATGACCTCTCCACATCATCTCGATGGTACTGTGGGAATGGTTGGGGCACATTCTTCTGTAAGAATTTTCGTCTAACCTGATCTATGGGTATGAGCTCGTGCTCCTCGGCCCTGTGCCCCTAGATCCATCTCAAAAGTTGTAGACCCTCCAGCTCCTCCTCCATGCCTGTGAACTCTGGGTAAGTGAGGTATGGCCTCCATATAATCTCTACAGGTGACAAGCTATCCAGTACCCACTGATAGTATGTAATATCCCAAGTCACCCCATCCACCCTCACCTGCCCTCCTATCAACAACCATTGCCTATATCTTGCCCTATATACTCCCATGTGCCACCCCTGTCATGGTAAACCTAGCGGACGAAGGCACACAATGTGCTCATACACCCAATGGTGTAACAAATAAATACAACAGAGACCAAATCAACATATCCTACAATAAGCCAAAAGCTCCTTATACAGCTGAACTAAGTAAGTTGGTGCTCATGCAAAATGAACCCTGTCAAAAACCATGTCCTCTAGAACTCCCATCAAGGCCCATGGAAACATCCCACCCTCTGAGTCTGGAAGGGTGAAACAACTGGTGTCAACCATCATTAACACTGAAATACGGGTCTTTTGAGGATATGTCGCATACATCACACCAAAACTGATACTCACACTATGGTATGTCAGATCTACCACAGTCATCCCAAACACCACAATCACGTGATCTACCACATCTGTAGATGACACCTAATAAAGTGGCTCCCCAATGATCAAAAGTTGCAGAATCCTGTATACATCCTCTAATGTGATGATCATCTCTCCCATCAGCAGATGGAAGGTGTTAGTAGTCGGGTCCTATCTATCAATGAGGGTTACCATCATACTGTGGTCTCATGCAATCCTCTTGTACCTCCTCACCATGCCTAGCCCAACTGCCCGCATGTGCTCCCACTCCTCATCTGAAATGGTGGGTCTCATCTATACTAGAAGGGGAAGAATTCAGTCCCTCATAGTCATCTGTTACCTAGCCTGCATTATCAACACCAACACAAATTAATCATTTTCCCTTTCGAATTTTCTATTCAAAACTCAACCTTGCCTAATATTTACCATGCCTTACCTAGACCATTCACCTTCACCCAACCTACTTACCCAATCATATTCATCCCTATCTTATGGGAGAACTACATCGGCCTGAGGCCCATTTTGCAAGAGCTATGTAGGCAGCAATCAAAAGACATGGGGTCTTCGGAGGTTATCTTGGCCCACTCCATTCCACTATTTTCCCCATTTTCTGATCTTACCTATCTGCCCTAATGCTAGTTCACCTATTGACCTACCCAACCCCATCCCTCCCGAAATCATCCTATAACATCATCTTTTACCCAAACCCTTCCCTAATACTTCTCTTTTCCACCCTACCCAACCTCACACCCCCTTAGACGACCTAAAATCAACATTTTCTTACACTGTGTTATTTAACTGAACAACCGACATCAGTTCTCCTACCAATGCTCGTCCCCTTCATATTACCAGAGCCAGTTAGTCAATCGATGTTGGCCAATAACTGATCGACATCGGTTACTAGTTCAAACCCAAGGTCGAACCCCCTTGCCCCCAATTGCAAAAAAAAATTAAAAAACACCCAAATAACCCACCCAAATTACTTCCAACTATCCCTAAGTTCATTTTCACCCCTAATTAATCTAATTACACCCTCCCATACCTTGATTTCACCCCAATTTAAATAAAAATTCACAAAACAATAAAATTTGTATTTCCATTACCTATAATTCTACAAAACCAAGTTTAAAGCCCAAATCCTACCTCTACTCGATGGTGCCTCCATGTTGGGATGGCTGGAGCCTGAACTAGAGCACCCCCTGATCCTTCCCCTCCCTCTGTCATGTCAAATAGCTCCTAGCTCTCCAACCAATCAAATAGTTGTCTGTGGGGCAACAAAATCACCCCCTCCACCCACTTATCTCTCGCCAACTCAGTCTTCAGCCACTATTTGTCATCTTCCTCACAGATAACCCCTCCACTACTCATTTTCAAACTAAACAAATGCTTGAATGAGCATATTTTGGGTAGGATTCCATTTTTATATTGTCATTTTGGTGACTGATGTTAGTCGGGTCTTACCCTAGGTGACCAGCATCGGTTCCCTCTAAACCAACATCGGTCACCCTGCATATAACCCAATATGCTTCATTTTCCCTAATTTTTCTCTCACTTACCCTTTTCTAGCTGAAAAGCCCTAAAACCTCCCTACAGGCTCACCTAACAGCCTCACCACCTCACCAACTCCCTACAGATACTTAGGGGCATGTTTTCCTTCACCTAGGCCTTACCCATGACCTTACCTATATACCTTCACCAACCCAACCTCACCTATATGACAATCCAAACTCGCTTACTCACTCTACCATGTGATAATGCTACCCGTGTTGTTTAGCCTACCGACCTTACCTTGCCTTATTTCATGACATTTATCTCGACCAGACCAAACCTTTTGGTGTTTCAGAACACACCTATACCCATTCCTACACCTAGCCTCATTGTGTTTCCAAGATCACATCCTATACCTTGGATACCTAGACCACATCACCCTTGTTTGGATAAACTATCGACCATTGACGAGTTAGTGTTTATGTGCTCTTCAACCTTGTGCCTTGTTACACTCTAAGTGTGTGTGTGTGCATTTGACTACCTCCACCTTTTGATCACCCTATCATCACCATTGCATATACCTTCACATAACCCCATTTTTCATCACCTACCACCTTATCAAACCCATCACTGATTCTTCCTTCCACTACATCAGTTCCTAGTTTGAGGGGGATAACCTCCACCCATATCTGGGGCATCCACTTCTTATTTTTGTCATCGTCACTTATTAGTACAAGCTACGTGACAAAAAGGGGCAAATGTAGACACCCAAAATTGGGACAACACCCTCTAGGTCCCCTTTTATTACATACCCCCTTACCATGACCCCTTTCACATATTTTTATTAATCTAATTACCCTATTAGATTAATTATTACCTCACCCCTCCACCTCACCTCTCCACCTCACCTTAGACCCATTCCAAGCCCATTTAATAACTAAGACTGAGTCATCACTCCCCCTAACCAACTGAGACTTCTTCTAAACCTAATATTAATTGCCAACTACCTCTCCCACCAATTTCCCATGTGATTTAATGAGAATCAAGACTCCTAACCCATAACCATTCTTGACTCACGCCAAAAAGGGAGAGAAAAGGTTATTTTTAGCAAATAAGACTATTTCTCCCTAACCGATGCTGGTTATTCCTCGATCGGTGTCGGTCAAGGAACCACCATCGGTTCCTTTAAATAAGCATTTTCAACTCTTTTCCTAGGTTCTTCTTTTGGTTGGCATTCGTTGATCTTGCATCTTTGGCATTCAATCAACACCCTGATGATCAACTGAGCACTAGAGCATAAAAATATCCACCAACAACCAATCTACAACTTCATAGGCTTGAACCATTCACATGAAGAAGCACTCAACCTTCATTGTTGCAGCACTAGATCTTGGCTCGTCTCTCCTATGCACACCCACCAACCACCACCTTCTACCAATCTTTGGATCTCTGATAAGTATTCTTAACCAAGTTATTGATTTCATTAGCTTTGGTTTTAGATCCTTTATCTTTTTCTAATCACCTCCTTCCTCTCCTAGATACCTTTCATAGCCCATTCACCTGATGCCCTACCAACCAGAACCACTCTGCCCTTTCAACCACCCCTTTTACCCCTACTGAGTCTTCACCTAAATTCCTACACCCTACCTAAGACCTCCCAATACTCTATGCAATCACAGAGAGCCCAAATCAACCTCCTTTTTACCTTTGAAACCCAATTTCCCCTATCGTGATTGGTTACCCAACTGATCCTAGCTATAACCAGTGACCGGCATCGGTTCCCCAACCGGCATCGGTCTCTGTGTCTGGCATTTTCCCCTCAGACCAGTGAGCTCATTCCTCCACCCAGAACTCTCCAAAACCTCCCAAGACTTCACTCAGACCTTCTTTCTACCCTCTGTTATACCTATAGACCCTGACAACTGACCATTCTCCTAGATTTAATCTTATATTCGTCATTTAGATTAGATTTAGACTATTGTGTTGTGTGAGATACCTAAATCATATAACTACAATAGGAATTTCCATTTCATGATATTTATCAGCATTAATTTGTATTAAGACGTGGATTGACAGCCTTCGAGGAAGCACCTCATTTTCCGGATCTAGCTCACGCTAGGCAATCCACTGACCTATGTTATTAACTCTATTTTGTGGTCTTGCTTTGCTTCTCAGGTAGTCCTTCCAAGACAAAAAGGAGTGCTCTATAATTGGCTTGGTCTTCAACAATGGTGTGCAACCTCTTCATGACCTCCAGGTATTCCTCACGTACCTTACCTTCACCTTTTAAATCATTTTTTCACATTCATGGTTAACAAGACAAAAATTGAGGTTAAAATGTAGATAAGATTATTAAGAAACATATTTAAACATGTGGTTTTGCCTATAACTAGTAATTTTGTCTTACAAACTGACATGGAATATGAATTGAAATATTAGTGAATGTACAAAAATATTAGTGATTTTAGAAGGTATTTTCACTTTGATTTCCCTTTTAGATTGTTTTAAATAGTCATTTATCCTGCATGCTTCAATGAATGTGTTTTAGGGGTCTTAGGGATTGAACAATTGTTTGTAGCTTGAACCCTGTCATTGATTGCCTTCAAATTGGTTTTATTCTATAATTGTTGGGATCAAATCAATCCTCACTACTTAGTATTCATATTTATAGTTGATGTTCCACTGTCACCATCATTTTACAAATGGATTTATCCTTCGAGGAGTGGGGAAGGTGCATCAACGGGGATAAGCTGAAGAAGAGGAGTTGAAGACATATTTGATAGAGGAATCATATAAAAAAACTCACTGGAAAATTTTGGGAGAAAACATTGATTGTGATAATGATTCATTGGACTCATCTATATAATTAAATGTGGGTGGAAGTAAGAATGAACATCCATATGAAGGGTTTTGGCCCTATGAGGGGAGGATAGATGGTTCTAGAACTTTGGTAGCAATGGATCTAGACTGGTCTGAAGAGTTTTCTCTTGAGTCTAAGAAGGAAGAGGGAAAATAAGGAGATTCGAGAGAGCCCATATCTTATGGATATAGAGGAAGTACAAAATACCTTGATTTGCAATTTTTTAAGAAAATATGAATGATATGATTGATTCCAATTTTATTAGGGATTTCTTTGCGGAGAAAAAAAATGGAAATGGAGGATTCATATGACTATATGTGGGAAAATACAGTGATCAAATAATCATGGGATCTTATGGAATCCCATTGGTGAGGAAAACCTTATCATGATCCCTTGTTGTGTTAAAAATTATTAGGATATATGCTTCTAAAATAATTACAAATCAGGGTGATACTTGGGAAATGTGAAAGGTGATGAGGTAGTTGCAAGATCTAGACCAGTGGAGTGGGGTTCCAATTCAAACCACGAGACATATTTTATGGGAGATCAACTAAACTTCAAGTTTGAATAAACCATAACATATCGTACTAGTGAAAAGGTTGAGGTCCAAGAGCTTTCACATTGTTTATCTATGGATGGGGATACACGTGTTTTAACATTACCTCTTAGACAAGTAGAAATCCATCAGTAAATGGTGGATGAGGAATGTAGGGATTTGGGTGACCTAGCACTCTTAGAGAAATTCCTTGGGATGCCTTGAAAATGGTGGTTTTGAGAATCAAGGCTACAAAATACCTGACAAGGGTTTCACCGAGCTAACCTTAGATACTTGGTTAAAGTTTGGTTTATGATAATATTCCATACTTTAGAAAATATATATGATGATTCACTGGACTTGACTATATAATTAAAGGTGGGTGAAAGTAAGAATGAACATCCATGTGAAGGGTTTTGGCCCTATAGGGGGTGGATAGATGGTTCTCGAACTTCAGTAGTAATGAATGTAGATTGGTTTGAGGATATTTCTCCTGAATCTAAGAAGGAAGAAGGAAAACAAGGAGATTCGAGAGAGCCCATATCTTATGGATATAGAGGAAGTGCAAAAAGACCTTGCTTTGTAATTTTTAAGAAAAGATGAATGGCATGATTGATTCCAATTTTATTAGGGCTTCTTTGCAGAGAAGAAAATGGAAATGGAGGACTCATATGGATATATGTGGGAAGTTTTAGTGATCAAATAATCATGGGATCTTATGGACTCCCATTGGAGAGGAAAACCTTGTCATGATCCCCTGTTGTGTCAAAAATTATTAGGATTTATGCTTCTAAAATAATTACGAATTAGGGTGATACTTTGGAAATGTGAAAGGTGATGAGGTAGTTATAAGATCTAGACCGGTAAAGTGGGGTTCCAATTCAAACCATGAGACATATTTGATGGGAGATCAACTAGAATACAAGTTTGAAGAAACCATAACGTATCATACTAGTCAAAAAGTTCAGGTCCAAGAGCTTTCACATTGTTCATCTATGGATAGGGATATGAGTGTTTTAACATTACATCTTAGACAAGTAGTGATCCCTCACAAAATGGTGGATGAGGGATGTAGGGACTTGGGCAACCTAGTTCTCTTAGGGAAATTCCTTGTGATGCCTTGGAAAGGGTGGTTTTTAGAATCAAGGCTACAAAATACCCAACAAGGTTTTCATCGAGCTAACCTTAAACACTTGGTTAAAGTTTGGTTTATGGTAAAATTCCATACTTCAGAAGATAGAGATTGGGTCTTGGCCCATAATTGGTTTTTTTAGGGAGAAAGTTCTTAGTACAACCATTTTGAACTAATTTTATGAAACATATTTTTGGTGTAGGCTTGAAGCTATGTTGGATTATAATTTATTCTCTACCTCTACAGTTCTGGAAAATGGAGATATTTTAGAAGATTGGTGAAGTTGTAGGTGATTTTCATCAATTGGATCCCATACATTTTGGGAAGGATGCTTCATTTGTGTGTATAAATGTTAAGCTGGATGCTACAAATGTCTTCCTCAAGTTTTAATTTTGAATATCAACGTGAAAGAATTGGTTCAACCAATTGAATATGAAGATGTGGGTAAGAAAGATAATTTCTGGTAAGTTTCAACGAATCCTAGTGGACATAATTTCACATGGCCTTCTCCTACCCAGCGATTTCAAAAATTGGTTCAACAAGGAATTTTGGGTGTAAACCAAGTTTGGAAAACGAGACAACAATAAATAAATACTAAAAAATGTTATGCAAAAGGGAGAAACGAAAAAGGATGTTTACTAGAGGGGAAAAAAGGTTAATACTTATGGAGTTTCTTCTATTAATACCAATATAGAAGGAACTGATAAGGAGTTTGAGTTTTCTAAAATAAGAAAGAAGAAAAAAGATAAAAAAAATAGAGCCTATACCTCTTGAACAAGCAAGCTTACAAGAGGGAGAACCAACATAGTTAAAAGGTGCGTACTTATTGGAGACCTTGGAAGGTTAGCTTGATCCCGACATATTTCAGAAGAAGCTATGGAAACGGAAGAATCCCCTCACAACATGTTGGCTACAAAAGAGGCTATAAGTTGGCTACATAAGAGGCTACAAATTTAGCTATAACAACTCCTCAAGCAGTATCAGAGAATGTTGGGAGCATTCAAAATTTAGAGGAGATAACAGACCTGGTAGAATCCAAAGCCCTTACACATGGCATGTATCTACAAGTGATTGCCATAATTTTTATATCCCAAACCAAAACAAGAAATAATGTCATACCCTTTTCATCTTTGAAAAGTAAGAAGTGGGGATGGAAACCATGGTGGAAAAATTTCTTGAAGATTATTTGGAGGTAGTAAAAATGGGGTGTCAAAAGATTGTGGTAGAAATGTTGTCGACTAAAAACAGGAAATGTTTAATATAGTGAGGTGTTACCTCCTTTCTCAAATCTGATTCCTTATGAATAAGGATGTAGTTATGGGTGTATCACTAAACAATGGGAAAGGAAAAGGCTAACTGTAGTGGAAAATTTATTTTGGAAACACAATGGGAAAGTTATGGAGGATACATATTTGGATCAGGATGGTTTTTTAGGAGGAAGGGTCCCCATGGTTTTCCTCTTGTTTTTTGTTTATATGACTAGATTAACTAATAATGGGGATCAAATCTAGTCCAACATATAAGATGTAGATACCAAAGGTGCTCAAGGAGCAAAAATATCACAATTTTAGAGGATAGTAACTATATCCCTAAGATAGTTATAGGTTTATATATAAAGTAAAGAGAGGTATCCAAATAAAACATTTTGACTTAAATAAGTCATAATGTAAGTCACTATTAAGTCACCTCTAAGTTGCCAAATATGGTTTTCTAAAACTTGTAATTAAGTACCCTAAATTCAAATATAAAGTCATGAAAATGACTTAATGACGACTTAAATTACGACTTTAAATGACATAAATTATAATGTCTCATTGAATGCACCTTAATGTCCCAGTTTAAGACATCTTAATGTCCCATCATAACGTCACTCTAGAGTGACATTAGGGTGATGTCAGGATATTTTAACCTGAGAGGTTAGGGTGTTGTAAAATGCATCATTAATTGTGTCTTCATCATGACATTGGGGTGACTTTAAATGGGATGTTAGGGTGAATTAGAATGCAACTTCATCTATGAATTAAGTAATGACTTTAGTTTGAATTAATGCATGACTTGATAAGGATATTTAGATTCATTTTTTACATTGACATTCTATGTGACTTAAAAAGTGACACTATGCGCGACTTAAAATTAGATTTCGGTTGTGACTATTATCTTGACTTACATTATGACACTACATTCAACTTAAATTATGACACTAGTTGCGACTTAGATTTCGACACTAGTGACTTAAATGGTGATGCTACATATAACTTAAATTGCAACACTAACTATGACTTAGATTCCAAATTTTATTGGTCTACAATTGTGACATAATTTCATCATTATTTACGAGTATATTATCAGTCTTGATTTTCTTTAATTATATTATTATATTATACAACTTTAGTTACATTTTATATCAATGTCAATTTTAACGATATAAATAAACAATAAAAATTATGTTAAAGTCAAAAATATATTTAGAGTAAATTGATAATATAAAAAAATTTAATACAAACGGGAAAAAAATTCAAGGAAACAATAATAAATTAAACATTTTAATCAAACCACTCAATCATCACTTGAAAGTCAAGATAATATTATGATACAAAAATAGTTATAAAGTCATGATTGACCACATACAATCTTGGCTATATTTTCTGCACAGCTAAAAACCTAGGCAGTCATGAGATAAATCTCCCTCATTTACCGGTGAGGCTCTCATGCAAGATTTTGTCAATTATATTTTCTAGTATCTATCTATTGGTATTACTTTAACTATGTAACTCCTGAACCATAGCTAGACAGTTCTGCAACAAGTAAGCAGCTGTAAGAGAAAGGAAATATCTGTAGAAGAGGAAAATAATAGAAAACATGAAGAAAGGAGAGAATATGTGCAACCCAATCAATAGTTCACAAATTTGATCACATGCACATAGATAAAACAAATAGATCTTCAAATGTAGAATTTAAAGCAAAGGATAGTTTCAAATCTAGATCTAGAATAACAAAAAATTTATGAATAGATCTAGAAAGAAATAAGAAACAAAATGCATCGTTGACACAAAGTTCTCTGGAAATCTGCCTCCTATCTATTCCTTAGCTTGCAAAAAGATAACAAGGGTTTTAACTCAAAGTTTGGAACACAAGAATGTTGATTACAAATTATGATCCTTTAACCCATAGGTTCTTCCTCTATTTATAGTGTATGGAGGGGAAATTACAAATAGGAAACTAAAACTGAACTGACACATGTGAAAGTTGTAAAGAAAACAACTGGCAATCTCCCTCCTGGAATTCCTTCTTGTATGACATGCATGATTTATAACTGAAAATAAAACCCTCTATTTTGCATGTCTGCCACCTATTTCCAAGTAATTGACTTCTTCAAGTAACAACTTTTAAACCAATCACTTAATTTTTATAATTTAATTTATTGCTCAATTACTTTGTCGGAGAAAATAAGAGAAAGAAGAAGAAAGAGGAAAATAAATTAAAAGAAAGCTGCAACACTTCCAGTCTTGTTCTTTTTCCATATTCTGCATGCGGTTGACTCTTTTGTCTTTGATTCTCACCAAACTGGATCTGGAAGTAGCTGACTGTGGTTTTCTTACGGGTATTGCCTTTGATTTGTCTTCCCTCTTATCCTTGAGTATTTTGCAGTTCTTCTCTAGTATTGTCATAAATAATTCAGAAAAAACTCATCATTTTTATTTTTTAATTGCATATGAGCAATTTTAAATTCCGGAAAGCACTTTGGATGAATGCAAATACAAGTAAATTCAATGAAGGCTTCAACTAAAATATTGGGAGCACATGCACAAGATCTTGGAAGGAGTTTTCCATGCACTGACTTCTACACGGGCTGCATTAGAAACAAGAGGATGATTTTTTTCCAGAAGCATTTACAATTATGAGATCTGGTTCTGTTAATTAAATCAGTGATAGGTTCAGGGCCTATGTCTATATCATTAACTTCAGAAAATATGGAAGCTATACATGATTATTTTGATCCTTTTCTTTCATCATGCTTCATCATGGCTGGAACAATCTTTGTCTGAGCTCTTTTTCTTTTAATTCTATCAAAATCCCTTACAATTTGACCAATTTGTGCAGATCTGGCATCTTCTTCAGATTCAGAAGATATATTCAGTGTACCTGACATTGATTTGAGCACCTATTATGAATACCTGTAATTTATTTAGACAAAGATGGAGTCCATGGCATGAATACCTGATTTTTATCAACAAAATCTGCATATAAAGCCTTTTGCCCTAAAATTTGAGGTTTTGCTTGCATACAAAGAAAACAAAAATATTATTTAATTCACCTAAGCACATATACCAACATGCAGACAATTATCATAGCAAAAATCAAGCTATTCCAACTCTAGGCACCAAACTTTGAAACTTCCTGGCAATGAAAAATAATCTTTAATGCAAAAAATCTCCTTCCCTTGGTGCCAAAACCTGTTTGGGCTGCAATCCTTAGCAAAAAGAATTAATTGCTTTTTCATTATGGCATCCCATGCTTATATAGCCCTCTACATACTATTTTTAATAATTGCCCTTCCTATTTCTGGCAAATTAATTAATAAATAATCATGTCCATTCACCCAAATTGGGTGCCCAATTATGCATGTTGTTGGTTGCTTTTTAATAAATTTATTTTATTTATTTATAGCATGCATCCTTCAGTTCTCTTTGGCTTGTCTTCTTACATTGAATTTCCTTCCATACATGGCGCCAAAATTGGGTGAAAAATCCATAAATAAATATCGTTAAATACATTGTTTAATGCTAAGGTGGGTCGCACTTTTTGGCAAGGGTAATTTCTAAAAATAGGAAGTCAAATTTGATGGGAATTTCTACCCTGCACTGCAGCTCCAAAAATCCCCTCTTCCACTTAAGTTATTTGACTTTCATAATGGGAATTTTTACCCTGCAAGGCAGGTAAGAAATTCCAGCCTGCCTGCCACTGCCGAAATTCCCACCGGCAACTTAAATCATCTCCCAAAAAGTGTGACTTGCATGGGTGAATAAACCTCTTTGGTGGAAAAAGTTATCTTGCTAGGCAGGCAAGAAATTCCCACCGGTGCTTTAAGTGATTTTTTTCAATAATATAATGGGAATTTTTACCCTGCAAGGCAGTTAAGAAATTCCCGCCTATCTACCACTACCAAAAATCCCATTGCCTTAGACCCATTCATTCCAAAAAGTGTGACTTTCCTAGGAAATGCTTTTTTTGCATGACTTCATCTTTTTTGGTCAGAAGTTTGCCTTCTGAGGTTGATTCCTTCTGGTACCGAGGCCGTAAATGATCTCCATATGCTCCAGGAAATTAAACAGACTAAACAAAACAAGGAATGAACCCAGGGGAATTTAACAAACAAACTACAGAGAAAACAAAAGAAAAACGCAAAAGAAATAAATAAAAGTGAAAAATGTTGCCAGAAGTTGCAGACAATCCTCTGAATTCATCCCTGGTGGAAACCCTATTGAGATGTGTGAATACTTGCATGAAAAACTTCAACAGGATTCAACTGAAGCACAATTTACTTCAAATGGGGCTTTATTTATTTAATAAATAATTAAATAAAAAAATTCCCGCAGACAAAACTTAGCGAAGGGATAAAATGAGTTTCAGTATCTGGGTATTTTTTGAAATTGGCTCATATGATTCACTAGAAATATTTTACATAATAGAGATGACTTCTAGCAATAAAATCATAAAAGACCCATTATTTAAAAAAAAAACAATTTTTTTTAAACATGGGGTAGTCTCATATTTTAGGGTAAAATCTGGAGACACCATACAATATTAGGGTCAATTTCTACAATATAAAGTTGTAATATTCAATGTCAACCCCAAACATCATGGTACTCATATTCAATTTTCCCCAGCGCTTATCCCTTCCACGCTCTTGAGTAACATCACCATCAATGACAGTATCATAAAAACTGTGAGAACCTTGTGCAACATCTAAATCCCATGTAGCTCCACTTCTTGAAGCAAGCATTGAATGGTAACCCCAATATCGATGTATCTCTCATTCACTACTCAACAGGTTTTTCCACTTTCTCTCAAGGGTGATATTGTGTGTATCCTACATCAAATAAAAACAAAGTATTATTAATAATATCATAATAATTGATAGAACAGATAAATAATTTAAAAATATATTTTACAATGAATTTATATAACATACATGTAATAGTTGGACTCCATTGGTGTCCATTGACTTCTACAGAGAAACATATATGTAAGTATGGATATGACCCTCATGCCAAGACTCGCTAGGCTTCTCATAGTCCTCGTGTATTGAAAAATGCTAATATAATATTAATGTATATTGTAATTAAAAAAATAAAACTTAAACACTAACTACTAGAAGCTAATTTAAACTACGATACTTTCAAATAGAGACCATGCTCTAGTGAAGCCCATAGGACTAGTGGGATGTGTGACCTTTTTTCCTTTTTCCAATTGGGCATTTACAACTAGCGTTGTTGACTTGGTTGTATTGAATCACGACTATCCCAATAGTTAAAAATCAACACCATGGATCAGATTTGTACCTAGTAGGACTACAAATAATTTAGAAGTGCAAACTTGATCAACACAACATTTTGAAAAAAGTAAAACTAATTATGAAATGCTTTTATCAACTTCAACTACTTCAAATGTCAGATTCTAAGCTTACTTTATCTTTATTTTTTTCTGCAGTTGTTTTCTATAGTTTTATTTATTGGAAAAACTAATTGTATTGACTTACAGTTTTGGTATTTATAAAAAAAACATGGAAGGTACCTTTCCTATGACAATTTTAGTCTTATGTTAGCAACTTCATAATATACATGAAGCATATATTGTAGAACAATTAATTCATTTTGGTTATGGCCTATATGGTACAAAGTCATATTGGTCAAAACATAGGAACAAATGCATAAATATGATTGTACACCTAGGGTGTCTGATATTGTTCTTCACATTGAGTGATGTAGACACTAAATGACCAAATTTGCATAGTGTAATACTTAACACCAATATAATAATCTCTTCAAGTAGAAATCAGTGGAGAAATCAAAATCTTATTTAAATTTTTCATCTTGCATCTTTCTAAATGGATAAAATATTTCCAATCTTCCATTAGGAGATACTAGAAAAACTTCTCAAAAGAAAAGACTATTGGTATCAGTAATGATTGACTAAAATGAACTAAAATGTTGAATAATAGTAGTTAATCTAATATAGAACAACATGTAAATAAAGTAAATAAATGTAATAAAAAACTATGTAAAATGACCTTAGTAACTAAGCTAATGAAAATAGAAACCTTAATATACAAGAGAAGTATGGAAGTGACTTAGCTAATTTGATGAACTTATGGGACTGTGTTACAGAATAATTGACTAGAGATAATATGAAAGAAAGGAACGAAAATGTAGAGGTCCATGAAAAGGATGGATCATATATGGATTGATTCTAGCTAGAACTCGAGTGCACCTAGGGAAGGATTGGGGTGCCTGCATGTGTACCCTGGTCTACAGATATGGGTGCACTTGGGTCTGTGTAGGAGGTCCAAAAATAAGTTTTACAGGTTCGGATAGGTGGTGTGAAACCCTCATTTAGTTAGTCACATCAAATTCGCTACACTGCACTCAGGTGTCGCTAATAATCCAAGATGAATAGAAGACTTGCAAAAAGACCACAAGAAGTATTAAAAACTTAAAAAAAGAATGCAACTGAATGGGTCAGACTGACCTCGTCTACAACAATAGTGGACTTACTAACTGAGCGTTGCACTACATTTCGAACCCAAATGTAGTTCTAGTGTGTGTGTGAATCATGTGCCCTAGGTGCTCTTGTGTCAATCACACTTTGTGAAGTAGCGAGAAATAAATAGATGTAAAAATGTAGTAGAATTATGGATGGAATAAAATAGAATCCCCTCCAATACTTGTGTGATGCAGATGAACCAGCCTTGTCCCTTTGTGATGGAGCTAAATGTATACAAATGAACTATAAATTCTTTTGATGAATGCAACCCTAGGTGGATGATAATATTGACTAGTGTTTGGTATCCCTCATTATGGTCTCATAACTTTATATTTATAAGGTTGTCTTGATCTAGTTTTGTAATTAACCCCAAAATGGCCGACCACCAAAAAGATAAGAAGCTAAAATAGACTAGAAAGTTCCCAAAAGGTGGCGAGTACAGTTAAAAAAGGATCGGGGGGGGGGCTCTGGTGGGACCATGGCACCCATGGGCATCCCAGTACTAGCCTAAGCGCCCCAATCAAAGCTAAAAAAATGTGAAATGACAAAATCTGATTGGGCATGCGGATGCAAGAAGTCGGGAATGACGAAAGAAAATGAAGTAAGATGGCCAAAATATGGGGGTTAATTAGTCCTTACTTCACTTAAAAACCTTCTAAATAGTTTTATGAGACCGAGACTAAATAATGTCTAAAGTGCATGATTTTATATCTACATTTGCCCCGACTTTTTGTTGGTGAGCAAAAAGCTTGGAAACATAAAGTAAATAGAGATACGTACCTGATAATCCATGTAGAGTGATGTAGAAACGCGCTGAAGGACTAGACAAAGCATGTAATGACAAAAAGATGATGGAGCGTGGAAACTATAGATGAAAATACACAAAAAAAGTGATGAGAGGGAACCTAGGGAGGAAATGTGTGTGTAGTTGCTTATGTGATGTACCTGCATAGTTAGTATGGTGTGTGCTACCGCAAAATGTTGTTGTTGACGTTGTTGTTGCCCCCATTTGATTTCTTATTTCTCATACGACCAGACCTATAAGGAGAAAATGATCAAGTAGTCAAATATATATGTATGTATGTGTAAAAGCGTAATGTAAAAGATGTATGTATATAAGTGTAAAATGCATGTGAATGTAAAATATGTAAAGGAAAAGTGTAAATGGAACATGTGCACCCGATCCATGTTGAGAAAGAGAGTGTAGAAGGATATTCTATACTGTTGGGGTTTTTTGGGCGATCCGAAGCCATAAGCCGAAGAAGTGTAGGGAGGAATTCTGTTGTATCCTCCAACATTTAGCTGCTTCCCTGAATGTGTGTGAAGAGATCTCTGTACATCCTGGTTTTTGGGCAATTCGACTCTACTGGCCGAAGAAGTATAGGAAGGAATTCCATTGTATCCTCCAACCATTAACTACTCCTCATAATGCTAAGGACAACCATGTCCAGTAAAAGCCGCTATGTACAAGGTTCATAGACTGGTATGAACCCACTCGTTATATGTAACCCATAATGCCAAGGGCGGAAAGTACACTGAACTGAACCAATGTAGAAGCATTGTGTAGTATGTAAAACCCCAAATGATTCCCCCCTCTTTGGGGGCACATGCGATGTCGCTGATAGGAGAATGCGGCCCCAAAAGAGGACCAATCGTATGAACTCTGTAACTCTTCCCTACAAGGGGGAAAGGAATGAGCTTGGTAGAAACTGAGGCACGCACAAACAAGAGGTTAGCTAAAGACTAGTGTTAGTACAAACAAGCATGCATGTAGAAAGCAATGTGTAAGCTACCAAACAATATAGTAATGTAAACTCACAAGAAGACAAAGTATACCACCAAAGTGGGTTATAAACATGGGACACCACTCATGATGTCACAAGACATGTAAGGCCATAATGGCCACATACGACAAACAAGTGTGCACACCAAACATAGGGCAAGACCTGCATACAAGAACAAAATAATAACATACAACATAAAAAACAAGTATGGGAGCAAATATCCTTGCATAACAAATGTTACACATGAAGCACTCATTAGCATGTTAGAAAGATAACCAGTATTTCAAAAACGTGTATAAGCAAGGAATATAAAGTGTTAAGTACAAAATGAAAAAATAACACATGTGAGTGACGAATGTGGATGCCCCCAACGACCAATGTAGGAAGGGTAGAAGATGAGCATCCATGCTACGTGTAAGATACGTGTATCTGCAATCACAACTAGAAAAAGACATAAATGTGCTTGTGTGGATGATATAGATAAATGATATACAAGTAATCTAACTAGCATGTGTAATAAAGAGACCATGAACAAACAAAAGTAAGTAAGAGTAAAAAAAACCATAATATGCAGTATGTTGTGGATGGATGGAATGGAATGCAAAGCGGAGTGATAGGAGCCACGTGCCCCCTGAGTGAATGGAAATTTATGCAGTGAGGTTCAGTTGGTTTTCCCCCTCAGTAGTCAAGAATGAACCATAAATGAGAGTGCGTCATCAGGAAGTGATTGAAGTGTGTGTTGCATCTAACACGTTATGATGAGTGTGTATGTGTATTGGTAAAATGTGGCCTAATGTGCGTGAACCTTATAGCCGAAGCGTATATCACAACAAGATGATCGAAAGAGTGATGATGTAGCCTAAAGTGTATATCACTACAAGATGAGTAGAGGGAGTGGTGATGTAGCCTAAAGCTTATACCACTGCAAGATGATAGAATAGGTGACCATTTAGCCTATAGTGTATGTCACTATCCTAGTAATGTTGCATTATGGAAGGGTGAATGATGAATGTGTAAGTATCATAAGGTCCATTTGATTTGTAAACCCTTGGCAATCTATTATGGACCAAGGAACTAAAATGTGTCATAAGGTAGTGAGTGTAGCACGTAAAAGACAATGTAGTATGTGTGATAATAAGTGACAACCAAATGACATGTATGATGCATAACTATGCATTGTGTAGAATGTAATACAATATGTGTAGATAACCTAAATGCATGTTATGTAAGATGCAGAGGGTGTAATGTGAGTGGCGTAGATAATAAAAGTGTATGTATAGAGTGTGTATGATATGTAAATGTGCAATGATCGAAATGGTGTAGTCTAGATGTAATATGTATGATGTAAGATGTATAGCACGAGATGTGCAGTAAAATGCAATGTGTAATTCATATAGTGTAGTGTGTGTGGTTCATGTGTAGTAATCCCTCAGTAGTCAAGTGTGAACCAAAGCACAAAAGTGTGTCATTAGGTAATGATTGACATTAGAGCATGTAATGAGTATGCCTATGCTAGTAGATAAATGTATGAGAATGTAAAGATGAGATATGCATAGATGCTAAGATGAGTTGGGTGAAGTTATTAGATGCTATTCCACCCAAGCTTACATGAATTAAATGAACTAACCAATGACAATGAAGGATGAAGGTCCTTCATCCGATGTATGTGGTGGTGAAAGCATATGATTATGTGCTAATAGTGGTGGTATAGTAGAAAACCAATGTGCTGCTGAATGAATTCTATGTGCATGTACTAGATGAATATATGATGAATATCACGACGTAACAAAATGTGTCTGTGACGGAGATCTACGTGATGTTGATTGTGAAGATGATGAAGACCAACAAGGAATAAACTGACATAGTGACCTATGTTGAGATGCGGTAACTGTCCTAGGAATGGGCCTATACATATGTGTAGGGATAGTGGAATGATGTAGTCATGTATACGATGCTCGATTAGGTGAGCTATGAGTAGATTGTGCTTTGAGAAACAAAGAATGTGATGTGCGAGAAGAAGTAGATGATGTGTTAGCTACTGTGCGAGAAGATGACAACCATGGAATAGATGGAGGGACGCCATCAATAGAAATGAATTGTTGGTTGTAAATAAATTTGAGACCCAAATGATTCATAGAAATAATAGATTGATAGCAAAAAATCCAATTGAGGCCGATAATCATGTTGCATCCATCAATTGTGTTTCCAATGAGGAAAGGCACAAACAAAGTAAGAGGACCAACCGTAACATGTAATTTGACAACACCAAAAGGTTTGTTGAAAGGGTAATCAATTTGTGATGGCGAATAACCAATAGCATTAAGAAGTGAAATAGAACATGCACTAATGGGCCATGATGGGTCAACATTAGCATTGTTAATGGAGGTCGAGCCAATAGATGCATTGATATGTAAATGATGAGATGTGAAATGTACACGATGATCAACATTGGAGAAAGAAATGATAGGTGGAAAAAATCAGTGTTTACAACTAAGAAATCTAGAGCTCTTGATGCAATAGGAGACATTGTGTGCGAGACATAATTAGAAAATGAATCAGTCATTTTTGTGTTATGTTTCGGTAATGGGCTATTAAAGATCTCGGGTTTATGATTTTCATTAATAGGTGTAGATGTTGTGGATTCCGAAAGCTCAATTTGACCATTGTCAAGTAAATCCTGAATGAGATGTCATAGTCTAAAACAATGATCAGTGGTGTGTTCGATGCATTGATGATAATCACAATAAGAGTGTTCATCAAAATTGTGACCTTTTGGCTGAGATGGATCTATAAGAGGAGATGGTAACGTAATAAGATTACTATCGATTAGTTATGGTAGCAGAACACCTAAAGGTATAATAATCTTAGTAAAAGGACGTCAATATGGTTGCAATTGAAGCTCATTATGAGTAGATATTGTGTTTATAGTAGTTTTTCCATCTGTGGGTTTAGTCGCGGTAGGTTTAAATGTTGGCTTACCCTAAAAACGTGTGGATGATGGTGTTTTCTCTTGTTACTTAAGTTTTCCTATTGCCAGGAGTTTAGTCTCATGAAGCTTGAGAGTTTGAAAAAGTAGATCAAACGAAGGAGAGATCTCAAAGAGAACACTCTCTTAAAGAGGTGCCAGGAGAATTTGAATGAGTAAGCCCTGAAGCTCGGAATCTATAAGTATGTTAGACAACTTAGCTAAATTGTTTTTTTAATCACAAGACATAATCAAAGAAGTATTCGTAAGACCCTTAATTGAGCTATGAAAGTTGAGCGTAGGAGATCTTAGAGCCAATGTTGATAGAGAAATGCATCAGCCAGATGCGTGAAAGAATCTACCGAATGTACAGGTAGGTCATAAAACCAACGCATCACATAGTCTTGCAAACTACGAGGGAAAATATTAGCTAGTATAGTGTGATCGTCCGCATAGTAAAGGAATGCTACATGAAATGCTCAGAGATGCTCTTATGGGTTCCCATGGCCTTTAAAGATAGGTAGCCTAGGAGCAATGAAATTAGGTGGCAATGGACATGTTGATATGGTAGGCATGAAAGAAGTATGCAACAATACTAGAGAGTCTAAAGATGGTGTTGTGTGTGAGGTAGCTAGTTGAAGTTGACAAATTTGGATTTGCAAGTCTTGATATAAAGAGGTCAAATCTGGAGAATTTGAAGAAGAACTGAGGTGCAGATGAGGAGTACCATGGTGAATGGTGGGAGCGATGGTTGTAGTTATGGGAGCACAAACATACGTAGGCGGAGTAGAGACCATGGGATCAGAAGAAATAACTACATAAGTTGAAGCACCACGAGCTCTCTTAGCGGAGATTAGAGCATGCAAGACATGAGGTAGATGATTAGGGTTTTCACGCAACACTTGGCGAAAGTCAGTAATAGCGTTAAGTTGATCTTGGTCAACATTGGTATCTTCATCATATGACTTCTCACTATCAGTGGTTTTTATCTCGTGGAGAGGGACGCAATGGGAATGATCTGGAGGGTTATCAGCCATAGATGTAGTTATATTAGTCATTGTCCTAGAAGTACGATGCTCATCTGAAGGGGGCTCACAATATTGAAGGGATCCAAAATGACCGCTATGGGTAACAGGCATAAAATGAAATAAATGTGAAGTAATCCCTAAAATGATAAGAAATGAATGAATATCCTATAAGTGTGGATATCGGGTCAGGTTCACCAAAATGATTAACTAAAATGTGGAATAATAGTAGTTAATCTAATCTAGAACAACATGTAAATACAATAAATAAATGTAATAAAAAACTATGGAAAATGACCCAAAACCCACTAATACAGTGTGTAAGAAGAAGGCATAAAACCATTAAACCACCCAATCACCGGATCCTGTGATAAATTTTGATAGTATTCCTCCACTTCAAGGTTCTCGATGATTAATGAAGGAATATCCACAACCCTATCAAATAGGTAGGCTTGATTTCTTGGTGGCTATTTATATGGGAATATGTTGCCTCAATTTTCTAGAATATATTTGAATGAGGTTGTCTTATGGGGTTGATCTAATCCTCAGTTACTTGTAGCACCACCCTAATCATTCCTAGTAAACTCTTTGCCTTTCCCTCCAACCTTAGACATAGCCAAGAATGATTTTGGAACCCTAGGGTAAGGGTTCAAGTCTTCTGCACTCTTTTCCCCACCTCCATCACCCGGTGTTCTTCCACATGCCCATATGCCACAACCCTGAGACTTAGGTCACTGCCCACTTGTTAAACTACATTTCAGAACCCCTTTCGAAGTTCTGGTGCCTGTCGCGATGTACTGTGAATCCAATTTCACCCTTAGGTTCATCATTTTTGCCAGTTGTAATTCATGTCCATTCAACAAGTATAATATACAATATAACTTCTTCATCGATCAATACATGAAGCATAGTGATATTTTAGAGCCAAGGTTAGCAACTAGATAAATGCATGAGATAGGCATCATGTTACCTCAGATGCGTGATAAGATGGACTACGGGCGCAAAATGTATAGGTAGGTCATAGAAATAACACATCTTATAGTCTTGCAAAACTGACAAGGGAAGATGGATGAGTTAGATATAGTGTGATCATCTGTCATAGTCAATGCGATGCTACATGAAATGCTTGGAGATTATCTTCCTGGGTAACATATGGCCTTTAAATATAGGTAGCTTAGGAGAGATGCAAAGTAAGGGTGGCAATGGACACAGCAGATATGGTAGGCGCAGAAAGGACTAGTACATCAATGAATATAGAAAATGTCTAAAGATGGTGATGTGCTTGAAGTAGCTGAGCTGAAGCTGAAATAATTTGGGTAAAATAAAGGTTACCTGGTCTAGGTCAAAGACGGTCTAGAATTTGGATAGGTAGGTCGAAGAGGAACCCAAGAGGGTGTATATGGATTGTAAGTTGACTAGGGTAAACCTGGTAGGAGTGGTGGTTATAGCAAAATGAGATGCAATAGAGGCTTGTATAGTCAGGTGGGGTAGAGAACCATATGAGTAGAAGGAGCTCCAAAAACTAGCAAAATTTGAATGACATAGACGAGTCCTCTTAGTAGTAATTAGAACATGGGCCAAGACATAAAGGAGATGAGTAGAGTTTTCATGTAGGATAATTTTCAGAAAGTGAAGTAGGTAGCATTTAGTTGATCCTGGTTGATCTTGGTCAAGCTTCATCGATAGGAGCTTACATAGTATCTGATGCTTTTATTTCATGGAGGTTGGAATCACAGTTGCAGAATGATCTAAGGTCGACGATTATCTGACCATAGATTTACGTTGTATGTAGCCATTGAACGAGATAAGGTGCAAGGATGAGTAGATGAATGAAAGCTCACAATATTGGAGGGACCCATAAACTAGAATACTACAGGTAACGGGCATAATTTGTGAAAGTTGACGAAGCTGATTTGTAACCTGTAAAAGGTTCAGACAAAATCATTAACTAAAGATGATTGGATATAAATTTAGTTCATATAAAGCTAGGACACAGAGATGCCGATAAGTCTAACGAATAGATGATCATGTAGTGAAATAAGCACGTATGGAAAGTGATGTTCAGGACAACTAATCTAATGAAAATATAGGAACCCTAATCATGCAAGAAGAGTAAAGTTCACAGGTCGACTTAGCTGATTTGGAGGCTGATCAGAACTATGTCATCTGATGATTTTTGACTAGAGAAAAGAAAAGCTTTAGGAGATCGCCTGCGACCGAGGTCTAGAAAGATGCAGATTACGGGGAAAGTTTCCCTAAGTGGACTAGGGCATTTTGGGATTTTGGATCAGGGTGCCTTATTATGTGTTTTGGTTGAATGCCCTAAAGTTTGTAGGCGGGATTAGATTGCTTAAGAACCAAATTATGTAGGTAGTTAGGGCATAAAAATAGATGGGATGAATCCATCGTTAGAAAAAGTCACGTGTGATTCGGTGCATTGTAGGCTAGATGTCATCCTAAATAGAAGGTCCATGATGAAGCAAAAGAATGGGTATTAACCCCAATTAACAAGTATCAAACCCTAATTAATTTTAATAAAAATGTAATATGAAGGGGTCATACTATCCTCAATGGCCACAATGGTAAGATATTACTAACTAAGCACTACACTATATTGCAAACCCAAATGTAGTTCTGAGTAATGTTAATGAGAATTGGATGGACATTTAATTAGATAAAGGGGACGAATTAAACAAATATGTGCGCACGAGAAATCAAGGGTATGGATACTGAATTTAGGTGTCTACAGAGCAATAACTAGATGTAAAAATGTAGTAGAATGGTGGATGGAATATAATAGAATTCCCTCCTATGCTAGTGTGATGCAGATGAACCAACCTTGTCCTTTGTGATAGAGCTAAATCAATGCAAATGATTTCCCAATGCTTTAGATGAATGCAACCCTAGGTGGATGATAGCAGTGACTAGTGCTTGGTCTCTCATTATGGTCTCATAACTTTATATTTATAGGGTTCTTTTGATCTAATTTCATATTTAACCCCGAAATGGCTAACCATTAAAAAGATAAGAAGTTAAAATGGCTAAAAAGTGCCCAAAAAGTGGTGGGAAAGTTACAAAAGAATCGAGGTGCCCCTGGTGGGACCAGGGTGCCTATGGGTGCCCCAGTCAAAGATAAAATAATGCGAAATGACAAAATTTGACTGGGCATATAGGTACAAGAGGTCGGGAATGACGAAAGAAAATAAAGTGAGAAGGCCAAAAGACGGGGGTTAATTAGTACTTTCTTCACTAAAAAACCTTCTAAATAGTAGTATGAAACTGGGATTAAATAATGTCTAAAGTGCATGATTTTGTGACTACATATGTCTATGATTTGTTAATCTTATCATTGTCTAGCATTGTCTCTGTATACTTCATAATTATAATGTGGACCAATGTCTCTCATTGGTTTAAAATCAATATGTAGAAATTTTATAAGCCTATATTTTCTACAACATTAACCATCTCTAGGAAAATTATGGTTCACTAACTCCACACATTTACCTGTGTCCTAAATAGAAAATTCATCGTATGTAATTACTTATGGTACAATGTAATCTTTGCCACATAGTTTAGTGGATTATTTATTGTTGTGATCCCCGACGTCACGTCCATACCATTATGTATTTTGTAGAGTGAGTTAGAAACAATTCAGGTAGGTTAGTAAGTTGTTGGAGCTTCCCCCATACACAAGATAGGAGAGGCTATAGCCTCATTGACCGTATGGGTGCTTGTAATATGAAGTTTGAGATTTAAATATTGAAAATCATCTGTGTTAACAATTCTCTCTGTTATCTCAACAAAATCTGCTGCATACTCTTCATCTAGTATCAAAGAAGGTACAAGAAAAGGATTTATTCATCTGATTTCTTGCTGCCATTTTTCTGCTTTTGATTGAGTGCCCAACCTTGAGAAGAAAGGAGGATGTGTTTTCTACCATGGTAGGAAAAAGACTATAATAGAGCTTTGCAATCGAGAAACGACCCAAAACAGTCTCGTCAACATACATATTGTCTCCCTATACACATTCATATATGGTTTTATTGACAGTTGGCTCAAAATTCACGTCATTGAATATTTTGACAGTAATCGCCAATGATTCTGCCAATCACCAATGATTATAAAAATTGTCTACGATTCTACTTCAATCACCAGCGATCCTCTCTTATCACCAATGATCACTATGGTAAACAAGACAATGAGTTTATTTTTAGCTTTCTAAATAAGTATTTCTATTTTTCAATGGATATGTCAGTTCCTTAAATAAACTCAATGGTTTAAACTTCCATGCCTGGAAAGTCAAAATCCAAATGCAATTAATGAATAAAAATTTATGGAGAATTGTGAATGGTCAAGAACCAGCTCCATCATATCAAATTAAATTAACAGATTGGCAAAATAGGGATGATAAATCCAAATCCATTATTGGCTTGGATCTTTCAGATTCTGAGTTACATTATGTTGATCTAGAAAAACCATCTCATGAAATGTGGGAAAATTTAAACAAGTTATTTGGAGCAAAGGCAATTAATGCTAAATTTTATTTAAAACTCCAATTGTTTAGATTTAAAATGAATGATGGGGCTACCATGTCTAGTCATATCAATGATTTTAGATCTCTCACTAGACAATTAGCAGAAGTTAAAGCTACAATTGATAATGAGGATGCAAAAGCTATATTGTTGAATAACTCACCTTTCAAATATAACAATGTGATTTTTACTCTTGGAAAATTTCCTTCATAATCATTGGAAGATATGATATCAACTCTTCTACCTGAAGAAAAAAGAACCAAAGAAGAGGCAAAAGAGGAAACTACAATGTATGTAAAAAGGAAATACAATTCTCTAAAAATAAAGAAGAAAGGGAATGCTTCCACTATAAGAAAAAGGGATATACCTATTCATTTTGTAGAGTTCAAGCTCAAGGTATACTTAGTGGAAAACTCAAGGAAAATGAGGCCAATATAGTTACTGAAGAAGAATCAGAGAATGAAGAAGAACAAGTAAATGAGGACAATGGTTTTGAAGACTTCTTGTACTGAACAGCTTGACTTCGGAGGACGGAGGAAAACGAAGGTTGGAGGTCAATCAACAACCTCTCGCCAATCGTTAATGACAGGGCTGCATCAAAGGTTTGGTGGCACATTTTGTTTCAGTTGTGTCTTTGCTTCTAGTTGTGTGTGGTGTGTTCCAGTTGTGCAATGTTCATGTTTGAATAAGTGGAAATTTCACATTGAGGGGGGAACATGATCCAATGTTCTATTTTTTCAGTCTTCAAGTTGTACTATGTGAGTAGATTTTCCTATGTTATTCCATGTAGTGAGATATTGATGAAGGTTGATAATAGTACTTGGCACATCATGATGTGGTTGTAGGTAAACCACTTGAAAACCTTCATTTGTGGTTTGTGGTAAACCAATTACAAAACCACCATTCTTGGTTCTTGGTAAACCATTTGCAAAACCCTCACCTTTTGGTCTGTGGTACTCCAAATGTAAAACCACCATTCTCAATTTGTGGTCAACCATTTGTAAAACCATCCTTTAGGTTTGTGATCATCCTGTGAAAATCACCAGATCATGAGCAGGTGCACTAAGGGGGGGAATGTTAGGAAAACTATGGTTAGTGTTCCACATTGTATGTGTGTAAATAATAATTACGTATGTAATTATTATGGTAAATGTAATGTTAGTAAATTGTTATTGTTCTTTAAATACAATATCACCCATATTACCGTGTTTAGTGCCACAACAAATGTAGTGAGGCAACATGATTTGTTAAGTAGTTAAGGGATGCACTTTATAGTGTAGATATAAATCCTCATGTCCATTATATGACACATTGACCATGCCCACCAATACTGACGGGCTAAAACCATATGCGCATGCACATAATGATGTGCACATAAACATCCACAACTCTAAAAATACTTTCTAAATGACATGTAAAGCTTGACTGTAAGCTTGTTGTGTTGCATCATTTTGTGTTGAATTATATAGTAAACAAGTCACTTATGACATTGAAAGCTAGGTTGTACTTGAAGACAAGAAATATCGATATATGTTGACAAAGATATCTAATGCTGTTGAAATTGAGAATCATGTGAAGATTGCATACATCAAATTCTTTACAAAAATAATTGTTGGTTGTGACATTTGTGCACAAGGGACATGCCACATGCTTCAAAAATTTCCTATGTTTGTATGTAGCCACACATTTGTTACCCATTCTATTAGTAAAAATGTATTAGATCATGTGTTTCTAAACACAAAGGAGGGTTCCCAAATACCTTACTTCATCGATGCTTATATGAAACACCCATCTCTTTTTGAAACATTACCCCTTATTGAAGTTGTTAGAACACAATCTTTTGTTCGTAAAAGAAAATCATGTATGTGGGGAAAATGTAAGTCTCCAACAATTATTTGTCTTTCTACATTATTATAGCATATCGTCTTGTGATCCACCTTCATACAAACACTTTTATGGTTTGAAATAATTGCTTTACAAACATTTTCGCTATATACAAATAAACATTGGCGTAAGTAAAGAACACATTGCGGTAATTGGGAACAAATAAAAAAATCCTACCATGCATGGTATATTGGAAGAACTCGTATAGATCCTGGATGCATTTCTACAATAGATAATAACGATAATGTCATACAAGGAGAATCCCAAATGGAAATGCAACTAAAAGAATGGGAACTACTTTCTCAGATGCACCCATCAAGGTCCACAAAAATTAATGCATTTGACATGCTAGGTCATTGGGACTTCGATATTGTCAATGATTGGTTGTAACATGGCTTGACAAACAACTTACATAATACTTCACAATTCATAGAATTTACTGACACCAAAACTCAAATTGAACATGATACTTGCTCAAACCAACCACAATCAATGTTTTTATTTGTTGAACAAAAATTAGCCTACAAAATTATCATAAGCATGCTTTCAAATAAGGACACCTCCTGCAGCTAAAGATGATTATTCAAAGTACAATTGGTACAAGAAAGTCTTACTTGATTAGTTGCATCGAAAACACATTTTGAGCACTCCCAAGTAGAAGAAAGTCTTCCCATCTTCTCCTTGATTTGAATAATCCCTCACAGAATCGCAACAGTAGAAACTAATATGCAGAAATTATTACAGATCTCAAATAAAATTGTAGAATAAAATAACACAACACAAAGAGACAATATTTAACGTGGTTCACCCAATTTGGGCTACGTCCACCAAGAATCACTTGCTCAGATTTTATTACAAGCCACCGCTCTCTCAATACAATACCCAGATCCGTTTGGAGCTATGCTCAACAAACTCTACAGAATTCACAGCCGAATTCAAAGCACATCTGCAATGTTCTTCATATTATCTATCATATGCATAAAACCATATAAATAGACAACTGCTTAAGCAGTTTTACAAAACCGTGGGTATCAAAACCATGGACAAAACCTGTCCCATAAACCTATGGGTCAAAAATATCGCCCATATGAGAAGAGCACGTTTCCCGATATGTCGGGTGCATTTTTTCGAGGCCAAAAAAAATTTACGCCTAAATTTTTTTTTTGGGGGGCTGCGCCCCCGAAATTCAGGGGCTGTGCCCCTCGAAGGACCCCCGCTCGGGGCCCGGCCCGGCCCCGAACCCCAGCGAGGATACATGAAAAGTGTACAGTACTCTTAGTGTACAGTCTTCAACACTTTCACACATGAAAACAGGCTCCACAACCTAACAATCTCCCACTTGGAGACTAGTTTTCCTCTGAGCAAGCTTCTCAACCCTTCACTAGTTTCTGTGAAGACCAACCAAAGCTGAACACAACTTCAATTTTTCCCTTGTGACCACCTTGGTCATCATGTCTGCAGGATTCTGACTGGTATGAATCTTCTCCAACTTCAACTTCTCTTCCTCCAAAGCTGTCCTGATGAAATGGTACCTTAACTGTATATGCTTTGTCCTAGAGTGGAAAGCAGAGTTCTTAGCTAGGTGTATAGCACTCTGACTATCACTATGCAACTTTCCTTCCTCTTGCTTATGCCCCAACTCCTCAAGTAATTGTTGTAACCAAATCATTTCCTTGCTTGCCTCTGTGGCAGCAACATACTCAGCCTCCGTGGTTGACAAAGCCACCAACTTCTGTAGTCGTGAAATCCAGCTTACTGCTGTTCCACCTACAGTGTAAACATAACCTGTTGTGCTCCTCCTGCTGTCTACATCTCCAGCCATATCTGAATCTACATAACCACACAAAATGGTGTTTGATCCACTGTAGCACAAAACTATCCCCATGGTCCCTCTCAAATACCGAAGGATCCACTTTACTGCCTGCCAATGATCTCTACCTGGATCACTCATAAATCTACTCACCGCTCCCACTGCATGGGCAATATCAGGCCTAGTGCACACCATGGCATACATCAAACTACCAACTACTGATGAGTAAGGTACCTTGGACATTTGGTTTCTCTCCTGCTCTGTCTTGGGACACTACTCCTTTGATAACTTGAAATGGCCTGCCAAAGGAGTCCCAACCGGTTTAGCATCCTGCATATTAAACCTCTCCAAGACTTTCTTAATGTACTCTTCCTGAGATAAAGTCAGCTTCTGTTCCTTCCTATCCTGAGATATCCTCATACCAAGGATTTGTTTGGCTGCCCCCAAATCCTTCATAGCAAAGGATTCACTTAGCTGCTTCTTGAGTACTTTTATTTCTTGCATGTTTTTACCTGCAACCAACATGTCATCCACATACAGACAAAGGATAATATAACTGCCATCCTCAAATTTCTTTGTATACACGCAATGGTCAGAATGACATCTAATATAACCTTGCTCCATCATGAAGCTATCAAATTTCTTATACCATTGACGTGGAGCTTGTTTCAAGCCATACAAGCTCTTCTTCAGTTTGCACACCATCTCCTCTTTACCTTTGACCTCATAGCCCTCTGGTTGCTGCATATATAGTTCCTCCTCCAAATCACCATGGAGAAATGCAGTCTTTACATCAAGCTGTTCTAAGTGCAAGTCTTCTGCTGCAACTATTCCTAGAACAGTTCTAATAGAAGTCATTTTTACTACAGGAGAAAAAATCTCATCAAAATCTATACCTTTTTTCTGTGCAAACCCCTTGACCACCAACCGGGCCTTGTATCTTTTCTTGCCTCCTTCTTCCTCTTTGACTCTGAACACCCACTTGTTCTGTAATGCTCTTTTTCCTTCGGGTAGCTTTACCAAATCCCATGTCTGGTTCTCCATGAGAGCCTGATGCTCCTCATCCATGGCTTGCTCCCACTTCTTCCTGGCATCTACCTGCATTGCTTCATCAAAGCTCTCTGGTTCTCCACTATCAGTGAGTAATAAATAATAAAGAGAAGGAGAAAAACGTTCAGGTTCTCTTCTTACCCTAGAAGACCTCCTCAATATAGGAGTTTGGGGTTCCTGTTGAGGAGGTTCCTGAACTGATTCATGTGTCACTTTTCCATCTGGAAGATCCTCTACCGCTGCATATTCTTTCTTGGATTCTTCCCTGTTTTCCTGCAACTGTTGCTTATACATGACTTTCTCATTAAAGACCACATCCCTAGACCAAATGATTTTCTTGTCCTTAATACTCCAACATTTATATCCAAAGTCATCACCACCATAACCAATGAAAGTACATTTTTCTGATTTAGCCTCTAGCTTGGTCCTATCATCCTTGTCTATATGAACAAACACCTCACATCCAAAGACTCTAAGAAATGAATAATCAACTTTCTTACCATACCAAGCCTCCTCAGGTATGCCTCCATCCAAGGCACTTGAGGGTCCTCTGTTTATCAAGTACACAGCTGTGCTCACCGCTTCTGCCCAAAAAGAAAGAGGCAGTCCTGCATGTAACCTCATGCTCCTAGCACGTTCCATTATTGTTCTGTTCATCCTTTCTGATACCCCATTCTGCTGCGGAGTTCCTGGAACCATCTTTTGCCTGCGGATTCCATTCTTAGAACAGTAATCATCAAATTCATTGCTGCAATACTCCCCTCCATTATCTAACCTGAGACATTTTAGCTTAAGACCTCTTTCATTCTCTACCAAGGCTTTCCATTTAACAAAAGTGTCAAATACATCAGATTTGTTCTAATACAATAAACCCAAACTTTCCTTGTTGCATCATCAATAAAAGTAACATAATAACTTGAACCCCCAAGAGATGATACCTGAGTTGGCCCCCACACATCAGAATGCACCAGCTCTAACTTACTCTCTTTCTTTGTAGGTCCAACCTTGAGAAACCTTACTCGCTTTTGTTTCCCATATATGCAGTCCTCACAGAACTCCAAACCTATTTCTGTATATCCAGGAAAATCCTTCTTTATGATCTCCATGCCCTTATGGCTCATATGACCGAGCCTATAGTGCCATAATGTTGTATCTACTTCTGAAGCCACAAGATTACAAACATTAGTGCTATAAGTGGTTAAATACAAGGTTCCAACCTTCTTACCTCTTGCCACCACAAGAGCACCCTTGGTAACCTTCCAAGAGTCTGCTGTAAATATCACAGTACAACCATCACTTCCCAACTGCCCTGCCAATATCAAATTTCGTCTTAATGTAGGCACATGTCTGACATCCTTCAATAGCCAAGTATTCCCATTCTGCATCTTAACCTGAACAGAACCTTTTCCAACTATGCTGCAAGGCTCATCATCACCAAGAAAAACATGCCCAAAATCTCCTTGAACATAATCAACAAAATAATGCCTATGTGGAGAAGCATGGAAAGAAGCCCCTGAATCTAAAACCCAAGATTCAGTAATATTGTGCAAAGAAAGAATCAAAGCATCCTGACATACATTACCCATTGCCACATTTGCCTCCTTGTTTTCTTCCTGTTGTTTCTTCTTATCCCGAAGCTCCCAACAGTCCTTCTTTGCATGCCCAGGCTTTCCACAATTCCAGCATACAATCTTGTTCTTGGATTTTGACCTTGCCCGATCTTTTGATTTTCCATGGTTTCCTCTATTCTTCTGTCTCCCTCTAGTTTCCACTGTCAAAGCATTCCCTGAAGTAGAAGATTCCCCAGAGCTTTTTCTTCGCATTTCCTCGCTTAGAATCACCCCTACAACATCCTCAAACTTCAACTTCGAGTTAGCTGGAACCGAGTTACTTACCGCCATTACCAGGCTATTCCAACTCTCAGGTAAAGAGCACAGAATTAATAAAGCCCTAACTTCTTCATCAAATTCTATTGTAACCGAAGCTAGCATATTCACAACCGTATTGAAATCATTTAAATGATCTGCTACTGAACTATTCTCAGACATCTTCATATTAAACAACTTTTTCATTAAAAATATCTTGTTAGAGGCAGAGGGTTTTTCATACAACTTCCCTAATGCATCCATTAGATCTTTTGTAGTCTTTTCCTTTGAAACATTAAATAATACCGAAGATGCAAGACACAGCCGGATTGTCCCAAGTGCCTTCCTATCCAACAAATCCCATTCCACATCTGTCATACTCGAGGGTTTGTTCACCTTCTCAGACAACGGAGTATAAAGATCCTTCTGATAAAGGTAATCTTCCATCTGCATCTTCCAAAGACTGAAATTCTGCCCGTTGAATTTATCAACCCTAGATCTTCCATCATCTGCCATAGCTCCCACTCAAGCTAAAAACTTTCCCTATGATTCAACACTTCAGCAAACCAAACCAGGCTCTGATACCAATTGTTAGGAAATAAGAGATAAAATATGCGGAATAATCCCTCACAGAATCGCAACAGTAGAAACTAATATGCAGAAATTATTACAGATCTCAAATAAAATTGCAGAATAAAATAACACAACACAAAGAGACAATATTTAATGTGGTTCACCCAATTTGGGCTACGTCCACCAAGAATCACTTGCTCAGATTTTATTACAAGCCACCGCTCTCTCAATACAATACCCAGATCCGTTTGGAGCTATGCTCAACAAACTCTACAGAATTCACAGCCGAATTCAAAGCACATCTGCAATGTTCTTCATACCTCTATCATATGCATAAAACCATATAAATAGACAACTGCTTAAGCAGTTTTACAAAACCGTGGGTATCAAAACCATGGGCAAAACCTGTCCCATAAACCTATGGGTCAAAAATCTCACCCATATGAGAAGAGCACGTTTCCCGATATGTCGGGTGCATTTTTTTTTTACGCCTAATTTTTTTTTTCGGGGCTGCGCCCCTACGGCGAGGATACATGAAAAGTGTACAGTACTTATTTAAGTTCACATTGTGAAACCAACATTCATCTCAACATAATGAACAAGAGATTTTGGGGGTTGCTCAAGATATATTTGTAGGAAAACATTCAAGGGAATAAAATCCCACCAAAAACATACCGATGTAGCTTGGAAAATCATTTTCAGTGTAAATTTCACAATGATAAACATTTGCATTTATAACATTGAACAATTTTCTCCAATAAGTTTAGTCAACTGCTACATAAGAATTAGCAATTCAAACTTGCATAGAATCTTCAACATCCAAAAATTAAGAATTGACAATTCAGGACTAAAATCTTATAATTTAACAACATACATATGTATCAAGGAAGCATAAAATCCTTGTAAGGCTTTAAGCATCCACATCGAACAATTCTAGTAACACCGCAACAATGTAGATGTTGATAGTCTTACATCTTCCTGTTGTCAATCTAAAGCAAAAAAATATGATCAATTCATCTCAACTTCTCTTATTGAAACTCTCAATGATCACTGAACAAAGTACCTCAATTAAATATTCTTGTGCAGAAAATTTTATCAAGACTCTAGTCTCATATGCACCTCACAAACATCTTCTCTCATGTCTGCAAACATCTTTAGTCAGTGGAGCCCTCAACCAATTAGATTCACTTTTATTTTCATACCCACTGCTTAGAATCAAAACCCAATGACTACACAAAATCATATTTTGTAGCTATCTATTTCAAAAAACATACTTTCAAATGGTATCTTGAATCATCAACCTTGCAGAAAATTTGCCAATACCCCCTGTCAGACACTATAGAGGGTCATCGAATCAAATTTTGATCAAAAAGACAATTTATAATTCAATTCATCCAAAACAAGGTATGACACTAAATAAGGCAACAATAGACCTTGACAACAACTAACATAAGGATTAAAATTTGTAACGATGTCAAGAATTCACTTATTGAACACAATTGTAATCTCTCCTGGGAAGCCCTATCAAGGGAGAAATGCACGCATTGAAATAAGAGAATTATCTTAAACACAAGGCATTGTAATTCAAGTTAAAATGTGATTTCATGACCAAGGTTCTACTTCAAGTTAACTTCCTCTACAATTTTCAAAACTTAGTCAGAAAGCACTTAATTTCTATAATCATCATCTTTTATGGAAGATAAAACACCAATATTCAACAAGGTATATATCTACTTCTACAAGTTATGACTTTACAAAATCTTTATCCTTTCCAACGTTCCAAACTACAAATTATACTTCAATTGCTATGTTATCACACTAATGGATTTTTTCTTCTATAATTGATGGCGATCACTAGATCAACTCACTCTTCTTCAATTTCCTCTCTCAAACTCATCACTCAATAAAATTGCTCGAAACCACTTCAAAAGGCTACATTTGTATTATAAGTCAGGTTTCCTTGTTTAAATGTGCTGTCAACTTCATGGTACAAGCAGAATGGTTGATGTATTACGCGCAACATAAGTATTCACGAAGCAACCTTCCATCTTCTCATTGAAAACACTAATTTTCTCATGTTTTCTATCGACCTTAACTGCTAGTAACCTGGCTTCATAGTTTCTTTCTGTCTTTTCAAAAACTCCTTCTTTTCTGCCATGTTTTTACACAGTTTTATTTATCTGGGAAAACCAGCTCTATCTTACACTTTTTTTTACTGTGAATGATACAATCTTCCATTTAGTATTTAGATAATTTTCATCAAACAAATAAACTTTAGGATCATCTCATATTTGCCGACCATGAAGCATCAAGACCGCAAAAATCTTGAAGCTTCTTTGAAACTCCATCAGAACAGAGATCAATAAATGTACTTATAACAAATTGCAAGGCGCTTTTCCCAGGCGGTTGTCAGCGAATGCGGGAAGGTGCTTGAAACTTAAAGCCACATTTTGGACTCTTCTCTTAAGCTACTCAATACTCGTACAAGGGATAAAATTAATCTTCTCTTGCGATGAGAAAAGTCTTGCAATGGGATCATTGTTAAACAAGGCCCAATTTCTTGATTTCCATGAAACAAGATTTTCAGTTTTTTTCAATATTAACTGCACTGTACAATGAGCCGATGAGAAAATTATTCTCTTGAATATGAGCAACCCTCATAAGGGTGGCCTCTGTATGACATTTGTGACTGAACTTAAACTGTGAATCCAAATCCACTCTGTGAGTGCGAGGGAAAGTCCAAATGAGATTTGTGAAATAATCTTAAGAACAAACGGACGATTTAGGATTGGCAATGCCAATGTGTTGAAGGTGTTATTCTAAAGGAAGCCTTTAATAGGCGAGGCACCTTAATCGAAAGTGGGCTCTTTTGCCATCAAGTTTGAGCTTCCAATATGGTCAAGCCTGGATCAAAAGAATATGGAACTAGGCATAACTTGAAGTGAGAACTATTATAATTCAAAGTCCTAAGGCAAGGCACTGAGAAGATTGTTCACAATGCCACGATTGTATTCTATTCATGTACTTGATCCTATGACAGGTATTCCAACTGACCAAACCACATTATTATCTTCAACAAGATGAGTTGAGAGGCCAACTTGTGCAACACATCTTCACAATCACCAGCCATAAGTCCTTTTCTTGCATGGGCTTATGATGATATAGAGTCAGAGTTGAAGGAAGTTCAAAAAACTTATCATTGTAAAAGTGATTGGGAAATAATTTGGACGATCCATCACTGTCTCTGACTGAACATAACCTCTTTTGATTCAACAAAGTACGTGTATGTTCCAGTTACAAAAATAGATTTGCATACCTCAAAAATGGGTGAGGACTGGGGGACCTTTCTTAGTCAATGGGAACTTTTCTATTTGGGACCGAAATTTTCCTTGTCATTGACATCAATGATGCCCATACCTCCCTTTTCTCATCTCAAAATGAATGTCCCAAGTTCAACTGTTGAAGTTCATAAATTAGCTTGAGTAATCTGCAAAATGCTTCTTAGTTGAGGGTTTTAAGACACAAGATCCTAGTAATACATGTTAGTAGGCAATCCACTTTAGTGTAATTTGAGACCTAGTTTCTATGACATAGGATGGCAATCTGGATGTGCATTATTTTCATAGAGGTTCCTCTCTTCTCAAGTCTTATTTCAGATTGAAAGATAAAATCCCTTAAGGATGGGAATGACCATAGTTACAATTTGATGACATGTTATGAGCAAGTTTAGTCCATTCCAAATAGATCACTTTTATATGAAACCAATCTTTGAGCACCTAGCAGATGCAGTTTCATGTAGGGGATGAGTTTTCCTCCATTGGATATTAGAATCCTGTATTTTGCAGAATGTATCATGGAAAGACAACTTCATAAAATGAAGCATCACTTTTTGCAAGAGTTAAAATTGAATCATACGCAAAATGACCATTAAGAAGTTGGCTTTGAACTCTATGAGGGATTTTCCCTTGTCTTTCCAGGTTTTGAGAAGCAACTTTGAATGGATGCTTCACTAAATCTTACATACATCTACTCTACCTAAGACATAAATTCAGGGGGGTTGCTAAAGGACAAACTTGTCCAATGCCAAAGCCCAATGACTCAGAATTGTACAGAGTTGTATGGCTAGAGCAAGCAAAGACCTTCTATAAAAATAGTTCCCAACTGAGAAAAAGAGACTATATCTCAAAAAATTGAGCTTTAAGTATGATAATTTTTCAGCTCATCTTGAGTTTATACACAAGTACCAGTGAGTCTGTTCACACACCATGCTATAGAGGTGTATAACTTGCAAACACTAAGAAGACTTGTACGGAAAAGACATGATTGAATAACAATAAGATAATTTTGAAAGGAGATGTTGAATTAGAGGATCCTAGATTAGTTGAAAACCTTACACATATGATATTATCAAAAATGTATATCCATTTCATAAACCTATCGATTCAAGCGGAAGATTTGGAGAGAGAAAATAGTGTTAGAAATGCAAAGAGAACTTTCTTGTTCTTCACAATGATATAAATGAAACATTCAATAGAGATATGGGAAGCCAATGAGCAATTCAGGCTATGGAGTCTATGCTTCAAAAAATTATTTATATGATTTTTATGAAGCGATGATTGATAATTTTTCTCAAAGATTGATGAGATAAAGCTTCGTAATAATCTTGATGCCAATCTGGGTCAACAAATGCCAAGTTTCACAAGGAAATCTGTCCAAACCTAGGTCTTTGTCATCAACCATCTGCAAGTGAAGCTCTTCCAAGATAAGAGGGACATCATAGAGAGCCAAAGTAAAGGGGCTAAGCTTGCATGGGACCGCATCATTCCACCATTCAATCTAATTTCCTCTATGAGATGGTTGAGGGGAAAACTTCCAAACTTGAGCTATAAGATTAAGGTTGCTTGTGTATTGTATAGGAAGTATGGAAGTTTTCATGAAAAAATGAGTACAAGGTCATTTGGGCATATTAGAGCCCCAAACAATTTGAAAAAAGATGAAGGACATAGTTGGGAAAACAACTTTGAAGCAAGTCTTTATGGGACAGGAAGAAGGCTTTATCCTGTCTCTTCAACGCTTTGTCAAAGCTCTGATGTAAGGTAGACCATGTAAACTATTGTCTTGTAGAGTCAAATAGCCGCTGAAAGGTAGGGTCAGATAAGTCCTATCAGTTTTTAAGATAACATCAGGTTTCATGCTCCCTGGCATACCATCGCATGGGTAGGGTACCTTTTTTATCCGTGAGCATTTCAATCATATTGAAATCTCTACAAAACAGCTTCTAACTTATGCCAAAACTCGATTCATTGAGCTATCATTAGAAGATTGACAAACCCAAGGGAATGACCACTGATGTCAAACACAATCCAAATGGCTCTATGCATGGAATCTTAACCCGAAGAAACAAGAGCAAAAGAAGCATTGATGTTCTTCTTATAATGATATGTGCCGAGTTGTAGCGCATCAGGCCAAATACATTTCAAAGCAGTCTAAAGAAAAAATCCAGCGACTGTAGCCTCCGGAAGACAACTCCAAAAATTGGTAAAAGCCTGAAATTTTCTTAATTCTTCCCTAACAAAGTTAAAATCTTTGAAAAAATATGCCATTTAAATTCCGTAATCAGCCTAAGAAGTGCACAAACATATGTGAATACAAAACATGGAATACATGGGAAGGTATAATCATGGATAAATATGTTAATGGATGCAGAATTTCAACAAGAGAATTTATCTGCAAATCTGATATGGAAAATACCCATGTTCCAACTGAGTTTTAGTTAACAAGAGGCCTTTAAATAGGCTTACATTTGCTTTGTTCAGGAACTAACAAACTAGCTAAAATGAGCTAACAACTAACAAACGAATCTTCCGATATTGCCATGAATTCTTATCCCAGCAACTAAGACACTATATGGTTGACAATTGGCATAAACCTTTCGTTACACATTATGAAGATAATAACCTAAGGCTAAGTAATTCCTCATCATTTCTCCCAATAATGGAAACTTTGGACTCCAGCATACAAAAGAGAAAGAACAGGGAGAGATGACTGAGGTAGAGACAACCAATGAATCTGATGTAGAAGGTGAAAGTTGGGATGTCGAAAAATTTGATCAGCAACATGTGGAAGGAGTGAAGGGGAAGTTTTGTTGCCATTGTAGAAGGATACCGAGTCTGGTAGAGGAGCATTTTGATTCTGAATTCATGATATTCTGTATTTGCAAATCAAATGCCTTTAGACACAAAATTACGACTGAATATATCCTCGATTCTCTTAGAAGCTTCGCATAAATCCATAGGCAGTCACTAGCTTATAGCTTGGAAGATGCATCTACTCATCTACAACATTATTATTGTGAGCCTATAGAACCTTGTTAGTACATGCATATCTTGTATAAAATATTACAGATATAGAGGTAAAAGGTAAATGCTGTTTTTTAGGTCCCAACCTAGCCAACATGCTTCCTAGGATTATGTGACCCCCATGTGGGATGAAGTTTGTATCCCATATGTTTCAACCTTATGACCTAGCTTAGGAGCAAATAGAACCTTGTCAATCCACTAATACCATGGGTACAATATTCTACAAAGTGTTTGAGTCAACCTTGCAGATGTGTGCACGTGCATAGTGCCTACTTAACTTGTTGAAAAATACTCTCAGAAATCCATTCACGAGTAATAACTAGGCGCCATTGTAGTTGTGCACTAAAGCTATCTTAAGGATTGGCTGAATTACAGCTTTGAAAACTACTAATAGACATTTCTTGTTTTTGATAGCCAAAGTCTATTTCATTAAACAAAGGCCCTGTCCTCAAAAGAAATTAGCACAAATGCACGGAGATGTGTCTCCAGCTACCTGGGATGCGTCTTGAAGATGCAAACATATCTCTAGTACGGGAGACAGGCACAAAAAACATCTCCTGTGCCTGGAGACGTTCAACTTCCCTTCAACGTCTTTGTAAGCTCTAATCCACATCCCCTAGAAACAACACTTAAATAATTAAAAAATCCTAAATGCCAACAACTAGCAGAGGTCAATTTGTAGAGGAATTCATGCTTGCAAAAGTTGAGAGGTGGCTAGAATTCGTGCTTGCAGAAGTTTATGAGGATACCGAAATTTGTGATTTCATGGAAGGCCTTTTTAATAAAATTTAGAGGGTCGTTTAAAAATGGCATTTTCACTTTCGAATGACAATGAAAAATGCATCATTTCATAATCATTCGACAGTGAAATGCATCGTTAGAACGACAAGTCTTGTTTTTAGTTTTTTTAAATTTTTTGTTTTAATTTATTCAAATTTAGCAATGTTGCATGGAGATTCATCTCCCAGCACCAGAGACACGTCTTAGAGACCGACACTTGTCTCAGAGACTGGGACTCAATGGTACTTGTCTTAGAGGCTTGTGTTTCAATGTTTTTTTTCCAAAACATATTAACCCTAGATAAGATGAAATATCAAAGATAAATATTAATATAATAATTCTTGTCATTTGTTGACATCTAATATCTTTACTTTAAAAAGTAAGTAATGTTTTTCTTAGGCTATATTAGGTTGTAAATTATTGTTTCTCTAAAATTTATATATATATATATATATATATATATATTTAAATTTATATAATATATATAAAATTGTATATTTTTCAAATTTGTATACTGTCTCCAAGTACCCATCTCCTATTTTTTGAAAAATGGCGTACTTGTCCCCATCTCCACAGACTAGTACCGTACCTGTCTCCTGGTAATTACAAAGTTCAGTTTAAGACTTTTAGTTTTAGCTTTATTTTTCTAAATTTAATCTAATCATGATATATATAATTTTTTTTTTTAAACAATTTAAATTTGATTATTTATATTTTTTTAAATTTTAAATAGGTGTTAAGTTATTAAATTTTAAAAACTAAAGTAATAAACTAATAATAATTTTAATTCTCTTTATTTTATATATTAATATGATAATATCTGTTTTAACTTTTATTTAAATTAGTAAGTTACTAATACTAAAGTCTATTAGTCTCATAGTAACACTAATCTTAAACTCTAAAGTTATAAAATATTGTTTTAATGCATTTTAAATTTTAAAAGTATTTTCCAAATTATATATCTAATATTTTACTGTTTTTTTTTTTTAAAAAAAGGCTGTACCATTACCGTCCTCCAGTACCCATACCCATCTTCGTTTCCTGGTAACTATGGAAATTACTGGTTTACCGATGTTTCAAAAATGATTTGATGCCCTTCAAAATATGATAAACATGACCATCAATGACTTATACTGTTGGCAATGAGAAGTCCCATCGAGCAGAAAACCATCTATGGCTTACACTGTTGACAACTAACATATACCATATAGCTACTATCATCATTTAAACTAAATTTAACCAACTAGTCCATGAAAACCTTATTTAAACAAGACAGTTGATGTTCCCGTATCTGTAGAATGAAATTCATAAATTACAAAAAGAGAAAGAAACTAGGCAATGTCTTGCCTTCTTGCTTGACAACATCCACTGAGCTTGTCCCCAGCTTGGCAGCTCCTCTGTCCACCGTTAGCAACCACTGGGAGATTTTTGGATGCCAATTACTCCAATATTTTCACCAAAAGAGCTAAGTGGCTTTGCTCCATCTTTCCATTTCATTTGCCATAGAGGTCAGATGCAGTTTCAAATCATCTTGTTGATGAGTATCCTCTGAAACAACATCTCATTATTCTGACGAAATTCATTTGGTTTGAGCTCATTGTGATAAAGAAAAAACAAAACGGAAGTAGGTAATGAATTGAAGTTTGAATATACAACCAGCCAACTTGGTCATATGGAGGCGTAAGAATGCTTAGAAAGGCAAAACTTTGATCCTTTTTTTTTAAATTAAAATTTTAACTGTTTTCATAAAACCACTAAAAAAATCAGAAAAATGGTTTGTATTAATGACTTTAAGCTTCCAAAGTCTTTAATGCTTAAAAAAAAGCTTATGGGAAAAAATGTGTGGGAGAGAAGGAAATGGTCGTTTTGGTTCACATTTGTGACACATGGTTAGGATGAATTGATGAGAAGGTAGAAAACGTGGAGCTTCTCATATAGATAACTATATACAAGTACATGAGGATGGAAGGACCTATTGCCAAATTCAACCCTGTTGCAAGCCTTAGATTGTCACAGAGAATCTGGAGTGTTAAATTAGATTAAAATTGCTTTTATTCTCCCCCTTATCCTCTGTTTTCGCAGCTTGCAAATTTGGTTTAGTTCGGGCTCCTGTTGCTTTGTTTATTTGAATTTAAAAATGCCTTTGGTGCCAACAAATTCCTATGAAATCTCTAAGCAATGGCTGTTAGACGCTTGGCAACTTTTAAACTTCTTTGCTTTTCCTTCTTCCCTAATGGATCCTCCACACTTGGCATTAATCGGCTTCATTATGTTCTGCAGAGTTTTGAATTTAACCATTTTTCATTGTTTTCAGCTCTTGAGATGGATAGTTGACAAGTGGCAGTCATCGGCGCACATGACTCTCTTGAACCTTTGTTTCATGCCTAAACAATTTGTAGAGTGCTGATGGAGGACACTTGGCAGACATCGGTGCTCTGCACTATCTCGAGGTTTGTTCCTCCGAAGCCTTTTCTCCAAACTCTACATAACACCGATTGTGAACAAATGGCACACTCATCTACGCTTTAAGTGTTTTGGGAGATTGCAGACTCACCTTTGATGGATGAGCGACACATGGAGACAATAGGAATATGAAACTATCTCAAGCCTTGGTCTCTCACCTCCAAACTTTGCAAAGTGTCGATTGGGGGCACATGGCAGCAATCGGCGCCCAGCACTATCTCAAGGTTTGTTCCTCTGTTTCCTCTCCCTGCCGAATGCTGAGACATCGATGGTTGACAAGTGGCATAAACAACACATGGCGGAGATTGGCGAGGTTTGAAATTCACTACAGTGTCTGTTCACCATGCTAAATTTGACGGTTTCGCTTAGTGGAAAATGAAGCTCGGGGACGTCACAACAGAGATGAAGGCACACAAACAGAGCTTTGGTTTTTCACTGATAACTTTTAACAGAGATTTCCAAATGACAAATGACTGGTACCTTTGGAAAGGCAATTCAGAGAGCTACACATTGGTCTTGGTTTTGAGAAAAATGGTTGAGGGATTTGTGAATAGTGCATAACAGTTTCTTCGGGTATCTACTGCTTACATAATCAAATCGAATGGTTCTCCAAAATCACTCATAGAGGCTTCTGAGTTGTTCTATTCTTTTGTGAAGATTTTTGTAAGATGATATTCCCCTCCTGGCCCCACTCAAATGCAAATGAAGAAGTTAAACAAGTTGTGAATCAATAGGATAAGTTTTTGCAGTGGGCCCAAGGGTGAAATCATGATCTTTGAGCAAATGGCAGCTCCATCTTCACTTATCTTTTGATCTCATGGGCATGCATTGATGCTTTCTAAGAGATCACCTTGAAAACAAAATATCTGCTTGCTTCCAACAAATGAAGGCATCAAATCATTGAAAAATCGGATTTGCTTGAAACCCATGCAAGTTTTGTGGATAAGGTTTGTTTCAAGCCATTCCCAGCTATGATTCAATGGTTGTGGACTATCATTGTGCTAGCAGAGATCCGAAAATATGCCTGGAGGTGGTTTTGGGCAGATATTTTCAGTTGAGCATCTTTTAGAGGTCCATGATCTTTGTGAAGAGGATAGACATGAGAGAAGGAAATATAATCCTCCTCTTCTCTCTTTCTTCCCCTTCCCCCTTCTCTCTTCTCTGACTATAAGTAGCAATCAAATCTAATTGTAAATGGTTATTCCTTGAATGCAAAGTTACTCTGCTCTTTTGAGTGTTGTGCTTCTGAGTGCCTTTGACCTCTGCTTTTTAGCTTTGTGAATGCATAAATGCCTTGAATCGTGTTTACAAAAGACTGTGTATATTTCAAATCGTAATACATCTATGATTGTGGTTCATATCTGCCCTTTGTTTTTGTGTTATTGTTCCTTACCTCTCTGTTATGCTTCTGGTTTATTGTGTATGGTATTTGCAAGATTTTAAGTCACTGTGTCTGATTCAGGTTGAGAGTGAGAGTTAGATTTAGATGTTGGTCTATTATGGCTCATATCTGCCCTTTTGGATATGTGTTTTGTCCTCTCATGTTAACTTATATAGGGAGGGTGATCCCCTTGTTGGTGCATCACCATGTTTATTTTTCATGTTCTCCCCCCTTTTCTTCTGCAGTTGGTAGATTAGAGTAGAGCACTGATAGCATAGAGTAGTTAGGATAAGAGTCATCTTTTTCTGGAGGCCTGCCTCAAGGAGCCAAGTTCCCATACCTTGGAGGCATTCCCATTATTGCTGCTAAGACACTAGACTCTCAATTGGTGCTCTACTGGTGGACATCTCATCCGGCCAATAGGACCTATCCTAAACATAGAAATTTCTTCCTTAATTACTGCTCAATCAGGTCATGCTAGCCCAATCCAAGAGTAAAAATAATAAATTAAGAACAAATGACAAAGCAGTGTGTTTCAGGTCCTAAACTAAATTGGTACCATACAAAATGATTTCACACAAGATTAAAAAATATTATTTATTTGCCACTCACCAGTCAAGAGTGAAAATAATCAATGCTCATTGAGTTGAAGATAACCACATCATCAAGGGACATTAGCCAATTGATCAATCTGAAATTTGAGGTTAAAAAAACTCCAAGGCAAAGGCCCTCATTTCTGTTTAAATTGTTGGGGTGTTTACCCAATTTCCACTGCTTACCTAAGATGACTCCTTGTGAAGTGATTTTCACATGTAATGACTTTGGCCTCTTTAATGTGAACACGGTGCTTGTAGAACATGATGCTCAAATAATGTGGATTAACATGGTTGAGGTGGAGATCTACATAATTCTTTTTGATTCTACCTATTTCTCCTATATATGGCCAACCAAAAAAAAACCGAATGAGATAGATACCGATATTCTGCTTGCGATCAATCTTATTTCAAAGCTATTCTAAGAGTGATGCAAGGGAGAAAAGCGGACATCAAAATTCTTTCTTTCAATATTTTGTTAGTCTTATTTGAGATCCTTTCAATATAAGGAATGCTCGAGGCCAACCCTAAGAAGCACTAGATCCTTGTCTTGGAACCTTCCTTGCATTTGGAAAAGCCTCGGCAAATAGCTTATCTTCGTAGCCATTCATTTTAAAAAGGATGGTTAAATGTTCTTTTTCTTGCTAAAAGTGTCCATCATCTGAAATTGATCCATAGGGATCTAGAAAAACACACCACTTCATCAGTTCCATCAGCACCAGGAAGGAGAAACAAAGAAACTGAAGAAAATGAGGTAAACAGAGGTTCTGGACAAAACTGTTGCTTTGTGCAGAGCGGCGGCTGCAGAACCGCCGCCCAGCCAAGGCGGTGGTCCTGAAACCGCCGGTCTGCTCAGGGCAGTGGTCCTGACACTTCTGAACAAAAAATAAGAATGGAGCACGAATGGACGCGAATTTGAAGCGCCCGACTGTGTCTCTTCCCTCCCTGACCTTTCCCATTCTCCAGTGCACAGGAGGACATGGGAGAAGGCTATAAATACAAGGAGGAGCAAGAGAATTGATCATTCAGAGATCCAAAGAGATCAAAGAGCAAAGAGCAAAGTCTTAAGAGAGCAAGTGAGCAAGATCTTCAGTGCTGGAGTGGAATTGTAGGAGTAAGGTGTAGAAATAGAGCAAGCAAGCATAGGAAGGGAGAGGTTTACATTGTTGTCTCCATTTTCTACTTCTTGTAATCTGTAATTGTCTATAATTGACCAATAAAAGTGGGAAGAAAGAGCAGTTGCCCTTCTTGACTGGTTTTCCTCCATTGGAGGTTTCCAAGATAAAATTGTTGGTGTTGGAGTTTGAATTCTTTCCTATTCTCTGCAATTTCCTTTCTATAACACTAGATAATCAGTCACTAAGCTCTAATTTTCAAGCAAATCTGTCATTTTCCAAAGTTGAAAGTAGAACAATATAATTGTGTGATTCGTAGAGTTCCAAAGTAGAAGTTTACGGATCAGAAATCCTTAGGGCCCTGGGGACTTTTAATGATCCTGGTTTTTTGGGCTAGGTGATGATGGGAAAAAGCCTATAAATATAAGTCTGCATGAGTCCCTTCCCTATAAACTTGCCTAGCCAAAGAGCCACCACTCCTTGTTTTATGAACTTTTGAGTGCCATAATTTTCTCATCCCAAGGATTTTTCCGGGGATTACATTTTAGAAACCACTTGTTTTTTTTGAGCTCATTGCTCTTTAGTTATTTCTGTGCTATTATACCTTTTAGCTGTTGTAATTTTGCTGTTCTTATTTCTTGGATTTTTTTCCAAATTTTCATCATGCTAAATGTCTAGCATGCAAAATTGAAAATTTTGGTCATGACAACCAAGCCCACCATTTGAAAACCTCTTTCCTGGTCATTTTGAACCCTTCCTCTAGCCAACCCATCAGCTCGCACAACCCCTTCAAGTCTACATCATTCTCATTATGGCTGAGAGGAAAGTGCTAACATGGTTTTCAAGTGTGTTTTATGTGCAGGGGAATGGATCCAAGTTGATTTCACGGTGAGACTAAGCTCAGAGGTGGAACAGTGCTCTCCAAAGCACTAAATTGGCTATTTTTAACATATTACAACATGAGGACATCCTCCGGAAGCTGACTGGAAAGGATCAACCCATCTGGGAGTTGTGCAGAAGAGTAATGAAGTGATCCAAAGCAGTTTAAGGAAAATCTATGGAGGCAAGTGATGTCCGGAAAAATTCAAGTAGAATCGGGTTACTGTGGGAATGGGGAATGAAGGCTTCAACGGAGAAAGTGAACTTGTTCTAAAGATTTTGGAAGTTCTAGGAAGAGTTAGGAGCTCATCAAGCAATCAATAGAAAGCTCGTGAGGTCCACTACATGATGGATGCATTAATTTTGATCCTTGACCTCACCACCCTCTGTGGTAGTCAAGGTCACTGTGCTGGTGTCATGATTGGTGCCATAACTCAAGCTCTAGGCTGAATCAAGTGTTGAAAGTGGTTGGAATGAACTCAGATGCCATCATATAAGGTTTCACTGGCTGAACTCGGAAAGTTGGCATTATTTAGCATGAATCAAGTCTTGAAACTGGCTGGTTTAGTGGAATGAACCTCAGCGGATGCCTTTGGAGTCAAAATCAATATAAGGTTACTCACCTCTCAAGTGTCTCCATATTGCACTTACTCTGTGACCTAGACATAGTGTAAAACATGGGCCTCATGTTGTGTTGAAAAGGTTTACAAGGTATGTTGTCAATTGCTTTGTGTTCTAGATTTTGCATTGGGATGATGCTTCCGATGTTTTAAAACATCTCTTAATAGTCATAACTTAAAGGCAATCATAGTTTATTCGAGCGCATTACTTGCATTTTTGACAACATAATCTGCCCCTTGTCCCTTGTCCCTAGGTGCAAGGGAACAAGAGGGACATAAAAGTGTGCCTCTTATGCATGTGCTTCTCTTGTCACTTGAGACTTGTGACTTGGGTTGTTAGGTAAGCACAACGCAAGATTAGGCCCCTTCCTCATGTTGTGTACCCCCTTGGCGCATTTTTCAAGGCTGAGTATCACTTGTCCCTTGTCCCAAAGTGCACGTAGACAAGAGGGACACAAAAGTGTGTCCACCTATGATGGAGTTGTTTTCGTCACTTAATAATCACAACTTGGAGTGTTGAGAGTGTTAGAAGTGCAAACTTGCGCTTCAAGTTAAAATCAGTCCCCCTCCTCATGATAGTTACACCCTTGGCGCATTTTTCAAGGTTAAGTGTCCCTTGTCCCTTGTCCCATGGTGCAAGGGGACAAAAGGGACAAAAAATTGCGCTCCACCTCTCTCAGCTAGCCCCCAGACACATGCAAAACCATAATTAAGCCCCAAGAGCTTGTTTTCAGCCCCCTTCATCTCACTCTCATGAAACCCATTATTGACACTTGTCATGACCTGATACAAAGCACATTTTGATGCACCTCATGTCCCCTTGCTTCATTTGTCCCCTATTTTTAGGGTGCAACTCCACTTCAACCCTCGTCTGACCCCGGTTGAGCCTGGCTAGGTTAGATGTGAGTTAAAGTGCAAAGGAGTGAGTGAAATGTTTAAAATCCATACTTAGCCATTCTAGTTGTTTTTAAAATGTCATTTTTCCCTCCCAAGCTCACTCTTTTTGTTGTTGTGTTGTTGGAATGTGCCTGAGACCTCATATACTAAAAATGGAAAGTTGCTCGTATCTCGCAAACCCCTTGTCCATTTCCCATGAAATTTTAACAGCAATTCCTCGAAGATGCCCTTCTGATGATCCCAACTTTGCATCCATTGGTGGTCCGAAGAATTTTTAATGGCTAGATGAAATTTTCATTTATAAAAAATCTCATTTTTCAAATCTACGAAGTTCTGGGAAATCATTTAAAAACTGGAGCAAAGCATCCTTGTGAAATAACAAAACTTTTGAAACCACTCTCGTTCCGTTCCAACACCGGGAAGACCCACTTCTAAAAATAGTAAGTCTTACCAAGCTTCACAATCTATAAATAGTAAGTGTTGCAAACAGTTCATTTTCTGAGTTGCCATCACTCCTTGCACATCAAGAACACTCAAAAGTGTCAAATTGAGCAACTTGCAACTAAAAATAGACTTCCTAAATTAAGACTTGCTAAAAATAAGTGTCAGGATATTGGTCAAAAAATAAGGATGTTGAGTTGCCCATGTTGATGAAGGAACATCCAAGAGTGATTGAGTGGGTTGCGGGACATCATGGTGACTTGACGGACCCAGAATTTCACAGTATGCACTTTCAGTTGAGTATGGGAGAAATTTCTCTACTTGGCAATGATAAGGGTCATAGACATCTTGGCTTGCCACCAATCAAACCTTGGATGATAAGTGATGTGGACCATGAAAGGAAAGTGATATCAAACAAGGTCTGTAAAGGTGAGCCCCAATTCTCAATCATCTTCCCAAGATCTGGCATGGGGATGTGTTTGATGAGTATGATGGTGAATGCAAAGTTCCTTCTTTCCCCATTTGTAAAAGAAGACCTTTTCAATGAGGAACGGGTGGACAAGAAGGTGTTTGGGTCTCTCGAGGTTGAAGTCATCCAACAAGGAGATATCTTTGTCACAAAGGTGAATTTTGAAGTTCAAGGGAGTCACGAGGAGGAAGGTGATGATCTCCACATTCCAACTCCGACCTTGTGTTCAATTCTCTTTCCAAGAGGAGGGACATCATGTGAATCACACCATGGCAAGGAACAGGTCAGAATGAACCAGTGTGTGTAAAAGATTACCACTTGGACAGCAGGTGAACACAAGAGCATCATGAAGCTTATGAGGTTGTTAAAACATCAAGAGCTCTATCGAGAGCCAAGGCATTGAGGCAATGGTCATGAGGAGCATGACATGAGAGAATCACATGCCCTGATCAGAAAAGAAGCCGAGGAAGATTCCACTAGTTGTAGCATTCATCTCAGCAACGAAGGAGTTCATCGAGAGCAACCTCTTCATCAACAGAGGCTTCTTTGTCTCCGGATTTATCACTTCTCTCTCTTCTTCTCTCTTCTCCTCCTATCTCCTCTCTCTTACATTTTATTTCTTCATTGGGAATGTACTTTTTGGATTTTGTTAAGTGACTTCTAATTTTGCATTGTAAAAGTTCCTTTTCAAAATAAGAAAAGGACTTAATTTCATTCCTAAGGAATGTGCAAGGTCACAAGTGGTGGGAGAATGAAAAGTCACATGGGGGGAGATGACGAGACATCATTGAAAAGTTATAAATTGGGATGGCTTCTCCATTCCAAGGGGTAAGTGGTTGTTGATTGTTGTTAGTTGTTGTCCTTTGTTTCGCTACTATTGCAAGCAATAAGCTACATTCTTCCATCTCTTTGCCTATGTTCTTCTACTCTCTTTAGTTTCCAACTTTGCAAGCATGGTAATCTTGTACAGCCAAAAAGGAACTGTGTCTTTAATTAATGAATCCATAAAACTTTGTATCTCTTATTTATTAGTCTTGCTTTTGCTTACACAGTTGATATCTTCCAATTGAATTTGGACCTACTCTGGCTAATGTGTGTGAAATTTGTAAGTCTACTCACAACATTAACCCCCTCTCCATTTTCCCATCTCCTCTTTACCTCTCTTCAAAGCAAATTCCTCCCTTGTACATTGTACAAGCAATTTGCCAGAGGTTTAGTGGAGTATTTGTGTGTGATTCTCGGCCTAACGACCACCCACAATTTTATTTACTTTGCATTCAATAAATGGGAGCCTCCCCATACCCAAGGAGGGGCCTAGCCCCAGAGTGTTGGCGAAAACCACTAATTTGTCCTGTGACAAATTATTTCACCAACAAACCTATGTCAGGTTAATTTAAAAAAAAAAAAGTCTTTTAACTCTACATATATTTTAATTAATTAAAAATAATAAAAAAACTAAATTTAAACCAATTTTAACTTTATCAAAGCTTGTAGTTAAAAATTAAAATTTAAAAGAATAAAGACAAAAGTCATCCACCACCATATAGAAATACTACCTAACAACCTATTTTCTATGCTTTAAGTCTATAAAGATTCAATAAAAGTTTAAAGGCCTAATATTATTTATGCTTTTAGTCATGTTTCATAAGTTGAAAGCTTTCTAGACCTAGCGGCGACGCAAGTTTTCACACAATCTTGACTCTGAATTGCTTCTATGACTTTGAAAAATCCTCATACAAGCTTTATGCAGCTCCACACAGGTCTATTTTTATGCAAGCTTCACCTGCTTCATGTCAAAGCTCGTTTGCAGTCGAGAAAGTCTTAAATCTTCATGCTTCCCTTTGCTTTAATTATCGTATGGATTTGTTTCATGAGGAATAACCTAGATGCAGCACATAAAATAGCAAACACAAGCCCTAAACCGTGGCCGTCATCGATAAATATTATTTAGAAATTTTATGCCCTAAATTGGTGATGTTTTTCAGGGGTTCTACAAAAAATTCCGAAAATACTTTGAATACACGAATTTCATGGTGTTTTTGAACGAATTTCTTTGATTTTATTGAAAACCGCCAAATTTTGATTTTTTAGTTTGGAAATTGGCAAATTCTGTGATAGAGTATATGTGCGTGTGTGTGTATGTATATATTATATACATGTATGTATACAATGTACATACGTGTATGTATATATTATATACATGTATGTATACAATGTACATACATATATGCTTATATATCATAGAAATTGTGGGACATGTCTTGAAGATGCCTCGTAAGTCTTGGAGACTTAGTTTGAAGTCTCCTACGTCTTTTATGGGCGTCTCCTATAAAAAACCCGTCCCTTTGAAATTTGAAAAAAGAAATATTAGAAATTAAAGCTTTAAGGTGAAGTTGAATAATAAAAACTTAATAAAAATTAAAATTTAGAAGTTAAAATAAAAACTCAAAAAGTCAAAACAAAAACCTAAAATGTTAAAACTAAAATGAACCCTATTCAATGTTAATGAAATTAGAATACGATGTATTATAATTTTTTAGTTTTCAGAAATTTAAATATATAAATATTATTATTGGACTTTTTTTCCTATCTCCAAGTAACCCATACCGAAGGACTAAAAATTGGTGTCTCTGTTGCCGAAAAAGTCATCCATCGCCATATAGAAATACTACCTAATAGCCTATTTTTTATGCTTTAAGTCTATAAAGATTCGATAAAAGTTTAAAGACCTAATATTATTTATGCTTTCAGTCATGTTTCACAAGTCTAAAGCTTTCTAGACCTAGCGGCGACGCAACTTTTCACATAGTCTTGACTCTGAATTGCTTCTACGGCTTTGAAAAATCCTCACACAAGCTTCACGCAATTCCACACAGGTCTGTTTCTACGCAAGCTTCACCTGCTTCATGTCAAAGCTCATTTGCAGTCAAGAAAGTCTTAAATCTTCATGCTTCCCTTTGCTTTGGTTACCGTTTGGATTTGTATCATGAAGAATAACCTAAACGAAGCATATTAAATAGCAAACACAAGCCCTAAACCGTGGCCGACATCAATAAATGTTATTTATAAATGTTATGCCCTAAATTGGTGATGTTTTTCAAGGGTTCTACAAAAAATATTGAAAATACTTTGAATACAAGAATTTCATGGCATTTTTGAACGAATTTCTTTGATTTTATTGAAAACCGCCAAATTTTGAATTTTTATTTTGGAAATCGGCAAATTCTGTGATAGAGTATATATGTATGTGTGTGTGTGTATGTATGTATGCATGCATATGTATATATGTATGTGTATGTATATATTATATATACATATGTATACAATGTACAGACATATATGTTTATGTATCATAGCAATTGTGGTATGCGTCTTGAAGATGCCTCCTAAGTCTTGGAGACTTAGTTTGAAGTCTCCTACGTCTTTGTGGGCGTCTCCTATAAAAAACCCGTCCCTTTGAAATTTGAAAAAAGAAATATTAGAAGTTAAAGCTTTAAGGTGAAGTTGAATAATAAAAACTTAATAAAAAGTAAAATTTAGAAGTTAAGAATAAAAACTTTAAAGTCAACAAAATCCTAAAATTTTAAAACTAAAATGAACCCTATTCAATGTTTATGAAATCAGAATATTATTTATGCTTTTAGTCTATAAAGATTCGATAAAAGTTTAAAGACCTAATATTATTTATGCTTTCAGTCTATAAAGATTCGATAAAAGTTTAAAGACCTAATATTATTTACGCTTTAAGTCATGTTTAATAAGTCGAAAGCTTTCTAGACCTAGTGGTGACGCAAGTTTTCACACAATCTTGACTCTGAATTGCTTCTACGACTTTGAAAAATCCTCATACAAGCTTCATGCAGCTCCACATAGGTCTATTTTTAAGCAAGCTTCACTTCATTTCAAAGCTCTCGTTTGGAGTCGAGAAAGTCTTAAATCTTCATGCTTCCCTTTGCTTGAATTATCGTTTGGATTTGTTTCATGTGGAATAACCTAGATGAAGCATATTAAATAGCAAACACAAGCCCTAAATTGTGGCCGACATCAATAAATATTATTTAGAAATTTTATGCCCTAAATCGGTGATGTTTTTCAGGGGTTCTACAAAAAATTCCAAAAATACTTTGAATACATGATTTTCATGGTGTTTTTGAACGAATTTCTTTGATTTTATTGAAAATCACCAAATTTTGATTTTTTAGTTTGGAAATTGGCAAATTCTGTGATAGAGTATATGTGTGTGTATGTATGTATGCATGCATACGTATATATATATGTGTGTGTGTATGTATATATTATATACATGTATGTATACAATGTACATACATATATGTTTATATATCATAAAAATTGTGGGACATGTCTTGAAGATGCCTTGTAAGTCTTGGAGACTTAGTTTGAAGTCTCCTACGTCTTTTATGGGCGTCTCCTATAAAAAAACCCGTCCCTTACTTTGAAATGTGAAAAAAGAAATATTAGAAGTTAAAGCTTTAAGGTGAAGTTGAATAATAAAAACTTAATAGAAAGTAAAATTTAGAAGTTAAAATAAAAACTCGAAAGTCAAAATAAAAACCTAAAATGTTAAAACTAAAATGAACCCTATTCAATGTTTATGAAATTAGAATACGATGTATTATAATTTTTTAGTTTTCAGAAATTTAAATATATAAATATCATTATTGGACTTTTTTTCCCGTCTCCAAGTAACCCATACCGAAGGACTAAAAATTGGTGTCTCTGTCGCTGAAAGTCATCCACCGCCATATAGAAATACTACCTAATAGCCTATTTTTTATGCTAAGTCTATAAAGATTCGATAAAAGTTTAAAGACCTAATATTATGTATGCTTTCAGTCATGTTTCACAAGTCTAAAGCTTTCTAGACCTAGCGGCGATGCAACTTTTCACACAGTCTTGACTCTGAATTGCTTCTACGACTTTGAAAAATCCTCACACAAGCTTACGCAGCTCCGCACAGGTCTGTTTCTACGCAAGCTTCACCTGCTTCATGTCAAAGCTTGTTTGCAGTCAAGAAAGTCTTAAATCTTCATGTTTCTCTTTGCTTTAGTTACCGTATGGATTTGTTTCATGAAGAATAACCTAGATGAAGCATATTAAATAGCAAACACAAGCCCTATACCGTGACATCAATAAATATTATTTAGAAATGTTATGCCCTAAATTGGTGATGTTTTTCAGGGGTTCTACAAAAAATACTGAAAATACTTTGGATACACGAATTTCATGGCGTTTTGGAACGAATTGCTTTGATTTTATTGAAAACCGCCAAATTTTGAATTTTTATTTTGGAAATCGGAAAATTCTGTGATAGAGTATATATGTGTGTGTGTGTGTGTGTATGTATGTATGCATGCATATGTATATATGTATGTGTATGTATATATTATATGTACATACATATATGTTTATGTATCATAGCAATTGTGGTACACGTCTCGAAGATGCCTCCCAAGTCTTGGAGACTTAGTTTGAAGTCTCCTATGTCTTTGTGGATGTATCCTATAAAAAACCCGTCCCTTACTTTGAAATATTATTTAGAAATGTTATGCCCTAAATTGGTGATGCTTTTCAGGGGTTCTACAAAAAATACTGAAAATACTTTGAATACACGAATTTCATGGCGTTTTGGAATGAATTTCTTTGATTTGATTGAAAACCGCCAAATTTTGAATTTCTATTTTGGAAATCGGAAAATTCTGTGATAGAGTATATGTGTGTGTGTGTGTGTGTGTGTGTGTGTGTGTGTGTGTGTGTGTGTGTGTGTGTGTGTGTGTGTGTATGCATGCATATGTATATATGTATGTGTATGTATATATTATATATACATATGTATACAATGTACAGACATATATGTTTATGTATCATAGCAATTGTGGTACACGTCTCGAAGATGCCTCCCAAGTCTTGGAGACTTAGTTTGAAGTCTCCTACATCTTTGTGAGTGTCTCCTATAAAAAACCCGTCCCTTACTTTGAAATTTGAAAAAAGAAATATTAGAAGTTAAAGCGTTAAGGTGAAGTTGAATAATAAAAACTTAATAAAAAGTAAAATTTAGAAGTTAAAATAAAAACTCAAAAGTCAACAAAATCCTAAAATGTTAAAACTAAAATGAACCCTATTCAATGTTTATGAAATCAGAATATGATGTATTATAATTTTTTAGTTTTCAAAAATTTAAATATATAAATATTATTATTTGACTTTTTTTCCTGTCTCCATGTAACCCATACCCAAGGACTAAAAATTGTTGTCTCTGTCACCGAAACCTGTATGACCATTCCCGTCTCTTTGAAACTATGATATATGTATACATACATATATATGCATGTGCATATACAAATTTATGTACACACATAGATAAGTATGTATACATATATGTGTACATGCATATTCGCGCACACACACACACATATACACATATGTAAATTCATACATACATACATACTCCTACGTACATGCATATATGCACATCTCCTGCTGCAATACGCTTGACTTCCTTCCCAATATTCAACACCTGAATTTTTACTTTGTAAATTATGTGTGTATATATGTATATATATAGATATATCATATACATGTACATATGCGTACGCATATATATTTACATTCATACATACATACTCCTACATACATACATATATATGAATATCTCCTGCTGCAATACTTTGGCTGCCTTCCCAATATTATGACATCTGAATTTCTACTTCGTACCAAAACTGTATGCGGTTTTTCTATTGGATCTGCCTTATTTTATTCGTGGTGTTCAGTCCCATTACATCCTTGATACTAAATTTCATGTTTAGTTTGGTGGATTTCCCTATTCCTACAAGGTCCTCAGTTTGGCATTGAATCCCTGCCACCACCTCAAATGTGGCCTCCCTTTGAAATATTTATTTGTTGATGAATAGTACCTTTTTATCCAATTCCCATATCTTGTCTTTGAATTTGTTTCATCTTTAGTGCTATATCCCGCCTCTTCTCAGAATTTTTGGCTAAATAAGGATTATATAGCAACAGCCCTCAGGCTATATCTTAAAACGGCCATTCAAGGTTGTGTCAAAATTAAAAAAAGAAACAAAAAACAAAAAGCAAAAAACTAGTATAAGATTTGCTAGGGTACCCTGCAAAAACAATTACAATGATCACTGAATGAGGTCAGTACAGCGCCAAAGAGCAGAGAAAACCACAGAGATAGAAAGAGAAGCTGTGGCACTAGTGGTGCTTGCTGCCTCAGGCTCCACAGCAAGTTGGACGAATCTCTGGCGTGTTCTTGAGCTGGCTCTCATGGTGAATGGTTATCAAGCATTCTTGGCGATCAAAGCAGGACCTGATGTATATAAAGCATGTTTTCATCTTAATGCTGACCATGGCAATATCATACGGTTTTCTGCCATTACAATTCCATTCCTACCTCCGAGGCTACAACTCCCTTGTCCTGGAAGAGCCTTGGAAGCAAACTGTGCTTGAAGAGTAACATTTGAGAGTAACCTTCAAGTTCAACTTTTAACTCTTGTATGGGTGTTTCCTAATTTTGTTCTTGTTGAGTATTATTCTGTTCTCCAGATATTACATTATCTGATCCTTGCTATTCCCTTTGTAGGTTATTTTCTTAATTTTTTGTTGTTGAACCCCATTAACTCCTATAGGAGATTAAAATCATTGAAAGTTTGGGATTTCTTCATCATCTGCCTCCTTGTTCTGCTATTTTGGAGAGCCATTGTCTGTCCTGTCTATCTTCCCGTCTCTTCTAAAATATTGTCCAATTCCTTTGCATAGGCATAATCTTGTAACTTTGCATCCTCTCTCCTTTTGAGTCCATGGCTCGATTCAGCTTGCATTTCTGGATAAATCTCTTCTTATTCGCTTTAAATTTCTTTTGCCATTTTCTCATCATTCGTTACCTGCTTTGCTCTTTATCTGCCTTTATTTTGGTTTACCTTGATATTTCTGTTTTCGAATAGCTATCATCTTCTTTCATAGTCGGTTTCCCTGCCTGCAGCTATGCAATTCCTAACCAAGTGCGTGTTAGGAAATTAATTATTAAATGTTTACATTATAAATATTAGGTTTGAAAGAATATATTGTTTCAACAATATATTATTCATGGAGTTTTGTTGTACCCGTAAGTTTATAAACGGGTAAGTTGTTTGATACACTTCCTATTTTATAGGAAGAGGTTTGTCTATTATATTGGCTATATATTAGCCTAATGTATTGCTCAAGAGATTGAGGGACAGTAAATATAATAATACAGAGAGTGATTTACCTGTGCAAATATGTAGCTGCTCCTTTAGTGCGTACATTGACGGGAGTTCCTGCATGTGAAGGGGATGCATTAGTATTTAATCTACTTCACCGTTTTAAGTCATCAACTATTTTCTTGACACTTTAATGAAGAGATCTACACAGAATCAAGTTGACATACATTCTAGCACAGGTGGCTATGCTTCTCTGATTCTACCCATTGTCATTCTTGTAGTGCAGATGTATTCCCAAGATCTCACCTAGAAAACTCTATCCTTATACTTCATTGCTAGCAAACACCACCACAAAGTAGCCTCTGGGGCATATATTGATTTTGTATCCTTCCCGAGTTTTTTTTTTCAATCCCAATCTTACAAAATTCTAAAGAAGGTTATCGTTGTCATGCAAATGTGCAACAAGGAAATTAACAATTTCTGAGCATGACAACTATACCCTTGTGTTAATTTTTTCAAGTCTTACCATTCCAAGGCACCTCGGGTCTGTCCAATCAGTCCAAGTGACCTCCCGATTAACGTTATTTCATCCCCCTAGGTGATTTAAGAAAGTCCATTCATTCCTTCCTAGGTGATTTTAGGAGTTCATTAAAGTTGCAAGCTTCAGGCAGCTGTGGGAAGGGCTATCACTAGCTTTCCTAAGACTGGAGCAACCCCATGGAGCAGAGCAGAAAAGCCAAAATGGATGTGGAGGTGATTCAAAGGCCTTGGGACATCATGGAAGTGATTTAGGAAGATTCGGAAAGGACTCAGAGAAGTTGGGGCAGTTTCACCAAAATTAGGGTTCACATGCCTAGGCCAAAATAGCTGCTGAACTTCCGAAGGCGATTCCAGGAGCTCCGGGTGGAGTTAGGAGAAAAACAAAACATCGTCGGAAAGGGAATTCCAAGCCCTACAATATGGTGAAATTAGTTTCTTCACAACACTTTGGCGCATTGGGTCTGCAAGCAGTTTTTCTCATGCACAGGTGGAGTACCAAATCAAAAATTTCTTTTTCAGGGATCAAATGGAAGAATCAAGACATGAGACCCCCACCATTGGATTCAAAAGGTCATTTCCAGTCAGGATCATATAAAATTTCATCAAAAAAGTCCATCGGGAGCTCAAGTTATCATCGTTTCAAGTTGTCCTCCTGGAGCGAGTTCGGGAGTTAGTCAAATTTTGGGAGGACACGTGTCAGCTCTAGGAGCCTGGCGGGATTTTGTGTCCCTCACGTCCCTCAAGGTCAGGGACATCAACCATGGAAAAATTCACCCATCCCCCATATGACCTTTGGATCCTCATGCAACCTCTAGGATCGCCAGTTCAACCCCCAGGTGCTTGTGGGAGCTCAAAGCCTCAATCGTCCAATCATTGCCGTGTGTCATCACCACAGAGCGTCGTGGAATTTGATGTCCCTCATGTCCCTCACATGTCAGGGACATCAGACTTGGAAAAATGCGCCCAGCCGCCAAGGAGACTCCAGGTCACCCATGTGACCTCTTCAAGACCAGTTTTTCAACCCTGGGAGCTAGTGGAGCCTTCATTCCCTGTCGTCATATCACTCGCCACGTGTCGCCGCCTTGCTCACCATGGAAATTGATGTCCCTCACATCCCTTTGAGGTGAGGGACGTCAGGGACACAAAAATGTGCCCAGCCCTCTCTGTGCATAATTTTTAAATATTTTTTAAATCACCATCTGTCGCTTTCTTCCCACTTCTAACATCTAACTCTCCCGTGCACAACTCTTTCTCCAAAATTCTCTGCAACTTCCTACCACCACTCCACCATTGTTGAACCACGAACCAGATCTATCACAACAGTGTTTTCCTTCACTCCATTAAAACATACAAGTCTCAGAAGGAGGTTTGAGCAAAGAAGGAAGAAGAAGCGAAGAACAAAGAGAAGAAACAGGGAAAATCTCCATTGCCGTGAAACGGAGATTCATAGAAATCTTGCAAACCAATGCACGAAACAAACACACCGTTTTTTGTTATTACTTCCTCTCTCAAAAACCATCAGAAACACACCTTCAATCCCTTCTTGTGCTGCACAGAACATTCACAGCGAAAAAATCTTCTTTCCGGCCCGACGAAGAAAAAGTTGGATTTCCCATCAAACCGACTGTCGGATTGAAACAAGATTTCACCTGAAACATAAGAAGAAAAAACCCATATCAAAAATATAATTTTTTTCGCAAATGGAGGAGAAAACCAGACCTGCAATTTTCGAGGTCCATTAATGGTTGTCGTGTCCAGAAGCACTGCCAGGTCAAAATTTTAAAACTTTAAAATCTCCCAAACTATTGAGTGGATAGGTCCAAGATTTCAAAGGGGCGATATTGGGAAAAAACCCATATCAGAAAACTTTGTTTCACAGTGATCTAACCACCGAAGGTTCACTTTCCAAAAATAGCAGGTCTTCTACATGGAGGATTGCCATTTCGGGAAAGTCATCAATTAAAGAAACTGCGAAAGAGGCATTAAACACAGAAGATGTATTGCAAGGAGAGATCATCGAAATGGTTGTCTTGGTCCAAAATTGAAACTTACTAAAAATAGGACGTGGTCCCACGAGCACCTGCCAAAAGATAGAAATTGATCCAGAAGGTGAGAGGAACGCAGGGAGATAGGGAAATCTGAGTTGCAATATTCAGTTGACGTTCAAGGCAGCTGATTTTTCATACTTACTAAAAATAGCAAGTTTTTTTTTTTAGGAAATCATGAAGCATAAATGGACAGGGCAAAATCCGGCGCAGCCTTTCGCTTCCGAGTAAGAGATAGAAAAAAGTGCAGTCTTTATTATCATACTATGCAGAGTAGGTGACAGTGAGGATGTCAACAATGTCTTTCGACACTCATTTCATGCTTTGGTTGGTATACGGAGAGGTGGAATTCGCAATCAACACCATCACATCATTCATAAGATGCTTAATCAGGATCATGTCCGAATCAGCTGAGCAGTGCGGTAGCATTGAAGGGAGTCAGGACAAGATTTGTTCAGAGTGGATTTCCATGAGTGATGCCCATGGTCACCGAATGAGTCATGCAACAGTGTATTTAAACACGGTGTTCACAAATCATCCAAAGGAAGTTCTTCAGCATGCGCAAGAGTTCGGAGATTCAGAGTTCATCACATTGGAGCATTTCATCGAGTCATCTGGAAGGATCAGCGGACTTTATCAAAGGCAGAATCTATCATCATTGACATCATCCTTCCTCTTTCCTTCTCTCTCTCTCTCCTCTCATCCCCCAACTTCCTCTCTCTCTCATACCCCAACTTCCTCTCTCCTCAATGTTCTAATTTGACGTTGGGGGTTGCACTTTTTTAATGTAATAAGTCACCCTTAAGTTATAAAAGGGGACTTAATGTTCTCCTAAGAATATGAAAAGTCTCATGACATATGAAGGGTCAATGGGGGGTAGGCGAAGAGAATTCCAAAGCACTATAAATTGTAATGAGCTCCTCATTCCAAGAGGTTCTAATTCTGAAATTCTTCTAGCTGGTTGTATTCTTGTAAGGTTCATGAGAAAGATTTTGCTCACTTGTGAGTGAAAAGAGTTAGCCATTTTTCCCCGATTCTCAATGTCTTCCATTCTCATACTATGTACAATTTCTGCTTGAGCATCAATACAAGGAGTTTCGAGCCTTTTTTGACTAAGGGGTTTACTAATACTTTGTGTTCATTAAATTCTAATTGGTCTTGTTGTTGTTTGCAGTATTGTTTCTTCCTAATTTTAGTGCATGTGATGAAATTTCTAACTCTGGTATTGTGTGCAGGAATCTGATTTTCCACCTACAACATTAGTTCTCCTACCTCTTTTCTCACTCCCCTTTCCCACTCTTCAGACAAAGTCTTCCCTAGCAAGAGATTGCTAGCTTTGCCGCAGGGTCAGTGGAGTGTCCCTATTGGATCCCCGGCCGTAAGGCCACCCAGAGAAAACTCACTTTCACTCGCGCATGCATATACGGCAGCTGCACCGGTTAAGTAGAGGGACTTAGATTCCCAGAGCGTTGGCAAGAAATCCACAAGTTTGCCCACCCGACAATTTTTCTCGCCAATAGTTATTAAGTCAAAAAATTACAATTCAAAGGTCTTTTTGAAAGCCTGACGATATTATCACTTAATGTAATTCAATTTGGACAGAGGATTGTTTTCCCATTGATTGCTTTCAAATGCATCCAGATATTTTTATGTTGGAAATGGTATGTTGCTTTCCTGACAGTTTTGATAAAATCTTTTGTGTGTAGGAAGGATTTAGGGAGACAATCCATCCACTTGCCATAGATACAAAAAATAACAAGTGCAGAAAGAAGAGACAAAAGGGAGATTGACCTATCTCAGATGGCATGCTGAGCGATCATCCTCCAATTATTTTACCTCAATTACTAGCCTAGTTATATGTTAATGATATTTCATGCACAAGCTTAAATTGAAACTTCAAATGTGGGAATGGGATCATAATGAATTTCAATCACGTAACATGATTTAACCATAAAGTTTTTGTGATGATACGAGAGTGTTCATATCATCTGTGGTACCTTTCCTCTTTTAAAAATCAATCTCAAAGGCCTTATGGTTCATAGTCATACAACTTCAATTTTGGAGCAGCTTGGCAAACTGAAAAGTAAGTTAACACTAAGAAAAAATCAGGGCAAAGAGTTTGCTTAAATGGCGACTTAAACCACATACACGAGCATAATTATGAAATATCATGACTGGTTTTGATGTCAATTTTATAATTAGTTTGAAACTTGGAATAAGTGAACATTGTTGAACTTTGCTTGTTTTCGCCAAGACTTAAGTAAAGCTCAGGTTTCTTGGCCGCTTGGGCTGAGTATCATAACTATGACGAGAATTTAGAAGTTTCAAGTATCATAGAAGATAAAAGAGAGATATGAATGATTTTCTTTTTCTTCTCCCCACAAACAAACATCAATGCTGAAATAGGCTTTAAGATCCTCTCCTTGCAAAAGTGATCATCTTTGCTTAAAGAACATTTCTGGCATCATTGATACTTGTATTTGAATATAAAGCTTTACTTACTTAGTTATCAGTTACACTTTAACTGAAAGATGGTTGTAACTATGTCAACCGCATTGTAACTATCTTTTGCATGATAAAATGACGGACACACAAACTCCAAAGTGTGCAATCCGCCTTCTCTTTATTTCTTCCTTGTTCACGTATTCCAAAGCAGCCCCATTAGGGCACGAAATTTGAATTGAAGGAAATGAAAAGTTTTTCAAAATTTTCAAAAGATTTTGTTTTGATTTTTGAGGGCATTTTTAAACCATGAAGGGCACAGACGAGGGCAAAATCAAAGTGAAATCAAGGGCACAGTCGTAAGAAACGAGGGTCGAAGTAAACAGTCGCGTTTGTCAAAGGCAAATGCAGTCGCAATATTAATATAGTCACGAAAATACAGTCCACGAATTTCAGGACAAAATAAAGATGCAAACACAATTCGTGAATCAATCCAAATCCATTTTTCCGCCATCAATATTGTAGTTCAGATGCTTGAAAAAGGGAAAAATAGAGTCGAAGCAAGGGCATAAATTCAGGAGAATACAAAATCAAAGGAAAAATAATAATTTTCGAAGTAGAATCCAAAAATCTCAATCTAGGGCACGGTACAGTGCACATCACTGTTGCAGCAAAGGGCACACTTGGAACTGGTATTTTATTCTCTTTTACTTATTTTGGTAAATACACAGTTGTATTTATTTTATTGTATTAAATGGAAATTCCCGTAGAAAAATATTATGGGCTAAATTTTCATACATGGAAAGTGAAAATACAGATGCAACTTATGAATAAAAATTTGTGGGTCATTGTAAACGGGAAAGAGACAAGTGGCACACTGATCCAATGCATGGAAATTGTTAGATTGGCAAAACAAAGATGATAAAGCGAAAACTATTATTGGCCTTGCTCTCCTCGACTTATGAACTTCATCATGTATACCTAGACAAATCATCTAAAGAAATTTAAGGATGGTCTAAATAAATTATTTGGAGTGAAAGCATTTAATGCCAACTTTTCCCTAACAGCTTCAGTTATATAGGTTCAAAATGGATGGAGTCTCTATGTCAAGCCACATGAATAATCTGGGGTCCTTGATCGGACAACTAGTAGAAGTCAAAGCTGCGGTTGAGGATGAGGAGGCCAAAGCTATCCTATTAAATAGTCTGTCTTCAAAATACAACAGTATAGTTTTTACCCTCAGTCAAATTCAATTTGCCGTTTCTAGATGATGTGATTGTAGCATCTTCTAGCTGAAGAAAATTGATTGATTTTAGAACATTCAAAAGGTCATCTCTTTTCAAGAAATTGTGGTTAATAGGTGCAGAATCAATGATTTCAACTCTTCTTAAGGAATAATTCAGATAATATATAGCTGCTTTAAGATATGCATGTCATTATGCATGTAAGAATATAGGTTAGACAACATGAAAGAATGTTGTGTTCGAGCCATCCTCGAAAATCTATCAATCTAAGGGAAAACCTTAGTTCTGTACTTCTGATTTTCCAAGTTAATTATACATGGATAGAAAGAAGTCATTGGTTTGTTTATTTATTTGGTCCTTGTAAAAATATGCAATTTTCCATTTTGCATTGTAAAGTTTTTAATTTAGGTCATGAAGTCCTTGTTTTTGTTTGCTTTTTAATTTTAACTTCTATTGAGCATTGTGAATATCAAGCACAATCTTACATAATGGACATTTATGTGCAGCCTGATGAGTGCAACAAAGATGCAGTACATCAGCAAGATTTATTTTCCTTCAGTACCCATATGGTTATAAAGAATACATGTGAACTATATAGTTGCAGTTCCATAACATTCTAGTCTTCTTGCTATGCAATTGCCAACCGTTGGAACTTTCTGCTAAAGAATATGGCTACAAAGTCGCGGCAAATTTTAGATTTTTTTAAAGTGCATGAAATATTAAGATTAATATCTGTAATGGGGTTTTTGGAATGTTTGTAGAAGGCCACCACTTATTATGACAATGGTTCAATCTCGTAGAACAATTACTTCAAACCTGGTTTGCTTGTGGTCAAAAATAAAGTAATAATTATGAATATTGCATGATTATTCTGTTGCCAGGTCTTTGGAGCTTGCTGGTATATACTTGCGGTGGAGCGGGAAGATGGTTGTTGGCGAAAAGCATGCAGGATTGAAAAGGTGTTCGAGCCAATGATGTGCTTAAGGGTAAAGTCATATCAATACAACCAATATAGCCATGGTTGAAAACCCACCAGATGCAGAAGGTAGTGAGGATAGTGACGAATATGCAATATAAAGATTCTCTTAAACTTTGAAGGCAAGAAAGGATACATGGTAGATGAAGCTCGGTATGGATGGTTGCTCAGTTAGTTTAGGAGACTGTGGATCTTGGGAATTATACCCTCACGAGGGTCATGAGACAACTTGACTGGAGCTTGTGGATGGCTCAGTATGGGTGGTTGTCCAATAATTCGGGAGATCTGTGATTCGGGAGTTCGGGGAGGTGGAATCCGGGAACTCAAGAATTTAGCTTGGGAGCTACACCTTTACGAAGGTCACGAAGCAGCTTGATGGAGCCCTACCTTAGTCACAATGCAGTGTTACTTTCAAAGTGAAAGCGTCTGAAGATTCCGTAGTTTTGCAAGTTAGATTATTTGTTTTTGCACCGGATTTATGTTCAAATAGGCCTTAAGATGGGGGTATGAGTCATATAAGACTTATTTATAAGCTGCCTAACTACAAGTTTGTTGTAACTGGTTGTAACTACATCAGCTGAAGTTATTGTAACTAATTCCTTTATAATAAATAGACGGACACACAATCTAAAATGTGTGCACTTCGCCTTCTCTTTATTTCTTCCTTGTGTACGTGCTTCCAACAAAATGAATCAAGGGATTGACGTGTTACATGTGTGTCACATGTTGTAGGTTAGAATAGCCAAGACAACATAGTCCACTTAGAGACATGGGATACGGTTATGGGGAAAATATTTTGAAATAGGGTACAAGAGTATATGAATAAGGTAAGCTTTTGTAAATGGAACATTTAAATACAGTCACCATGAGATGCGGGTACCAGTATGGTCCCTGAACCTGAATCAGTGTTTCACGGTTCCTAGTGACATGGAGTGAAATTTAACCCATATGCTGCTTAATTGGCAGATTTTGAATGGAAGGTTGCTAATGTGAACTAGTTATCATGTAATTTTTTTTCTACAAGGTCAACATATTGTGTAAGTTTTGCACCAAAATATTTTCTTGTATGTTTCGTGGAAGATGTGTTGGCACACTTGTTTACCCCACTTCTCCATCACATGTTCCCTTCTCCATCTCCATGCAAATGTTGATAATTTGATATCATTCCTAGGAATTTGGGGGTAATTTTAGGCATCCCAAAATCTTGCGTTCCCACATTTACTTAGTACCCTATGTCACAAGGTTCGCTGAATTTTTCAGAAAAAATTTGAAATTCGTCGATGTTTTATATAGTTACCAAAAATTTGCCATTAAAATTGTCCAAGTTCGCATTTGGGATTTTTGTAGTGGGTCGCTGGAGTGTTGGCGGTGGTAACAAGCATCCTTTAACTTGCGTGAAGCCCTCAAAGCCCGTGTCCTTTACCCTGCTCGAAGCACGCAAAGCTTGCGTGAAGCGCTGTCACCTGTGTGAATAATGTATTCACGGAAGGGTCGAGAATAATTTTCTCATTCGTTGCTTGTTCTTTTTAGCTTTGTCATATATTTTAATTTATGTATATTGAATTTTAGGTATTTAGGTTAGGTTTTTTATTTTATGTTTATTAAATAAAATTATATACTTAAAGTCGATTGCATGTTGAACTAATAAAAATATTAATTGATTTAAGTTAGATGTTCATTGCCATATATGTTTTTTACAACTTTTCTATGTATGTTTTTTATTATTAGTTGTATTATATATTTTTTATTTTCAAAGAATTTAGAAAGTATTATGATTTGATTTGTTAATTATTATTTTCAAATTATTAATAATCTATTTAATACAATAAAAATCTTCAAGTTTTTAAAAAATAATTATACTATTTCTTTTTTAATGTTTTAAAATTTAATTACATTTTTTTAGATTTTTATCTTATATTTTTATTATTATTTTATGTATCGGTCCGAATATAATGGCGAATTTTTTTTCAGAGAACTATGCTATTTCAAGTTGTCGAACTTGAACCGATTTTTATCCTAGTCGAACTCGAACACGAACTCGAACCTTGGGACATAGCTTGTACCCACTCAAATGGAACTTGGGGCTCAGAATATAGATATCAGCTTGAAGTTGTAATAAACATGAACGCGTGATTTCCTCAACAGTTGGGTCTTCATCCCGGTGAAGACTATGAGCCTCTAGATAAAAATACTCCTGACCTTTCCTCTGTCTTGGAATGAGCTGATTCGTGAAGATGAAGAACTGGAATATGGCTCTTCATTGCAATTGGTTAACCTGGACACTTTAATCCTTTGGAAGCTACGGGTCATGGAGCCATTAGCATTGATTTTCTTTGTGCTTGCTGTTTCTGTTGTTATGGTCTGTTGATCTTTGCTAAGGGTCGTTGATAGGCTTTGACCAAGACCTCTCATTCGTTAGTATAGTTTCAGCAGCATCAAGGCTGTTGAAAATGCAAGGATTTATTTTTATAGTCCATGGAAAGGTGGCAGAAATTCAGCGTGATTTATTCAGGCTTTTTGATTATTAGTATGCAATAGCTGGACCGGTCATCCCTTTTGTGCATATTCTGATTGATCTTATAAAATAAACATGAACTTGCTGTTTGGATTCTTCTAACTTCGATGAAATTGATGTTGTCATCATAAATATGATTGTTGGCAATGTTTGTATAAGTTGTGGTTAGCTAAACAAGTAGCTGTGGTATCAGGATGTCACTTCGAGGGACTTCTTTATGTTCTATGGCTTGCCTTTCTTGGTCAAACTGAATTGTCAAAAAATTACTTATTGTCAAATTCAATAAGTGTATATACGGCCAGTGTGGGTGTTTTTTATGTACCTACTTTCAAATAACATGGTAGAGAGTATTGTTTCATGTATATCGGTATTACGTTATTAGTATTTATGTGGATGAAATACATAGAGAAAATCATTAAATTTATGGTGATTGTTATCAAGTGGAACATACAAGCATCCTAGTGGAATATTATGCACTCAATATGGAGATTACTTCATTCTCTTAATGATCAAAGGGTTTCATATTAAAAGGCAACAAATACGCTCAGGAGGATGGTTATTGAGTTCTATAGAAAATGTCACCTCCTTAGGAGACAGTAAAGTGGCTGAACATTGTTAATAAGAATATCTTTGGGGGTTGAGGGTGAATAATTGCAGCTGAAGTTAAATCTTATAAGAATGCACTTGGAGATTGCTTGTAGAATACACTGAATGTTAATGTCTATAAAAATGCCCTTTATGTTGAGAGCTTTAGCTTTACAATGATGGATCCTAAGAATGAACATTGTGCAAGCTAGGTGGTACTACTTAGATATGTATTGGCGAAATTACGCTTATTTCTTTTTCCTCATCTTTTTTTTCTCCTAAACTTGCAAATGGCTTTAAGCTTTACATCATATTTTTAATTTTTTTTTTTGTTTAAATTATGAAATTCAGTTTAAATTTTTTAATTTGTTGATTATTTGCTAATTTTTCCGCATTCTATATTTTCAAGCCCCTTCTCCTATGGACACTATCAAATCTTGTATTGTCTCTTTCACGGTGGTGGTTGAGATTTTCTTCTCTTTGTGGAGTTTAGATACAGATTAGTGCCAAGCTTTGCTTCCAAGCATGCTCTCCAGCGTCCTTATCTACTTTAATGATCGGTCTTTTACTCACATGGTTATTGTAATGTGTAATGGACGATGTTAGTGTTTCTGAAATGTATAGGGCTGGAATATTTTATTGTTGTGCAGCTTTTAACTACCAGTTTGTAGCTGGTTGTTTCTTTTGGACGTTGAAGCTCCTTTTCAAATCATTCTTGCTATCGGTATTGGATGCACATGTGACTCCTTTTGACCTATTTTGATCATCTGTGGGCATCAATATTATTTCTCTCTGTCCTTCCTTGGCATCTATTTTGGTAACACCTAGTAGGTGACATACGCCAATGTTTGATTAGGCAAGATGGAATTCGACATTTTCTTGTGTATGATTACATATTTAATAAATTATATAGAACTTGTTCTTTGGATCGGGGTTTTGCCTAAAATCCATTTGCGGGTAAAAATTGTCCATTTGGGGATATTACAGAAAGCCTCTGAAGATTACTTAGTTTTGTTTGGTTCTAGTTTTGTTAGAATGTTTGTTTTTGCTTTGTGTAGGGTAAGCCTTAAGAGGGGGTATTAGAATATAAGGCTTTGCTTAATTAGTTATCAGTTACACTTTAACTGAAAGATGGTTGTGACTATGTTAACCGCATTGTAACTATATTTTGCATAATAAAATGAGGGACACACAAACTCCAAAGTGTGCAATCCGCCTTCTCTTTATTTCTTCCTTGTTCATGTATTCCAACAACTTGAAGCTTCTCTATCCAGATGAATTGCGATATTCTTCCTGATTGCCCGAGTAAAAATGGTTGCGAGGAAGATAAGAGATGCCTCAACATTTGGTCACACACATAACACAATGTTGTTAAACAATCCAAGTAGTTCCAGAAAGAGTTCAATTAGATGTTGTTGAAGATCTAGAGGGTTATTACAACATCGCTTAGAATCTAATTGAATGTCTTGCAAAAAGTACTATTAATTATAACAGAATTGTATAGGAATATATAGCATACTATATTTGCATGAAAGGCATTGGCTGGCTAAGAGAAGCCACAAACTGGATCTTCCATGTGCTTTTTAGCATTATTAATCCTTACATAAAATTTCTACTGATTTGTATGATTTTACACTACCAATCACTGAACTCAGAAAAGTAAAGAACCCATATTAGAACTGCCAAAAAATCAATCTTGGAAAAGTTCTTAAGTATTTTGAAAATGCCCTTACAAATCTCTGCAGAAAGCTTCCTAGAATTGGGCTAGCAACAACTTAAAGTTGCTGCCTAATTTCCGTGCAGAAATAGAAAATGCATATGCTTAGGGTTGGGCGAGCAATGAATACAATTTTTTTGTGACAATTCCAATTCCACGGGCATGGAATTTTCTTTTTCATCCCTCTTTTGAATCCATATCTGAATTTATCTCGTTTCTTTCCTAAAATACCATAAAGCATAGAAGATACAGATTTCTTCTCTGAAACGAGCATTTCAACAGGTCATTCACAAAATTATTGTAGAAGTTAAAAAAAGAAGTGACTATTGAGTTCCTTTGGTGCTAAAGTATATAATAAACTAAATGGCTATTTTTATATCAAGAAGCATACAAATTATACATATGAGAAAGTAAAAGACAGCAGCACATAACAATGACAAGTAAAATAAACCATCTTATTCCAAATCCAGAATGCTTACAAAAGAAATTTGAGGGATCTAGTCTCCTGAAACATGAATTTTCTTTTCATTTTGCTGGACATATTTTTTTCAATGGTGCACTATATTACATTGCATTTACACACTATGCTTGATGCTCACAAGGGATGCTTTGTCCTCTTCATTTTTTATTTTTTAAATGTTAACTAGTGGAATCGGTGATCCAATGACCTGGCTCAACCCTTTTGGTGCACTTTTAGCAGGGCAAGCCCTTATAACCACTAGAGGCATGTAAATGCCCACTCCATATGTCATGGATAAACCAAAGATCAAACTCGAGACTCGGGCAACCTAAGTTGTTGATCCCATCCACTTGAGCTAACCCTTGGGTGCTTTAAAATGTAATGATTGATTGATAGTGGGACATGGTGGTGGAGTTTGGTCTTTAAAGTCTGCTGAGCGATCCACATTCGGAGTGCTCCGTTGTGTTCCGCTTGGTCCACATGGGGAAGTGCGATCCCTACCTCAAGGTGTCCCCATGGCTACTATAGTTACCGTACAGTATGTGAATGTTTCACTCCACACGCTGCAGGTAAGCCAAGGATTGAACTCGAGACCTTGGCAACCTAAGGCGTTGTTCCCAACCACTCGAACTAACCCCTGGGGGCTAAGGAATGCTTCGTCCTATGTTAGTCCAATAGATGATATATTGCGTGTTGATTGCTATGCATACATTCTGTTATAATCCTGCTCTCCGGGTATCCAAGCCTGAAAACTTGGTGTTTAAATTTTGAGTGGCTACACTCTAGCAATAGTTGCTCATTGCAACTGGCTCTCTAGTGACAATTGTTAGTTGCAACTGTATTTTCTGTCATACTGCCTTTGTTTCTCCATTAAAACAAATGTTTAGAATAATAAGAGACGAAATTTAAATGTGATTACTAGTGTCCATTGCCCAGGAGGCAAAATTGCTGATGATATCCACAATTAAGCTAAACCGATATGCTGAATCAAAGATTAATAACAGACTGTCTATCATAGAGAGGATATCCATGTTCCTTTTTTCCCAGTCTCCTTTGATCATATGATTGTTTTCCACCAGTTGTGAATCTTTATGTATTAATTTTAAATGTGTTTTCTCTACAGTTGAAGTCGTCTAAAACTAAATTCCATGGAAGATATGTCTAACAGACACTTTACATTTTCCTTGATTCTATTGTATTTCCATTATTGCTTTTGATATGATAGTGCACATTTTTATCAAGCGGTGAATATTTAATGAAGCTATTGGCATTACCCATTGCAGAGTCAAGATTATATATTTGTTAGGGAATTTGTGCGTTTTCTGGCAAGTGTGCTGCTGAAGACACCAAAAAACTCCACTAAAGATATAGATATCATACTAGGCGGCTTTGTTGCCTTGGAACAGGAAATTGCATGGTTTAGAAAGGAGGCACTAAATTGGGAAGTGGATCTTCTAAATTGCAGTCCTCAAAAGGCAAACCAAGACTATTGCAGGTGCTTTTTTATTTGTTTTGTAGTATATACTATATGCTTTTGCTATTTGCAATTTCTCTCCGTGGTTCAACTTCTGCAATTTATTACTTCAGATTTGAATAGAAAACATCTATGCTCGTCTGCTTCTTTTAATTGATAATGGCCTAAAATTACTGCATTTTCTTTCAATTAATTTGCTAACACACTAACAGGTTCCTTGAAAGTCTTATGCAACCGGATGTTGAGTATGCTGTTATAATTGTGGCATTCTGGACCATTGAAGTGGTATATTGTGACAGCTTTGCAACTTGTCTTGAATTTGATGCTAAAACTCCACCATTGCTTCTTGAAGCCTGCCAACGATGGGGCAATAAAGGGTTCAAGCAGTATTGCACGTCTCTCCAGCAAATTGCAGACAAGGCTCTAGATAATGCTCCTCGTGATGTGCAACACAAAGCAGAGGAAGCCTTTACACAAGTTTTAAGGAATGAAATTGAGTTTTGGAATATGAGCTATGGTGATGCCATGAAGTGAAAGTGGTTCCGTAATATCAGAGTAGTTCTGAGTTCCTTCGCTGTGAGAGATTGGAATTTATTTTGTTGTGAGTACTGTTTAGGACTGGGCTATTGGGAAATAAGTTTCTTTATGCCAATACCTTCCTATTAGCTATCATAAATAACCATGTATGAGCTGCAGTATTTTATGGAAGGGCAAATTAATTGGATGGCTTGGACATGACTAGTTTATAAAATAATCGCCAATTACTTCAACCAAGTTCGAATTAGGAACAAAGCTAAAGCTCAAGCAAACTAACTATGAATTCCTTAATAGAGAGGAGCAAGGGATTATTCTCTTTTTTAATTGCTAGAGACGTCTTCATTAAATTATTTACACTTCATTCTGATTTCTTTAGGTATCAAGCCGTTGAATCTTCTAATTATTTATAGCCTAGATTGCTTGGGGCTTGTTTATAATAATTTCACAAACTAAATGAGAAAATGCAGGAACTAGAGTCCTGAAAATCAAATTAAATTTCCTAATTATTTTTAATTGAATGAAATTACATTCATATTTGAATTTTGGCGAACACCTTAATATCGACTACAAAGTAACTAAAACCCATTTGTTGGATATTCCCTTTAAAGACGTAATACATAGAACGAAAAATGTCTTCCTTAGTTGGGAAAGTAGAATGATATAAGTCGATGGTGAAGAAATTTTCAGTAATATACTAGTCAAATATGATATTTTTTTTTCATAGAAAAAAATAAAAAAATGAGACAAATTTTCAAGGATTGCCCTTTTAATGGCTTGGTGTGATATTTGGGCCCTTAATGCCATTTAGCACACAATTGAATTATGTTAGATGAAGTACGATCCAACACGAAAAAAACAATTGCCTTGGGGGCACTATGAGTTAGGAATTTCTTGTGGGACAATTACTAGATTTCAGGGTCTATTGAAGCTAGGGAAATGTGTTGCACAAATCTTTCATAGTGCACCATTTAGTGGTGTAGTCATGGTTAGGGGGTCCAATTACGGACAACCTTAGACCACACAGTCCATGTATTTACACATTTGATGGACACACACAACCCATGGTGCACACCTAATGTAGTATTGCTTTTCTAATGAAAATACTATCATTTACACACATAATCATACCTCTTTAGTCTGATTACAAACTTAAATTACAAGCAACTTTACAAGAATCCCAAAATGGACACGCCCCATACTCTCCTTACAATTTCAATTCATATGCCTCCACAAATCTCTACATGAACTTGGTCTGGGCTTGGTTTGACATCAATCTTCAATCTTCCCAAACTTCGACTCTAAACCCCTTGAGCCTTCACAAATTCTCAGCCAACCCCTCATCTCCCAAGCTTCGCCGATTTTATCCCATTTTATTAGAATATAAGGGTTATAGTTTATTATTAAGTCACTATTAGTTATGTACTAACTTAAGATTGGTCGTAACCTTCTCAACCTTTTTGTCACTCTCTCTTGCATGATAAAATGACAGACACAATCTACAATGTGTGCTTTTTGGTTTCTCTTCATTGTTTCTTTGTTCACATCTTCCAACATTGGTGTCAAAGCATAGGGCACAAATTGAGGATGAACACAAGTTGAAGAGGGCATGGCTGTGTGAGGCTTCAAGGACAAATTCAATGGACAACATTGTAAAGGTGCAAAAAAAAAGTCAAAATTCGAGAGAACAATACTTGTGGGAGAAATGTCTGAGGTGTTAGAAACACGAGTTCAAGATAGACTCAAAAGGTTTTTTGCAAGCACATAATCATGACTATTGTAGAATAAGGCCAAGAAATTAAAAAACCATAAAAATGTCATTTGAGGACATTTTTTGTTGTGTTTTTAGACAAATTTGAGGGCATTTCAAAGTGCTAGGGCACAAAAAATAAAGTCACCATTTTTGAGGGTTGTTCGTACAATTAGGGCACGAAAAAAGACATTTTCAGGACAACGTGATAAGAAAATGCAACAAAGAAAAACATGATTTATGACACATTTTTTTGTAGAAAACACAATCTAGAATCACGAGGAAGAAGAAGAATGCAAATTTTGAATTTGTTTAGGGCAAAACAAAGAAAATACAATCATGCATTTTCAAATTTGTAATTTTTCAAGGGCCATTTTTTTGCGAGGGCGCACATTTTGACAATTTTCAATCACAACGAGTCATCCAAGGCACATACCTGCCTAATATAGTTTCCTTTTTTGCTTAAAAAGTATAAAAATTAGTTTTTAAAATATTGCTACATTAATTTACAAATCATTCTATTTTTTGGGGAAGTGTTATTATCTTAGGTATTTTGTCTGAGAATGGAAATTTCATTAGACAAAAATCCAGATGAGAGGCAAATTGAATGAAGCTAATATAACCATAGTTGAATATCCATTGGATGTTGTAAGTGATGAGGAATTTGCTAATGAATAATGCACATTTTAAAGAAGCCCACACTTTGAAGACAAGAAGGGATCTAGTGTAGATGAAACTTAGCATGGATGGTTGTCGAATTCGTTTGAGAGGTTGTGGATCTTGAGAATTATACCCTTACGAGGGTCACGAGACAACTTTATGGAGCACAATGTATGTCGCTCAATATGGATGGTTGTTTAATAATTCAGGAGGTTTGTAATTCAGGCATTTGGGGAGGTGAAATTTGCGAACTCAGGGACTACACCTTTACGAGGGTTACGAGACAACTTGATTGAGTTCTATTGGTCAATGAATTGTTTTCAAAGAGAATCCTTTTGAAGAATGCGTGGCTTCGTTTCAATTTTCTGTAAGTGTGTTTTTGCTTTTTGTAGTGTAACTTTTAAGAGGGGGTATTAGAATATAAGACTTATGGTTTATTTTTACATTACTAATAGTTATGTATTAACTAAAGATTGGTTGTAACCTTTTCAACCATTCTTTAATTAGCTCTTGCATAATAAAATGATTAACACACAATCTACAATGTGTGTAGTCCAATTTATGTTTATTATTTATCTTTTCACATCTTCTAACACATTCCATCGTGACCATTATTGAAGCCTAAATGCTTTTACTTCCCACATTGTGATCCTTTCATCACTTGGAGAGCCCTGTGAATTGTAACCGTTGTGTCCTCATATATTTTTCCAACAAATGATCTTCTTTGGTTGTACACCAGTTTATGAAGTTTGTTGTTTACATGAGTGTTATGAAGGCTTAAACACTTAAATTTCAATTGAGTGATGCTTCATCTTCTTTTGTAGCCCACAAACCACCTTTTTGTAGTGAAATGACTCCCAAAAACTTCAAATGTGAATGCCCATATATGTAACCATTCACCCTGAAATGTACCACAATTGAAAACTCCCTTTAAGAGGTTTCAACTGAGCTCAATATTGCACAATATTACAATTCAAGATTCAAGCATAATTACACCTCTTTAACGCATTATAGACAAGGCTCTAGGTAATGCTCTTTGTGATGTGTAACACAAAGCAAAGGAAGCCTTTACACAAGTTTTAAGGAATGAAATTCCATTTTGAATTATGAGCCATGTTGATGACATAAGTGAAAAGTGGTTCTGTAACGTGTGAGTAGTTTTGCATTCATTTGGTGTGAGAGATAGGAATTCATTTTGTTGTGACTATTATTTGGGACTAGGCTATAGGGATATAAGTTTCTTTATGTCTATACCTTCCTATTAGCTACCATAAATAACTATTATGAGCTGCAGCGTTTAATGGAAGGACAAATTAATTAGATGGCTTGGACATGCCTAGTGCTTTAGTTAGTGTAATCAAGTTCAAATTAGGAAGAAAGCTAAAGCTCAAACAAACTAACTATGAATGCATTAATAATAATGTTCACCTCATTTTGATTTTGAAAAGTACTAGCTGTTAAATCTTCTGATTACTCTTAGTTTAGCTTTTTTCAGGGCTATAAATAATAAATTTAGGAACTATATGAGAAAATGTAGGTCCTACACTAGTGAAAAATTAAATTAAGTTTCCCAAATTTTTTAATTGAAAGAAATTGCATTTATATTTGAATTTTGATTAACATATGGTGCATGCTTTATATCAGACCTTAATATCAACTACCAAGTTACCAAAACTCTTGTTGGATATTCCCTTTAATCATACACTGTATAAAAAGGGAGATGCTATCTTGCTTAGTTTGGAAATTAAAATGATAGAAGTTCATGGAGAAGAATTTTCAGTTATATACTAGTCAAATATGGGACATTTGTTTGCAATCAAAAAAATAAAAAATATGACACATTTTCAAGGATAGCCTTTTTATTGGTTGAGGTGATACTACAGACCTTAATGCCATTTAGCCTCACAGAATTGAAATTGGTTGGATGAAGTATGGTCCATAACAAGTAAATCAATTGTTTTGGGTGCACTTTTGATTCAAAATTCCTTGTGGGACGATTACCAAATTTCAGGTTGTATTGAAGCTAGGGCAATATGCTATACAAATCCTTCATAGTGCCTCATTTAGTGATGAAGTTGTGGTTACATGGTGTAATGAAGGACAACCTAAAACCACACAATCCATGGATTTGCACATTTGATGGGCACACAAAAACCTTGTTGTCATGTATTTTTGTAAGCCCAAAAATTCAAACTTGATCAATGACAACTAAGCCCAAATGTAAAAGCTTGCTTGAAAATCCCCCTAAACCCCTCTCCAAGGCAGCCTGTCTTCTGTATCATGCCTATCCTGACCTTGCAAGTCCTCCAATTGTGTTGAATAAGCTTGTGCATGTGTTTGAAGTAAGGTAGTAAGGTCATTCATCTCATTCAGTGAAGTGCTTTTGAAGACTAGTTCTTCAGTAGGCTTAGAAAGGCTAATTTTGGCCATTTCAGGGCAAGTGTGCACCCTCCAGGGCAGATCTCAAATCTCATGATCATCAGGAGGTGGTATTGGAGAGTTATGAAAGTGTTGGATATGATTTAGGAAGATTTAGGGAAGTTCTGGAGGTTTAAGGACAAATTGTGCAACAACAGGTTTTTCAGGTGTAAGGAGTGTAGAGCTAAATTTGGAACCTGAACTTAACCAGATGATTATGAGAGTTGTGTAAAGAGTTAGGAGCTAATCCAATAGGCATTGGAAATGTGGAGGAATTCTCTACATGATGGAAGCATCACTTTGTTCACAAGACATGTTTATTTCTCAAGGCAACTCAATCTTGGCAGACACAACCTACTGTTTTGAAGAAAAAGTGGCCAATTTTTGAATATGCACGCAAAACTGAGGTTTAAAACCTATCCCATTGTTCTTAAAATGGTCTTGGGAGTCAAAATTATATATAACTTCATCTGAAAAAGACCACTTGGAGCTCTGTAAATTGCGTCGTCAAGTTCTTCTTGTGCAAGGTATGCTTCTCACACTTAGTCATTTTTTTGGGTGACACATGTCACCTTCTGGTGAGGGCGCATTTTTTTGTCTCCCTTTTCCCCATTTCTAAGGGGACATAAAAAATGGCCCCACCTCAGCCCTTCTATCTAGTCCTCCATATGACCCAACTCAACCCGACGAAGTGCTTATCAATCCAATCTCATCTCCCTCTCATCACACCATGCAATGTCATTTAGTATCATTTGGCGAGGGTGCATTTTCTTGTCCCTCTTGTCCCCATTCCTAAGGGGATAGAGCAGACACAAAAATGCGCTCCATCCTTGCCCCTATTGTCCCCATTCCTAAGGGGACAAAGGGTACACAAAAATGCGCTCCATCCCAGTCCCTCTTCAGGTTCTGCATGCAAACCAAATCCAACTCCAAGGTGCGAAGGCTTGTTTTTGCCATCTCTCCATCCCTGCATCTCACAATGCCACTTGTCTTCATATGCTTGAGGCATATTTTCTTTTCCCCCTTGTCCCCATTCCCAAGGGGATAGAGGGGACACAAAAATGTGCCCCAGACGCAGCCATCAAAACCCTAACTTCAAATTACATGTTGCTATCTCTTCCATGAACCAAAAACAACTGTTGGGTAACTCAAAAACATAAAGTAACTAGTTTTAAATCCACTTATTCAAATAGTTTGACCCTTGCTGCCATTTTTGATGTCATAAACCTCCAAATACTTGCAAAAACACCATGCATGTTGCCAAAATTTTTCCAGGGAAGCCATGAACGTGAAAATGAAGAAAAATTCATAACTTGCAAACTTGAAGGAGAATTCCAGTGAAATTTTCTCAGTAGATCTCCATACTAGGCGCCTTTAAGGAGACTGTTATTGCAAACCTAATGACGCCATAGCTTTCCAATAATATCAAACTTGAAATTTGTGTCCTAGAAGTTTCTTTTTCAATTTGCAAGAGTTTTAGAGGGTAGATCAATGTGAAATATGGAGCACGAGATCTCAGGGAAGAGACGAATCTGATGAGGGTATTTTCATTAAAAATAGACACTGGTAAGTGCCCATTCTAAAAATAGAAAGTGTTTGTTGTAGCCATTTATTAAAAATAGTAACTCTGAAAATTGCAAGACCTCACCATTCAGAGAACTCAGAAAACATTGAAAATGGCAAACTAGGCAAAACAACTTACTAAATATAGAAACTTTCCAAAAATAGTAAAGTAACATCAAGGGAGGTATTCTAAGAGTGTTAGGAGCCTTGTAAATCAAAATTTGAGCAAAAAACAATTCCTAAATCCTACCTGCCAAAAATAAAAAGTTTCAGATTCAAGTGTAGAAAGTTGCTGTTAGTTTCATTTTCACTCATCTTTATGATTTTTGGCATCATGAAGTTCAAGTTCTCTAGTGTGGAGTCTGTTTCAACCCTGGTGTCAAAATATCCAGGTGTGGGTGACAATGATGTTGCTCACATGGACCTTGAAGACCTAAAGAGTTAGATACTTGGAGGCCTAAGGGAACCAGTGGAAGACAAGATTTTCATGAGCGGATTGTATGTTGCAAGAGGTCTTCATGTGTCTGTTGAAAGCATTGAATTGGTGCTAGCGCGTGTTAAACACTATGAGCCAGAATCAAGGATCATAAGGGCAAAGGACAATTCCATACTCACATGTTTCACTCCAACTTGGGCATTTCACAATGTATGCAAATCCCAACATGTAACAATATGGTCATAGTCACAAAGGAGTTTACATCTTGTGAATGGTCGAAGACAAAACCCTTCTCGTGAATGGTCTTGCACTGGGATCATGGCTGAAACAAGGAAGAAAGCCTTCTAGTGTGCCAAAAGCTGTCCAAAAGTGAGTTTCATGAAGGCTATTTTGATGCAATCATATTGCTGAGTAGAGTAATGGGAGAAGAGGCCACAAGATATTTTCAAGATTGGATGACACAATTCATCCTCATTGTCATTGAAGGGAAATTGATGATTGATTCGGGACAAACCATAAGTGACAACATCCACCATAAATTGCTTAAGTTGCAAGTCACAAAAGGTTCTTGATGACATCATATATGGTATACACTCTTGCGAGTATAAGACGAGTCAGAGGCTTGACTCTTGCTTAGAACGTTTCTTAGAGCCCCCCGCCTATGAAAGATATCCATAACTGACTCTCAAAGAAATAAATCATCATTTCTCAAGGGTGAATGATGCATTCACCATGTTCATCATATGTTTGCTGGAAGGTAATCCAAAGATGAGGTTGTCTTCTTAAGCCGTTGCATCGATCAAAAGATATGGGTCCTATTTCACTTAGTTTTCAACCTTCTCATACATCAGAGTTTCAGGGTTTGGTCTCGCTCCCTGCAAGCTCCTTAGGTACCTCAGAGATAATATTGTGATGTTCGAGCTATGCGGGCAACTTTCCCATGTCAACGAAAAACTCAGGAACCGCAAGAAGAAAGGTGTGTCATTTCCTATCTCTCCCAGAATCTTCTCTTGTAAGCATGTCAATGATGCCTTGAATCTTGAAGCTTCATTTCCCCCCTTGAACATCTATTCATATACACCTAGGGAAATTTTTGACATCTGAAGCAACCCTGAGACCTTTGATCTTCCCAATTTACATCATGTTCCACAGATCGAAGATTATTGGGTAAATTTCTTGGATGATTATGAGGTAAGAGAACATGATCACATGAGAATGACCATTGGCCAAATGATAAAGTTTAGATTTGATTGGTTCATGGATGGTGTTGAAGATGATGGGACCGAGTTGTACGATCTTGAATATCAAGCAGTGAAGGCCTTGCCTCTCCCACAGATCTCATGGAGCATTCGTGAGTCAGGAGACATCAGTGAAAGAATTGAATTGACAATCCAAAGATCCAAGGAATGGTTCAAGAAAAAGATGGTTGCACTAATTGAATCAGGAGATCTTCAAACTCTCAAGAGACAAACATCTCATATCTCAGCTTCGAAGGCAATTGAGCGGACTGCTCACTCTGCTCACTCAGGAGAGCCCGCGAAAAGAAAAGAAATGGAAACTGAGTTTCCCCACTATAGGAGGCTGCACAAGAAAGCAAGTCATTCAAGATCCTGTAGAAGATTTGGAACAAGGAAAAATTGATCCCTCTCATCCACCGATTCCTCATCACTCTCCAAGCATCTCCTCCTCTACAACTGCGCCAACTAAAGAAATGCAGGAGGTACCCCCTTGTTCTGAGCTCGAAACTACAATCATGCCCAGTGCTAAATCTGAGATAGTTAAAATCTTCCCTTGGGTACAAGAAATGATCGGAGGAGAGACTTGCACAGTTCAACAGGCAGTGGTGCCAAATTTTCAAGCCATTTCAATGATGACCATGAAAACAAAGTGAGGTAAGAAAGCTCAAACTACTTCCCGCTTTTTCAATGGTGCCTCAGGAAATCATTATGTGGAAGTATCTTGGCCTAAGGTGGTAAATCCTATTGGTGAGATGACCCCATATGACTATGAAATGACCACAATTTCTCTGGGGCCAACAACACACGAAGGAGACACTCATCTATTCAAAGAATCTTCCACTCACCTTCTTGCAAGAAATGCAGAGTATAAGGAGAAGATTGAACAACTGGAAGAACATGTGAGAAATCTCACCTCATATGTTCAATCCTTCATGAAGCCGAATGTCACCCCATCTCTCCCAGCTGAAGAAGTCACTCCAATTAGCAACTTTGATCCAGAATGAATCAGGGGGACACATGGTCCAATCTTCTTCCATTTCATCTTATCATGTGTTCCTATTGGGAACCATTCCTTTAAAAATACACTAGGATTATATATCCTACTTGGAATTCTTGTTCTCCTCTTCAAATATGAAAGCTAGTTGTATCACACAATACTCCTCCCTATTGCTCCTTCACTTGCTGATGTATGTCACACACATAATTTAACACTCTTCCCACTTATATATATGACATTTCATAGTTATACAACACCTATTAAGCTACTCTCATGCACAATATATGATGATTTACTTCAAGTGATTCTATTAAATTATTGTTGCAAGAAAATTTAGTCAGCACCAAGAATGAATCCCATAATCCTGGAGTTTATCCCACTAAACATTGTATCAGATTACTATGAATTCTATTGATAACCTCTATTTTTTACATCGTTGTGGGGATGGTTTGATGATATTAACTGTAACTTGGTATTCAATTTCTTCCACAATTTCCTCCAAAAACACATAAATAATATGGTGTCCCAATCATATACTGCGCTCCTAAGAAACTCATATAACCTCACAAATTCCCTATATAGTATCCCAAATTTGGATAAAACACTTGTCAATGTCACTTTTTTTTAACTAATTCTAATAAACAGTCTATTTATAAACATTTGACATAATACAAAGATCCAGTCACTTTATCATACACCCTTTTATCCATTATATGTCAACCATTCTCTAGTTCATCTCTTCACAAATCACTTAATCTTCCATGGAACACATGTCTTAAACCAAATTTCTATCACACCTTGGCCATATTTGATACCAAACATATCTACCTCTTATGAACCCATCCATTAACGCCCTTAACAAGCACATTTTCAAAAGGGTTACTTGGATTACTTGGCCTCACCGAGAATTTCGGTTTCATTATATGGGAAAACTAATGAAAGGTTAGATATAAATATAAGCATACCCTAACCTCTTATGGGACCTTGGAAAATTGAGGGGTAATATATAGGAACTCTCTAAGAAGGTAAAAAAGAAACATTGAGTTATCCTATTCCTTACATCACACCATCACAAAAACAAATCTACAAGTCTAAATTCATCTATATTGTTTAGCTAAATCACACATACAATGTTAATTTTGACGTACTAGGTCCAAAGTGCAAGTTGCGAAGTGTTAGGGTCAAATGAAGGGTTCATTCTAATATATATATGTTCATATCATCATAGGACTAGGTGAACTACATGAGTCATAAGCCTCTTTAGAGTATTGCTATGTAGGAAGTACATGGCAAACATAGGGATGTGCTAAGATAATTTTGAATCAAATGGCCTAAACCCTTCTTGAGGTCAAAGGAAAAAATATAGGTTACCAAGCTAAGGAGAATCCATATTGATCTCGCAGTCATCACAAGATTATAGATCCATAAAAAAAAGCTATAGATATGTGAACATGCACAAAGAAGTCAAAACATGTGATAGGTTTGTAGTAGTCTAAGATAGCTTCAACATCGAAACTATCCAAGACTTATATGAACCCATCCATAGCTGATTTATAGGTCAATATATTTTTTGAACAACTCGACAATAGTTTGATCAATCTTTGCACATCATCTGAACACTCCATCACATCTTCTATCCACGTATTCTAGTTCCTCTCTCAAACCATAATTTCACTTTATCAAAGTCTCTAGTTAGTTTAATATTAGACATTCAATCTTTAGCATAATTTAAGTTTATTAGGAATGTATTCATTTGGTTTTGAATTATTATCTTCCATAATATGTTCAATCATCCCCAAAATCCAATTTAACATATCACACCTTGAATTTTGTCTTGGCTACATACGTAACATCATTAATTTTTTTCTTGCAATATAATAAGCTATTTTAGAGAATCTCTATAAAAAAAACTAGAGTCATGTCCTTTCTACGTTCTAGGAAATCCTAGAACAAAGTCCTTGCTGATATCCTCCCATAGCCTCTCCAAAATAGGAAGTGGTTGATACAACCCAATGTTCTGACTCTTCTTGTTTTCCAAAGGAAAATCCCAAATCTCTACAAAAAAATTCTTACATCCATAGCCATATCAGGATAATATTAATTATCATTAAGTTGTGCCATTATTTTTCTATCTATATCTATGTTTCTCGTTGATCAAATTAGCTTGCAATGACCCTCAGGGTATACACAATTTTCTTCCTTTGAATATAAAACCTTTTTGTAGGAAATACTCTAACCATGTTGTTCTATTCAAACTCAATAGATTTGCGTATGCTTTCCATGCATCTTTGAAATGCTCATCTTCCACGTAAAATCATTTCATGAAATCAAATACAAGACCTCTACTTGCATCTTATTCAACTAGATACCTTTTGCTCATCTCATAGATAGATTTATTTGAACATCCACTTTTTATTTCAACATAAATGAATAAATTTATAGAAATTCAAACTTCTTCATATGTATTTGATTTAACTTACCTTGAATATTTATGAATGCTAGTTCTTGATGGTTTATGTACAACATAAAATCCTCGGCTAACAAATAATTGCTCCACTTCTTGAGAGCTTGTACTATGGAATAAAATAAATCACTTGATCAAAAACAAAATATATATGCTTGGATTAATTCAACTTCTCACTAAATTAAGAAACACACTTACCCTCTTGACTCAAAATGGACCCTATCATAATTCCACTAGCATCACAATTGACTCAAAAAAACCTTATTGAAGTCAGGAAATGCTAGGACTATTTGTTAACACACCTCTTTCAAACTATGGAAGCTATGCTTTGATTTGGTAGAGCAATTACACAACACTTTTTGATATTAAAAAACACTCTATTATATTCAACATATTAAAATGAGAACATTACCAAGGCTATTATATAGCCTTAGTGATAACAACAAACCTCCTACTAAATAGGGAGGAGAATAACAAGTACCCCGTTAATAGTTTTATGGGTATAACCAAACTATATGAATATATTATTGTTGTAACAATATATTATATTAACTAAAGAACCATATAACCTTAAGTAAATAATAATTACTATACGGTAAATGTCAAATATGTGAGCACTATAGAATATCCATAACATCCCTTTAGTGTGAACGTCGGAGAATAATAATCACACTTCTTCTGCAACTTAATGCCCCTACATGCTCATGATCTTGGCACACTGATGGTTTTAAATAGGCTGACCAACAACCTCGGTATGAACCTTTGCTCATCTTGTATGAACCCATGTTCATCAAATATGGACCCCTATCCAAGGTATGAGCCCCTCTCCATCCTCTCCATCCTCTTCAAGTATCATGATGCTGCTTTTACCTTGTGCTTTCATTTTTCCACTATATTTTCACATCAGAAAAGTACATAGGAATAGACTTCGGCAAAATGGAAATGCAACATTGGTGTTATGTTCCCCCTCCACAATGTGAGATTTCCATTTATTCATCAATCCACAAAACTGAAATGAAGCACACTGCACACAACAAGAAATAGGGACTCTGAAAATAAAGCACACAACTGAAAGCAAACTCACACCAAAAATTGCCACCACAATTTTGCAGGGCCCCATTGTTGGCGACTGATGAGAGGTCGTTGATCAACCTCTAACCTCCCGTGCCTCTGTCCTCTAGTTAAGTTGATGCTTACTTAGCAAGATAGGACAACAAGTGTTTCGATAGTTCTGACAGATTCTCTATTGGTTGCTTCTATATAAATTGGAACCCCCCTAATCCGGACGTCACGTACAAGTGATAATGCATCCGTGATGCTTTTTTTTTTTTTTTTTACAATTTTAACAATGACTCTATATGACATAAAATGACCTAAAAATTGGACTCTAGACTCAATATACTTTAAAAGACAAAATGACTCTTTTTACATATTTTCATTTTTTTTTTTTTGAAAACTATGACTATTATATGGAATAAAACAACTCAAATATAAACAACACTCTGTTTATATAATTACAAAATAAAAATTGTGGTATTAACCACACTAACTATGACTTTAAACGAGAAAATTTAAAAATAATATATTCACATTAGTTTTTAAATGACACAAACGTATAAAACAAACTTAAAAGCTTAACCAATAACTTAAACTAATTCCAATACACAAAAATTAAGACAACCTTCTTAACTACGACCTGACATGAGGATGACTTTGCCCATGCTTTTAATTTGTGTAGGTCTATTGAGATGAAGAACTCAAAAAAAAGACTTAACGGTGTGATAGTGGTGCACACTTGTGCAGGATGAATCTGGTTCAATATTCTTAGCTGCTACAAAATACAACAATGAAACTTGTACATCTTCAAGTGCAATGTAAGCCAATGAGGATGTGAAGTATATCCAAACTATGCACAATGCAGATGGATTTGACTGCATGAAGATGACTGAAGATTGACATGCATATAGGCCTGCCAATCTTCAATGTAAGCCTGTTGCCCGTCAACATGATAGTGGGCGGACAACAAACGTACATTTAGTTGTGTTTGCGTGATGGAAAGAGTGTTGAACGTATGCAGATAGTGCAACAAAGTAGAATGAAGGTAACTCAACACATTGATTCCTTGAGTCAGGTCCAAGACTTGTTCAGAACTACAAGGCAACGAATAATGAACAGAATACAAGCTTAGAATGAACTGGTTTTGAATTTCTGTACATACAAGAATTCAATGGCAGATGTGAATGATTTTTGAGCAAGGTGAGTCAAATATTTCTTATATCCGTTGATGTAACCACTTCGACACCCATATACTGGCTTTGAAAATATTTCTAAAAGGTCATAGAAGCTTTTGTCGCTGAAGTCTTGATAGGAAAGTCTTGATCTGCACACAAGTTGTGCATTGAGCAAACAACTAACTTTATTTTCTCCTTCACAATATCTCGCATGATTCTTTGAGATTTATGGTGGCAGTCCCCATCTATGGAAACACAATCTTAGAACGATACATAAATATATTCTATTCTACAAAACTAAAGCTTCTAAATATAAAACTTAGCAGTTTGTTTTTCTCATGAATGGGGCGATTATTAAAGAAACAAAGTTGTCCCTTCAAATTTAATCGACAATCCATTACAGGATCATCCTGCTCTGATACCAAATGATTTGGTAGAGTAATTTCACAAAAATATTTGATATTAAAAACGTTATATTATATTCAACATATTAAAATTAGAACATTACAAAGGCTATTATATAGCCATAGTGACAACAAACCTTCTACTAAATAGGGAGGAGAATAACAAGTACCCCATTAATAGTTTTATAGGTATAAACAAACTATATGAATATATTGTTGTAGTAACAATATATTCTATTAACTAAAAAACCATATAACCGTAAGTAAATAATATTTATGTCCAAAACATGCGCATTTACCCCCCTCCTGCCACCCACCGCCCCACCTTTTACACTACTACCCTTATTTATGCCAATTTAATGGTACCAAAAATAAAAATAAAAATACCCCCTCTCTAAATGCACAAGTTATATACTACATTCCCAAGGTGACCTCCTTGTATATGTCACCCCTCCTTTTCTGTATGATAAGTGCACACATTTAAATGACGTTTATGATGAAATTGTTACAGAAACTTGCTAATTTGTGGAAGCTTCTTGTTTCAAATATGCTTATATGTGATGGGAATTCAACAAAGACTCACCTTTTTTAAAGCCATCTTCAATCCATCTTGGGAAATCTTAAAACCCACGTATACCAATTCTTCTTCATGAAGTTGCATCTCTTCAAGTTGACTAACAACTTCTCCTATTTCAACCTCTACAACACTTGTTTTAGGTGTAACAAGTGGTCTCCATTTGTATTTCTAAATCAAAATGTCATCTACATAAAAAATGAAAAAAATTACCAAGAACAAGTTTCAAAACTTCATCTACGAGTCTCATGAATGTACTCTCCATCTTTGTCAAACCCAAATGACATGACAAACCACTCATACAAACCATCTAGTTTTTGGAGTGATGTCTTCCACGCATCATCTTCTTTGCTTATGAATTGATGAAAATTACTATTCAAGTCAATATTCATGAAGTAAATTGCTTCAATCAAACAATCCATGAAGTCATCTATTCACATGAAAACGGGAATATGTACTTGATTTTTATCTTTTTAGTGGCTTTAAAGTTAATGCACATTCAACATTGCCCACCTTTATTAGTTGCTAACTCTACTGGAATTAAGGAGGGGCTAAAGATTTCTCTTACCAACTCTTTTTTTAAATTCTTCTGTGCTTTCCTCTTCACTTCCTTGTTATCCCTTAGTATTAATGTATATGCCACCTTGTTTGGAAAACTTGACCCAAGGGTCAAATCTATATGATGAATAATGTTCCTCATAGGTGGTAAACTATATAATAGATAGATGAAAATGATCTCCTTAAACTCACCCAACTATCCTTCAATTTATGTCTAAGTTCACCCTCTTTTCCTTTTTTTCCCAAGTTTGGGTGTGTTTTGGTAATGAAAGGATAACATGCTTTCTCCCTCTCCACCTATTTTAGGAATTAATTTTGCAAAACTAACTAAATATTTTGACTTTTGTCCACTTTTTTCACATTTTCCCTTCAATGTAAAACTTAAAGTATACTTCCTAATGTCATTCAAAAGACTATATGTATTAACTCTACCATTATGTATATCCTTCCTATCAAAGTGCCAAGGTATTCCTAATAACACATATTAAACATCCATGAATATTATGTCACCAAACTTCATTCATGTATACGCCACACTAAAAAATCACCAAACATTATTCATTCACAAAAATCTAATGCCCTTTAACAATTAGAACAACTTATATGGGGTTGGGTGTTTAATCCTCATCAAACCGAGATTCTTTACCCTCTTATTCAATACAAGATCATTAGTTATACCACTATCAATGATAACTTTACAAGTCTTATTACAAAATTTACATATGGTTAGGAAAATATTTTCTTTGTGATGGTTCTTTCTCCTCTTTCACAACTTTCAAAAACACTCTCTTCATCATAAGAGCTTCTCAATGTTTTGTTTCCTCTGGATGATTGACTGACACAACAATTTCATCATCTTCTTGTGTGATATGATTTTTCTCCTCATTCATCCTACCACTACTATGTTTCACTAATGGGAACTTTAGTTTCTCCACATTTGATGCAAGTACCCATGACTCCTCTACCTCTTTCTCATGTATAATATCCTCTTTCTTTAGAAGGATATTCCATTCCTCTTAGAGCATGACTATTACTTTGAGAAGTGCTTGATTATCCTTCCTACATGGGCTTCCCTCTACCATTATTTGTTGTCCTCTCCTATGTAAGAAATTTCCTCTTCCTCTCAAGTATTTTATATTCAATTAATATGATTCTTCAACCAAACATGACCTCATCTTGAATGGAATAAACATACATTTTACATACCTTGAGATATTTTCTTCATCATATTCAACATGACCAACTTGAATCTCCTCTTCGTAATCATTTACATTCATTTCCTTTTGAGAAATTTTTGAACAAACTCAATTAATAATCTAAAGGAAAAAATTATCGTCCCACTTTCTAACTCTTATATACCAATAATTAATCCTTTCTTTCTTTATTTGAATTATTTATATATGTACATGATCCCATGATAAACAATGAACACCCTTTCAAATTTATGCAAGTAAAATTCAGTCTCTTAGGATCCTACATTTTTTCACGATGAAAACGATTCTATAATTTAGTGATCTATTCAATAAGTTCTTAAGGGTATAAATTTTTTATGCATAGCTATGGGTTTTCAACCTTAACTTTCCTCTCATTTTGGAATGTCTCGCAAGAATTGAATCTCCGACTCATCAACCAGATCATCATATGCACTTTAGGTGCTTATTCCTATTTCATATTCACTTATGTATACAACAAATCCTCTACATCATGAAACTTCCATAGCCTACAAATGAGATTGGATTTCTCTCAACATTTTTGCCAAGTTGGCAAGTCTTGTTGATCCCCATAATCTCCATACAAGTAAAAATTTATGTTCCATCTCTATTCTTCGTTTTTAATATATATAATGTGTGTGTGTGTGTTTAATCAATGGATTTGTGGGAGAAACTTGTACAAATTGTGCAACTGAATACAAATAGGTTCCTCAAAATGTAATGATTTAAGTTATAAAAACATAGAAAGTTTTAGTAAGTTATTTGTAGCAATAATAGTGGTAATTTTTATCTCTCAATCTCAAGTCATGATTTGGGTCTATTCAAAAATAGTTTATGTAAGAGTACATTATTGATCTTCTAATTTTGACATCATTTTTCATTCAATTTTTTTATTTCTCCTGATATGGTGTGGATTCTCTTAGAGGTTTGAGTTGCTTAATTATGAGTCCTATTGAAACATTGATTTTTTGTCTTGATATCAATGTTCACAATTTGTTTTTTTATTGGCACGACAAGAACAAAGAATCTAGTTAGTAATAGTAAAAAAGAGAGTAGTTGCAATCTCAAAATAAGTTCCTATTACGACTAAATTTTTTAGAAATAACAGGTACACTCACAATCTCAAAGTAACTTCTTGATCTAAATAAAAATTTAAAACATAACAAGTGGACTTGATTTTTTCATGTGCCTTGTTTTATCTAATCGTGTTTTATTGTTATATGTTTATATATATCTATATGTAGATAACTCGTGTGTGTGTGTGCACGTGTGCGCGTGTGTGTGCGTGTGTGCGTGTGTGTGTGTGTGTGTGTGTGTGTGTGTGTGTGTGTGTGTGTGTGTGTGTGTGTTTAATCAATGGATTTGTGGGAGAAACTTGTACAAATTGTGCAACTGAATACAAATAGGTTCCTCAAAATGTAATGATTTAAGTTATAAAAACATAGAAAGTTTTAGTAAGTTATTTGTAGCAATAATAGTGGTAATTTTTATCTCTCAATCTCAAGTCATGATTTGGGTCTATTCAAAAATAGTTTATG